>JARJHM010000147.1:0-512500 GCA_033356055.1 Carex pumila | reverse complement strand
TCGCTGATCTTGTTCTCCATATTAATATGTGCTTGGAGACCAAATTTTACATTTTTTGGAAATTTTTTACTATTTTTTTAGATTTATTGAAAATCGCTGTTTTTCAGACAAATCTGGACCATAAAAAACAGCGATATTCAATAAATCTAAAAAAATAGTAAAAAATTTCCAAAAAATGTAAAATTTGGTCTTCAAGCACATATTAATATGGAGAACAAGATGAACGGTTCGGATCGACCGTTAGAATTTTTAAAAGTCGAATATTGAGCCGTAGCATGGGAGGCCTCTTAGCTACCCATAGCACCGTAGCCAAATCCTATATATATATATATTATTTGTATGAGTCAACTTATTTAAAACGGTTAAACAACTCTCTAATACAGCACGTTGATTGAAAACCGAATATACAGATATCATTAAAAAGACACAACAACGTATTATATTGGGATTATGAGAGATATCACATACCAAATAATTAATATTCTTCACCATTTGTGAGATATTAGTTTAATTTAAAATTCAATTATTTATGTGCGCTGTGTGTGTGTGTGTGACGTTGATTTAATATGACGATATTTGATGCAATTTGCTTAACCTTCACAAGTGATATAAATTTTAACTATTTTGAAATAAATATTAGTAGAGAATGACATAAAATTTTATTAATAGGTTACAAGAATAAATAAATAGCTTTTATTTTCATTTTATGTCAAATAAATTTAATAAAGTTATCAAATTAACTATTCATTATACGGAAATAAATCTGCTGTTCTTTAAAGATATTGTAGGGACTCTGTTATTCTAAATTTGACCTTTCATTTGTTTTAAAAATTTTGCACAAAAAACAAGTTTTATTGAAATTCGTGCATCTCAAAAAAATAAAATATTGAATTTAGAATAACAGAACTTGCAATTTCTTTGATTCGCAGCAGATTTATGTAGAATAACCAGTATTCAGGTAATACAGTAATGCTTACTGGAAAACTGTTACAAATGGAGCGGATCTGAAGTTTCAAACACATCAACGATTCCGTATCTCGGTAACTCGGTTGTGAAAGTCCCACTTAATTAGCGCACGTGGTATGCGTGCTGTTATTCTCTCTCTCGTTTGCCTTCTCTCTGTTTCTGCAGCTCATCTATTGACCCCTCTTCCGCCCACAAACGCAGCTCTGGTTAGCCCACTCTATATATTTATTCCTTTCTTATCTCCACTTCCCCAAAACAATCAAACAGCATAATCTTCTTCCAACAAAATGAAGCTAGAAATGGTGCAGAACTACCTCTTCCTCCTCTTTCTCACCTTCTCTATCTCTTTACTCTCCTTCAGCCTAATTGTCCTCTTCCTCAGGCTCCGTCCATGGTGCAATTGCCACCTATGCAAGACCTATCTCAGCTCCTCCTGGCGTAGCGAATTCACCAACCTCTCAGACTGGTATACACACCTGTTGAAAGAATCTGCAACTGGTACAGTGCACATACACGTGCTGGGGAACACAATCACCGCCAACCCGGCTAATGTCGAGCACATACTGAAGACCCGGTTTGAGAATTACCCAAAAGGGAAACAATTCTCTCTTATTTTGGGAGATTTTCTTGGGCAAGGAATCTTTAACTCAGACGGTGATAAATGGCTCTTTCAGCGCAAGATGGCGAGCCTCGAACTTGGTAGCATCTCAGTTCGATCCTATGCATTCAAAATTGTCTGTAAAGACATCAAACAAAGATTGATTCCTTTCCTTGAATCAGTCTCAGGCAGGGATGACAGTACTGGCACTGTCGATATACAAGATGTTTTCCGAAGGTTTGCCTTTGACACAATATGTAAGATATCGTTTGGACTTGACCCGGGTTGTCTAGATCTCAATCAGCCCATGTCAGAATTTGCAGTTGCATTTGACACGGCTTCAAGGTTATCGGCAAGACGAGCAATAACGACAGCACCAATCGTATGGCAGATGAAGCGGTTTTTAAATGTGGGATCTGAGAAGGATCTGAAGCATGCAATACGGTTGGTTGATGACCTGGCCAAGGCAGTGATAAATGAGAGGCGCAAGATTGGATTTTCTACGAGTCATGATCTGCTTTCGCGCTTCATGGGTGCTGTTGATGAACAAGTTAATGACAAGTAAGTATTGTAACTCGATTCATAGGTATATATATATATATAGAGAGAGAGAGAGAGAGAGAGAGAGAGACAGAGAGAGAGATAGGTTAATGTGCATTCGAATGTATATGGTCCGAAGTGCTTACGGTCTAAATTTGAAATTTCAAAATCCAAACGGTCGATCCAAACCGTTCATCTTGTTCTCTATATTAATATGTGCTTGAAGGCCAAATTTTACATTTTTCTGAATTTTTTTACTATTTATTAAGCCACTTTGAAAATCGCTGATCCAACGGTTTTAATTGTTTTGTGCAGCCACCGTTGGATGAAGGATTTTGTAAAATACTTAATAAATAGTAAAAAAAATTCATAAAAATGTAAAATTTGGTCTCCAAGCATATATTAATATGGAGAACAAGATGAACGGTTCGGACCGACCGTTTGGATTTTGAAATTTCAAATTTAGACCGTAAGCACTTCGGACCATATACATTCGAATGCACATTAACCTATCTTTATATATATATATATATTTTTTCATTTAGATGTCGGTATCCTCGCGAACACACTCGTATGTAATAACTATATCATCGGAAATAAGAGTTTTTGTGATCTATTGTAAGTAATAGTTCAGTTTTTATCTTCGCAAATAAAACATATTCTTATAGTATATATAATTTTAAAAGTGTGTAGTTAGTCAGTACAAATGATTATTTGAGTTTCGGAAAAGGTTATTCCGTAATTTTAGACTTGTAGGAAAATAGGTACTAAATCCAATCCTACTTCGGAAAAAGGAGAGGAGAATACTTTTCCATGCATTTAGTGTAGAATAATATATACAATATGCTATCCATGCCATTTTGGAACAGCTAGTTTCTGGATAAGGTAGCATTTCAACATATAATATAAGGGTGGAGTTTTTGTCGACTTTGGACAAAATCTCATTTAAATCAGTTATAAACCGTTCGATCAGTGTTAAAATTTACACATATGGTTTAGATTTACGGATCTATTTAAAGTTATTAAGTTTTAAATATGTTGATACGAATCTTAAAGCAAATCAAATGGTAAGATCTAACATTGGATGAAATTCTGTCCAAAGTCCTTTGGACAAAATCCAATTCCATAATATAATAAAAGAAAGAGAGAACCAATCATTCTTGATTTTCATTATTTTTATTTTGTTTTATTATAGAAAAAGAAAAAAAAAAACACCTCGTGTTTGGATGAGAATTAAAATTAATATACAACTATTTTCTATTGTTATATCTGACAAGCTATATACTTCATGTTTTGAAATAGCAGAGCTGGCATTGACCTACTTACCTTTACACGAAATGCTCAAGTCATTTATTTTACAATATATAAATCTTATATACAATAATAACAGTAGATTAATGCATTATTACGAACAAAAGACGTGCTCTTAATTTTACTTTATTTAATTCTGTCCCCGTTTTACTTTTTCTATGGAACTAACTAATCATAACTTGCACAATCCATAACAGGTATCTTCGTGACATCGTGGTTAGTTTCCTCCTAGCCGGCCGCGACACAGTTGCCTCAGGCCTCACCACCTTCTTCCTACTCCTTTCTCAAAACCCCTCAGTCGCCGCTGCCGTTCGCAGGGATATAGATACCTACAAGAAGGACGATGTCCTATACCCGGACCAACTACAAAACATGCATTACGTGCATGCGGCTCTGTACGAGAATCTCCGTCTCTATCCACCGGTGCAGTTTGACTCTAAGTTCTCTGCTCAAGACGACATCCTGCCGGATGGCGCGTTAATCCGAAAGGGAACAAGGGTTACATACCACCCCTATGCTATGAGTAGGATGGAGTCTATTTGGGGTGAGGACTGCTTGGAGTTCAAGCCCGAGCGGTGGCTTCAGGACGGTGTATTTACTCCTGAGAGTCCGTACAAGTACCCAGTTTTTCAGGCTGGCCCGAGGGTTTGTCTAGGGAAAGAGCTCTCGGTTATGGAGATGAAAGCTGTGATTGTGTCGATCATGCACAGGTTTAACATAGAAGTGTTGATGTGCAAGGAGAAGCCACAGTTTGCAAGTGGGTTAACAGCAACCATAAATGGTGGTGTCCCGGCCAGGGTTTTGCACCAGCATGTCCAGGACAGAGGTCAATCATAAGAACTGTAATCACTGTATGCTATTGTATAGTTTTTCTTATTTGTATTAATTTTCTTATGCGGAGAAAATAAATTTCATGTTCAGAATATGCACTGTGTTTCCTTCCAAAAAGGGATCGAGGTAAAATTTACAAGAGAACTATAACTTATTTAACTGAAAATAATATGAATAATATATTTCGAACTGTCGGTTGTGCATTATTTTTAGTTCGCACTAAGAAAAGGCGGCCATTTTTATTAATATCCTTCAAAAAAAACAAAATTTTAAAAATAACCCTGCATATCATTTTTTTTTTAAAAATGCCCCGACCGCCTGGAACAGTGGCGGTCCAAAAATCAAGCGGACCGCCTAGGTCTTGGGCGGGCCACACCCCAACCAAACCGCCCCAGACACGGGCGGTTCTCTTCATTTTTTTTTTTTTTTTTTAATGTTGTTTTTTTTTAAAACATAAATTTTTTATTTTTTTTATTTTTTGTATTGAAATATTAGAAATGTTGAATATATTTCTTTAAAAATAGATAGAATACAATATAATTTGATTTATTAGAAAGACTGCAACAAATAACCCGGATTAATATTTTTCAGGCCGGATTTTTCGCAGCTGTAAGAAAAATTAATATATTTCTTTATGTGTTATTGGAAAAAAATAAAAATGCTTATATTCTGAGTTATTGATCTCGGTTCAAAAGTCACTTCTATGTAATCTAGAAAATATTGTGATCCTTCTAGGAAATTTAATTTATAAAAAGGTGTATCTATTTTGAGAATTCTTTTTTAATAACAAATATTAAATAACTTAAATTTTTTATTTTTTTCCAAAAATAAATGCAACTTAAATTAAATATTCTAGAAAAATTACAATATTTTCTAGATTACATAGAAGTGACTTTTGAACCGGGATCAGTAACTCAGAATCTAAGCATTTTTATTTTTTTCCAATAACACATAAAGAAATATATTAATTTTTTTTACAGCCGTGAAAAATCCGGCCTGAAAATATTGATCCGGGTTATCTGTTGCAGTCTTTCTAATAAATCAAATTATATTGTATTCCATCTATTTTTAAAGAAATATATTTAACATTTCTAATATTTCAATACAAAAAATTAAAAAAATTAAAAAATAAATATTTTTTAAAAATAAAAAAATAAAAAAAAACCACACAACCCGCCCCTGACAGGGGCAGTTGTCTTATTTTTTATTTTTTATTTTTATTTTTTTTATTTTTAAAAAAATATTTATTTTTTAATTTTTTTAATTTTTTGTATTGAAATATTAGAAATGTTAAATATATTTCTTTAAAAATAGATGGAATACAATATAATTTGATTTATTAGAAAGACTGCAACAGATAACCCGGATCAATATTTTTCAGGCCGGATTTTTCGCAGCTGTAAAAAAAATTAATATATTTCTTTATGTGTTATTGGAAAAAAATAAAAATGCTTAGATTCTGAGTTATTGATCCCGGTTCAAAAGTCACTTCTATGTAATCTAGAAAATATTGTAATTTTTCTAGAACATTTAATTTATGAAAAGTTGCATTTATTTTTGAAAAAAAATAAAAAAATTAAGTTATTTAATATTTGTTATTAAAAAAGAATTCTCAAAATAGATACACATTTTTATAAATTAAATTTCCTAGAAGGATCACAATATTTTCTAGATTACATAGAAGTGACTTTTGAACCGGGATCAATAACTCAGAATCTAAGCATTTTTATTTTTGTCCAATAACACATAAAGAGATATATTAATTTTTCTTACAGCCGCGAAAAATCCGGCCTGAAAAATATTGATCCGAGTTATTTGTTGTAGTCTTTCTAATAAATCAAATTATATTTTATTACATCTATTTCTAAAGAAATATATTCAACATTTCTAATATTTTAATAAAAAAAATAAAAAATTTCTGTTTTTAAAAAAAAAAAAAAACAGTGGACCGCCCAATATATGGGCGGTTTGGTGTTGATATTGGCCCGCTCCGCTTCCAAGCGGTTAGGGCATTAATAAAAAAAAAAAAAAAAACGAGGTTATTTTTAAAATTATCTATTTTTTTTGGGATATTAATAAAAATGGCCGAAGAAAAGGGAAAAAAAAAAACCCATAACTTAATTTTCTTAGAAATATTATGAATTGTGTTTTGATATGCGCTTATCGTTGCCATCTTTAATATTAAAAAATGACAATTATCCCTTTCTAGATCATTTAGTTGTCATAATGGAAAGAAGATATTGTTAATATCTATTAGCTAGCGACGTTTATAAAATTAAAATTCTCAGCCTGTTTCATTTCAGCACCAAACAAATCCCGAAAGTCAAGTTGTAGAAATCTTCTCATTTGTTTTTTGTTTTTCTTTTTGACACGTGATAGTTAGGAGACAGCAGACTAGCTAGTAATGCAACAGTTCAGCTGGTACATGGCTTTTCAAAAAGTTAGATATAAAATGCATTAAATATACAGACAATGAACGATTGTATTCGCAGCAACCAATTATCAGTGTAGATCATTTAAAATCATGAAAACATTGCAACCACATATTATGACATTCATGCAGGAAAAGGGGGACGTCATCCAAACTGTTCCTCTAATTTGTTTATTCATTGAATTATGATGCAGTGAAATATCCAGTACGTTGTGTGTGTGTGTATACATGCTTAATGTGTTAGGCATGCTGCATATATGCATACGGCATACCGCGTACCTAATTCTTTGTAGGTAATATCACGTGCATTTGATGTGTATGCGGGTATGTGTCTATAACCGGCTTCGACCTGTCTTCTCCAATCCACTGAACGTATTTGTTGCTATACAATTAGTAAAATAGTTTGGGTCAATTAAATAAGAGAAGGTACGGTTATTTTGATGACAATCTTAATAATTATTTCATCACAAAAATAAATTTATAGGTATAATATTGGATATATATAAATAACCAAACAATAAAATTATACAATTAACTACTATTTGATGATGCATTAAAAATCTTTAATTCCGGATAAATCAAGGTACGATGTGCAGCTGAAGACCGGACGAATCGAGTGTTATATGTGATAATTCTGTAATTTCAAAACAAACCTTTAGGTCATCCAATCAGCGGTCATTCAACTCTTATTTAAAACTCTCTCTCATTTTACCCTCTGATGTCAAGGGTCTCTTAAATCAGATTCTGGCGGAAGAGGAAGAGGCAGCCTCTCTACTCCTGGCAATATAGAATCAGGATCGGTTATATACACATATCAGTATCGGAATTCAACTGATCCTGATGAAGGTGATACTGATACTATCAGGATCGGTTTTATATTTTTTAAAGAACCGATCAAAATAAAAACTATTAGGATTGGTTTTTTAATAAATCCGATCTTAATAATTGTTATCAAGATCAGTTTTCATATAAAACTGATCTTAATAGTATTTTCGAATTTTTTTTATTAAAAATTACATATCTAGATCAGTTTTTGAATAAGAACCGATCCAGATACACACTATCAAGATCGGTTTTTATATAAAACCGATCTTGATAGTATTTTCGAATTTTTTTTATTAAAAATTACATATCTAGATTGGTTTTTGAATAAGAACCGATACAGATACACACTATCAAGATCGGTTTTTATATAAAACTGATCTTGATAGTATTTTCAAATTTTTTTTATTAAAAATTACATATCTAGATCGGTTTTTGAATAAGAACCGATCCAGATACACACTATCAAGATCAGTTTTTATATAAAACTGATCTTGATAGTATTTTCAAATTTTTTTTTATTAAAAATTACATATCTAGATCGGTTTTTGAATAAGAACCAATCCAGATACACACTATCAATATCGGTTTTTATATAAAACTGACTTGATAGTATTTTCAAATTTTTTTTTATTAAAAATTACATATCTAGATCAGTTTTTGAATAAGAACCGATCCAGATACACACTTTCAAGATCGGGTTTTATATAAAACTGATCTTGATAGTCTTTTTGAATTTTTTTTATTAAAAATTACATATCTAGACCGGTTTTTGAATAAGAACCGATCAAGATACACACTATCAAGATCGGTTTTTATATAAAACTGATGTTGATAGTATTTTCAAATTTTTTTTATTAAAAATTATATATCTAGATCGGTTTTTCAATAAGAACCGATCCAGATACATACTATCAAGATCGGTTTTTATATAAAACTGATCTTGATAGTATTTTCGACTTTTTTTTATTAAAAATTACATATCTAGATAGGTTTTTGAATAAGAACCGAAATAGATGTTTGGTTGAATGTAAAAAAATAAAATTTTAATTATTTGGTCAGCTTCCATTTATATATATATATGCTGGCCCAATTAATATGCTACCGATACAAATCACAGATTGATAAATATATATATGCATACAAATCACAAATAGATGTCAAACACATCCTACAAATTAAGTTTACATATCCTAAATTATGTTTACACATACAAATCACGTACAAATCCTAAATTAAATTTCATAGAAATATACATCCTATAGATTAAGTTTACATATCCTAAATTGTTGTACTTCATGTCTACTGTACCTCTTTCAAGAAAATTTGAACCCACATTTTTTGTAAGTCGCTCAAGCGTTGTACAGTATGCTTAGCGTGAATGTCCTACATTTTTTAAAAGATAGAAGAGCATGCACAATTAATTGTGTATTTTATTATATTTGAAGCAACAATGCTTAATTACTTTTTGAAAATATATAAATGCATACTTTTAAGTTCAGAAAAGTATATATGTGTTCATTTATTATGTCTTGCATGAGCAACATGACATAATATGCACATTCCCAGCCGGCTGATTGTTGTGGGTACTACATAATAAGTTTGAAAAAATTGAAATGTATGTTAATGAGCATACAAATGGCTTATATGTCTAGATATTCACAAATTTTGGCATCTAGGTCCTTATAATCATATATCTCAATAGATACTATTACCTTACAATTGTTATGAGTCGTCAAAGAAGTCTCCATTACCCTGACGAAGACATTGTTGAAATATGAACACATTGAACAATCAGTACTTATGAGAGATATTTAAAATGATAAATGATAAAATAATAAAAAAATCTAATGCATTCTTAAACAAATGTAAAATTTAGGATGGCACTTACTCCTCGATCGCAGTAGTGATCATTAGCATTTTTTTACTTTTCTTATCAGAATCATAAACGTACAATGCACTTTCTCCTGGCATAAGCACGGTCAATACCCAATGATTGCTACATGTTAGGTTTGTAGCATGTCATATTATATAATTTTTATATTTTGACATAAATATAATAAAATTAGAATATATATATATATAACACTAACATGTGGTGATAAGGTATAAATATCAATCTCTTGTCTCGATTTCCGTTGAACGTTTGCCCTATGTATTGAAGTACACCTCCTTGATCATCACTCAGCATGGTGGCATTCGTCCGCTGGGGGTCCATGAAACCAACCTGCACATTGGGAAATTCCTCCTTGATGTATTTGTGCCAATACCTAAAAAAAAAAGAAGGCACACAAGTGTTCTCAAATTTGTTTTATTTGAATTGAAGGTACTAAATTCTATAATTATTACGAATATTAACTCACAACATCCACATCTAAATGATTGGTCCAGTGAGCCACTCCCGTGGTGCAAGCAAGGCCGCATAATCATCTGCATAAACACATATGGAGTCTGCTGAACAGAAAAGATCAAGTGGCGGATCGATTTTGAATGGATTTCCATCTAGCTCTGCAAATCGATCACGCAGATTCTTGAATGTTTGTCCCAGGTTGTCAAAGTTGATAACATCAAACGCCTTGCAGTGACTCGTTGCTTTCCCACCTACAGGAAGATGTACCTCTTCGCGTGGTTCCTGCAAAATTTCGTAATACATTGAAATAAAATCCATAATGAACCATGACTCTGTCATATAGATACAAATTAAGAAGTATAAGAACTTAGCAATAATATACCTCGTTTGAACCTGTCAATATCATGGGCATCGGCCATGCAGTGAAATTGCCGAGAACCGATCCAAGGGTTAATTGCTCACCATTTAGTACATGTAAGGGGAGCTCTAGGATGTTCGCATCTTTAACACCATCCACCGTTACTCTTGCATAGTCGGGCGGCATCGGCCTGTTGTGAATTGTTCCACTGGGTGCAACTGGAACATGAATTGTCCCCATGGCCACCACAATAGTATTCTCACCTACTTTCGCCAGGAGTTTGTAGCCGAGTTCTGCCACCTGTACAAGTATATGTATTTACTCGAATAAAATCTGAATATATATGAAACTAAGGCATAGGCCAACTAATTTAAATCTAAATTTGCATTACCTTAGTAAACCCAGAAAGATCGGCATATGGTTTGACTGACTGGTAGTTGCTTTGAAGGACCGTTAAGGTAAACTTCCTTTCTTGTTGGCCCATCGTCTCCCGAACCAAAATTGCAAGTTCATATTTCATTTGTTGCCTTATTTCTAGCCGTAATCTTTCCTTTATTCCTCTCACTCTCTCCTCCACTCTTTGATCCACTCTCATGTTAATTTTTTCTTCTGATGTCTTCAAGGTACGTGTCCTCCTTATCCAGCCCTTCCCGAATGTTTGTGACTGTGGAATCAGACCTCCCACTCCTCTCACCCTCCCAGGATGTTTCGAAATTGGCAGAGATTTTTCTAGAACATTCTCGTATCGTACGACCACCAACTGGCCTTGTTTGAAAGCCGATTCTTGTTCTTCCTGAAATGATAACATGCATGTTACAACATAATAATTTAAAGTTGAATTTCAATGAATAACAATATCTAAATCCTCAGAATTCTGTTGATGACCGGTATGTATGTTTCTGGATAAAAGCGTTCCTTGGTCTCGTCTGAGAGTTTCTAGCTAGTTTCCATGTGACGTGCCTATGCTCAACCAACAAATCAACAAGCTCCTCTGGTGTCAATGCAGTACTAGTTGACCCTTGGAAAGACGGATCACTAGATGCTTTCTCGTCTGCAATCGCCTGCATAGCATCTTTAAGTATGGTCTGGAAATCTTCACCATTGTAACCTCTAGATCCCAGGAAATGTGGATACTTGTTGTGGGCCTGGTTCTCCGTCCTAATCTGGCTGGCAGTCTTCAATTTCAACAAATAAATAATTAGCCTTAATTATTAAAAAATTTGAATTCTAGATTAGTGATAAGATAGATGGTTCCTAGAAATAAACATACATCAAATTCCGCTGTCATTCGGTACTCGACAAATTCTTCCCAGTCTTTTTCTTCAATCTGGAGCCTACCAAAATTGGGCGTCTCACCCTCGCGCAACACTTTAGTCAACTCGGTTCTGCACTTCCATTGACAAGCAGCCATTTTCTGATAATAATATTTCTTCACTTCTACTTTTTCAGGTAATTTTCAGCTCACCTACCAAACAAATAGAAATTAGGGTTTATAGTTAAACTAATCAAATGGTTTTTAATGAAATTAGTACCATGTTATTTACCTTAAGTATTTCTCGTATTTTTTTGCTTGTACTCATCTAGAACATCTTTCCATCGTTGGAACCTTATAGGAATATTCCTTCTTACAAATATCCCAAAATCCGTTGCAAAACTCGTTGTCTCTCGAGTAACAATCGGCCTGAAAAATTTGTCAAGTTCCAGCGTTTTGTCTTTCTCGTTAAACTTCTCCTTAATTCTGTTAGGCCCTCTTCCTCGTTTCTTAATCAATGCCGACACACTACCATCATGATCACTGCCACCTTCCATATCTGTTTTTTTTTTAAACAATTAATTGAACTCAATGCTACATTATCTCTAGAGAACTATAATTAGTAGAACAAAGTTATACCATACAACAATTAATAGCAATGCAATTACCCGATTATATAATGCAATAAAGAGGAGATAATCCAATCCATGCATAAAATTAAAATGAGACCACAAAATTGATCTAATCTAGGGTTAAACAAAATTGATCTAATCTAGGGTTAACAAAATTGATCTAATCTACGGTGGAGGAGAGGGAGGAGCAACAATAGAGGTCACGGAGGACTATAATTAGTATAACAAAGTTATACTATACAACAATTAATTACAAGTAGAACAAAGTCAATAAAGACACGAGACACAACATATCAAATTAGAGAGGCGGTATTGAAACAATTACCCGAAATAGCAATGCAATAGAGAAGAGATAATCCAATCTATGCATAAAATTGAAATTAGAGCACAAAATTGAACTAGTCTACGCATAATCCATGCTTAATTTTCCAAAGTATATATCCTTGTAATTACACATATTCCACAATACCCTTGTAATTATACAAATATTGCCAAAAATACAAATGTGAATTCCAAAATTAAATAACATCATATGAAATTCAAATTGACCCAAGTGATGAACTTTAGACTCTAAAGTATAACATCATATAAATTCACATTTGCATTTCAAATTAACGTTTTCATTCTGAATTCACATTTGCATTTCAACTTAACATTTCCATTCGGAATTCGCATTTGCATTACAAATTGACATTTCCTTTCCGAATTCATAATTTGCTATAAGAAATTAGAAAACAAACCTATTGAGAGAGAGAGCCGATGCTAGGGTTTTCGTGGGAGAGAGAGGTCGGCCACGGTGGAGAGGGAGCCACGACGCCACTAGGGTTCCGTTGGTGAGAGTTGGAGCCGCCGTCGATTTGGGGTTTTGGAGGAGGAAATTAAGGGTTTTGGAGAAGGAGAAGGGGAGAGAGTAGGTCACGGTTTTGTGTTGGAGGAGATGGGATATCAATTTCAAAATATTTGCCTAAGTACCTAAAACCCGTGTAGAAAACAATCTGGATTGATTTTTATGTACAAAACTGATCCAAATAGTATCTGGATCGATTCTGTACATAAAAACTGATCCAGATTGTAAATTGCAAATAATTTATAAGATATATTTTATGAAATAATTTATTATCTAATATAAGATATATTTTTCTAATAAATTGCAAATAATTATTAAAATAAATTTTTATATGTAAATTACTTTTGTAATTTTATAAATAATAATTGAAATGAAAAATGGAATCTGGATCGGTTTTTATATATATAATCGATCCAGATGACTTTTTCTGATTTATTTTAAATGATTAGATATATTTGATTTATTTGAAAGATACAAAAATAATTAAATAAATAACTGTATAAAAAAAATTTTAGTATCTTAATAAATAATTGTACAAAAAGAATTGTATAAAAATGTGTAAGTTTATGTTTATATACATGTGTATACAAAAAACAGTGATCTAATGAAATAAAAGCTTCTTTATATATGTGTATGTGTATGTAAAAAATAAAAAAATGTGCATGTGTATGTGTATATATGTGTGTGTGCTAAATCCTTCTTTATGTATAAAAAAGAACATATTAAAATAATTTTACAAAATAAATTGTTACATGTTATTTTGTGTTAAATTTTTTCCAAACATAATTGAAAGGAAAACGACATCTGGATCGGCTATATATATAAAAACCGATTTAGATAACTATCTGGATCGGTTTTTCGCACAAAACCGATCCAAATTGTCTTTTGGATCTGTTTTTATATATATAACCGATCCAGATGACTTTTTCTAATTTATTTTGAATTATTAGATATATTTGATTTATTTGAAAGATACAAAAATAATTAAATAAATAATTGTACAAAAAAAATTTTGGTGTCTTAATAAATAACTGTACAAAAAGAATTGTATAAAAATGCGTAAGTTTATGTTTATATACATGTGTAAACAAAAGGAGTGATCTAATTAAATAAAAGCTTCTTTATATATGTGTATGTGTATGTAAAAAATAAAAAAAATGTGCATGTGTATGTGTATATATGTGTGTGTGCTAAATTCTTACTTATGTATAAAAAGAAACATATTAAAATAATTTTACAAAATAAATTTTTACATGTTATTTTGTGTTAAATTTTTTCTAAACAGAATTGAAAGGAAAACGACATCTGGACCGGTTATATATATAAAAACCGATCCAGATAACTGTCTGGATCGGTTTTTCACAAAGAATCAATCCAGATTACTTTTTCTGATTTATTTTGAATTATTAGATATATTTGATTTATTTGAAAGATACAAAAATAATTAAATAAATAACTGTACAAAAAAAAATTTGGTATCTTAATAAATAACTGCACACAAAGAATTGTATAAAAATGTGTAAGTTTATGTTTATATATATGTGTAAACAACAAACAGTGATCTAATGAAATAAAAGTTTCTTTATATATGTGTATGTGCATGTAAAAAATAAAAAAATGTGCATGTGTATGTGCATATATATGTGTGCGCTAAATCGTTGTTTATGTATAAAAAGACATGATAAATAATTTTACAAACTAAATTTTTACATATTATTTGGTGTTAAATTTTTTTCAAATAAAATTGAAAGGAAAACAACATCTGGATCGGTTATATATATAAAAACCGATCCAGATAACTATCTGAATCGGTTTTCCACACAGAACCGATCCAGATGACTTTTTCTGATTTATTGTGAATTATTAGATATATTTGATTTATTTGAAAGATACAAAAATAATTAAATAAATAACTGTACAAAAAAACTAACTTTTTATATTTTAATTATTTATAAAATAATTTATAAATCAATATATAAAATAATTTTTTTATGTAATTTATTTTTATAATCTTTAAGAATGTAATACTAAAATAAATTTTAGGATGTCATAATCTTTAAGAAATATATTAGCATAAAATACTAATACAATTTTACAAAATAAATTTTAATGTGTAATTTACTTTTCTTATTTTTTATATAATAATTGAAAGGAAAATAAGATATCTGGATCCATTTTTGTATAATAACCGATCCAGATAACTATCTGGATCGGTTTTAAGTGCAGAATCAATCCAAATAGTTATCTGGATCAGTTATTATGTACATAACCGATCCAAATGCTATTTTCTGATTTAAATTGATTTATTAGATGTGTTTGAGATATATATAAGTTAATTACTAATATAATATCTCTTGATTATGTATAAAAATTTATTTCACTCGAAAATGTATAAAAATTTATAAGATATATTTTATGAAATAATCTATTTGATAATTAAATGGTTATTATTAAAATAAATTTAAAGTAATAAAATTTACAAAATAAATTTTAAGATGTCATAATCTTTAAGAATTATATTAGAATAAAATGCTAATACAATTTTACAAAATAAATTTGATTGTGTAATTTACTTTTCTAATATTTTTATATCATAATTGAAAGGAAAATAAGACATCTAGATCGGTTTTTAGTGCAGAACAGATCCAGATGCTATTTTCTGATTTATTTTAATTTATTAGATGTGTTTGAGATATTTGAAAGTAACAAAAATAATTAATTAAATATCTTAATAAATAACTGTACAAAAATAATCGCAATAGGAAATTTTTCACACATAATTGATGTAAAATGGATCTGGATCGGTTTTCACTGTAATAACCGACCTAGATAACTATCTGGATCAGTATTTCTGGAAAGAACCGATCCAGATTTATTTTTCTGATTTATTTTAATTTATTAGTTATGTTTGAGATAAATGCAAGATAAAAGAATAATTAAATAAATATCTTAATAAATAACTGTACAAAAATAATTGTATATATAAGATGTATATAAAACACAAAAATAATTATTTTAGGATGATATTTACAAATTAAAAAATAAGCTTAAAAATTTACATTCGCCATGAATAAATATAAGCTACAACAAATTTCGAAGAATTACTTGCATGCTTCTCACTGACTAGTGGTTCAATTCATCCTAAAAAAAAATTATAAAGTCAGTAATATTAACGAATATTAACTCAGATTTTCATATTTTTATATTTTGACATACTCATAAGCTTTTAGGGATTGTTGCTAGTGGGAACACCTTCAATCCATTCTCCTTCATTATGATCGTTGCGCGTGTGACTTGTTTCGTTTCCATCACCGATTGGTAAAAATACCATGCTAGTGGAAAACGGTGGTATCTCATCAAAATAATCATACGCTTCTTCATGTTCCACATTATCAATCCCAATTATACGTCTTTTACCAGGGAGGACAACATATCTTGAACGATCGGCGGGATCAGTTACGTAGAACACTTGTGTGGCTGGTCTTGCAAGTATAAATGGATCATCCTTGTATCCAACCTTACTGAAATCCACCAAAATAAAACCATCTTCGTCGACTTTAACCCCCCTACGGTTATCGACTCATTTACACGTAAATAACGGGATGTTAAATTTTCTATAATCTAGCTCCCAAATTTCTTCAACAAATCCATAATATGACATCGATGCATGCGATGGCCCGGCACCTTTAGGATCTGACAAATCACTCGAAATGGCTACTAACGTCACTCCACTATTTTGCACAGTACTCTTTAAATCTTGCTTTCTTGTGTAAAATGTGTAACTGTTGATGTCATATCCATGGAAGGTCCTAACGACATGGACTGGACCAAGAGCCAACAATCTGACAGTTTCTTTAATGTTTTCTCCCTTTGGAGCTTGCATAACTCTATGTGTAAACCATCATTCAAACTTTTTATTGTGTTTGCTGATTAACCACTTGTCGGATTTTTTGGGATTCTGTTGCCGCAAGAGAGTCATATGCTCGTCCCAAAATGGATGAACGTCAGTGAGGTGTTGCAAAACATGGAAATGTGCTAGTGACATCGTTGTACGGTCGGGCTCGAATAATTTTGCACCGATTGTGCCTACCCCGTGAAGTCTACCCTCGTGCCGAGATTTAGGGATGCCAATAGCTTTTGCATCGTCCATGTAATTAGTACAAAACTCAATAACCTCTTCGGCAGCATAAGCTCTTACAATGCTGCCCTCATGCCGATATCGATTCCTCACATATGCCTTTAACAAGCCCATGTATCTCTCAAACGGATACATGTACCGCAAGAAGACAGGTCCACACATCTTAATTTCTCTAATTAAATGAACGATTAAATGAACTATGATATCAAAAAAGGACAGTGGAAAATACATTTCAAGATGACAAAGTGTGACAACAACCTCCTTCTGCAGAGCATCTAGCGTATCAAGATCATTTACTTTGCAATAGATGGCGTTAAAGAAAAAGCAAAGCTTCGTGATGGTCTGCCTAACACACTTTGGCAATATGCCCCGAATTGCAACAGGAAGAAGCTGTATCATTAAAACATGATAGCTGTGAGACTTCATTCCTGTCTATTTTAAATCTTGCAGTGAAACTAGGTTTTTAAAATTCGAAGAATATCCAGATGGAACTTCGACACCATGAAAACATTCCAATAAGCTTTTCTTCTCTGCTTTCGACAGCGTATGCATTGTGGGTTTTAGATATGTACAAGTTTTCCCATTTTCTCTTTCTTTCTATGTTGGTTGTAGATCCGACCGTATGTTCAAGAATTGCATGTCTTTCCGAGCATTGATACCGTCCTTAGTCTTACCCGGAATATTCAATAATGTTCCAACCAGGTTATCACACACATTTTTAATCACATGCATCACATCGAGACAGTGTCGAACATCTAAGTACTGCCAGTATGGATCTCAGAATATTGACCTCTTCTTCCAACTAATTTTCAGTGCCCATTTCTTTCTCACCACCTTTTTTTTAATCTCCCAAATTGAACTTTGATATCCTTTACTCGCGAGTAAACAACTTTACCAGTCAACGAATAATTTGGTCTGGTATTCTCGGTCCTTCCATTGAATTCTTTCTTTCTTTTTTGGTGTACGTGGTTGGCAGGAAGAAATCTACGATGACCCATGTATACGTTTTTAGAGGAGTTAGGTAGCCACACATCGATTGTATCGTTCAGGCAAACAGGGCACGCTTTCTCTCCTTTGACACTGTAACCCGATAAATTTCCATAAACCAGAAAATCATTAATGGTGCAGAAAAGTATAGCCCGTAAAGTGAATTTCTCCTTATTGTATGCATCAAATATCTGCACTCCGGATTGCCATAACTCTTTTAAATCCTTTTAAATCCTTAATTAATGGTGCTAAATACACATCTATGTCATTCTTGGGCTGTTTGGATCCTGATATGAGCAAGGTCAACATGATGTATTTGCGCTTCATACATAGCCAAGGCGGAAGATTATAAATGCACAATAGAACCGGCCAACTGTTATGCTTGCTGCTCATGCTACTATGCGGATTTATTCCATCTACACTCAGCCCAAGTTTTAGATTTCTAGGATCACGTCCGAATTCCAAAAACTCTCTGTCAATATTTCTCCACTGAGGAGAATTAGCAAGGTGCCTTAATTTTCCGTCTTTTTCCGGTTATCGGCATGCCAACGCACTAATTTTGCATCTTTAGCATTTGAGAATAAACGTTTGAATCTCGGTTTCACGGGGCGGTACCACAATGCTTTTGCCAGAGGTCCTTTATTCAGTTTACAATCATCACTTTTACCGCTGGTTATCTACTTTGGTTTGTAACGTGATACACCACATTTGGGACACTCGTGAAGATCTTTATAATCATTTCGATATAATATACAATCATTTGGACACAAGTGTATTATTTGAACTTCTAAATCCACTGGACACAATATTTTCTTCGCTTCATAAACATTAAGTAGTATCTCGTTTCCATCTGATAGCATTTCTTTCAAAGTTTGTAATAGCTCAGTAAAACTTCTGTCACTCCAACCGTTAGATGCTTTAAGGTTATACAATTTTAATACATCTTTCAATTTTAAAAATTTAGAACAACCAGGATACAATTCCTTATTAGAACTTCGTACAAATTCTCAAATAAACAATACTGCTTATCATTATCAAAATCCTCTTCTAAATCACGTAACATTTGATCAAAATTATCACATCTATCTACAACCATATTATCATTTTCTTCGGTATGATATTACTGGTGCTCGGTACGAGTGTCTATGTCGGTTTCCAATCCCCATAGATCGTTCCTGTCATTTCCAAAAAATGTAAAATTTGATCTCCAAGTATATCTTAATATATATATTGTATCTAACGGTTTAGATTGACTATTCGGACTTTGAAAACAGAGAAAAAAGATTTGAAAGATATGGTGCATTTAGGTGCACAAAAATTTGGGTGCATTTGAACCCTCCTTATGTATGTGTATGTTTATGTATATGTATATGAGGAGGGTTCAAATGCCTCCTTGTTTTTGTTGCTCCATTATGCTTCTATCTCTCTCCATCATATTCAAAGCTCAAACAGTCGATCCAAACCGCTCAACATAACCTCCATACTAAAATATGTTTGGAAACCAAATTTTATATTTTTAGGAAATTTTTTACTATTTTTTTAGATAGGTACAAAATCAGTAAATCTGAACCATCTAACAACAGTATTTTTGTACCTATCTAAAAAAATAGTAAAAAAATTCCTAAAAATATAAAATTTGGTCTCCAAACATATTTTAGTATGGAGGTTAGATTGAGCTGTTTGGATCGACTGTTTGAACTTTGAAAATGATGAAGAGAGATGGAGGCATGATGGAGGCACAAAAACATTTAGGCATTTGAACCCTTCTCTATGTATATATATGTATATGTATATATTTATAGAGGAGGGATCAAGTTACAACATTTTTTGAGTTACAACAAGTTACAACAAGCTTTTTTTTTTAAATTTGAAAGTCCAAATCGTCGATCCAAACTGTTAGATGTGATCTCTACAAAAAAATGTGCTTGGAGACCAAATTTTACATTTTTTGAAATTTTTTTACTATTTATTAAGATGGGTACAAAAACTAGTCAAATTTAAACCATTGAATTTTGTACCCATCTTAATAAATAGTAAAAAATTCCAAAAAATATAAAATTTGGTCTCCAAGCACATTTTATTGTAGAGATCACACCTAACAGTTTGGATCGACGATTTGGACTTTCAAATTTAAAAAAAAAGCTTGTTGTAACTTGTTGTAGCTCAAAAAATGTTGTAACTTGATCCCTCCTCATGTATATATGTATATATATATATGTATATATATGAGATGGGTTATGGTGCATTGCAATGCATAGGTCATGGTGTGCATTGGACCATAAATCACTGATTCAAAGTTCAAATGACCGATCCAAACCATTCATCTTGTTCTCCATATTAATATGTGCTTGGAGACCAAATTTTACATTTTTTGGAATTTTTTTACTATTTATTAAGCCACTTTGAAAATCGCTGATCCAACGGTGATTGTTTGGAACAGTAAAATCAGAAGCCACTGTTGGATCAGCGATTTTCAAAGTGGCTTAATAAATAGTAAAAAAATTCCAAAAAATGTAAAATTTGGTCTCCAAGCACATATTAATATAGAGAACAAGATGAACGGTTTGGATCGGTCATTTGGACTTTGAATCGATAATTTATGGTCTAATGCACACCATGGCCTATGCATTGCAATGCACCATACCCCATCTCGTATATATATATGTATATATGTATATATGTATATATGTATATATATGTATATATATATATATATATAAAGAGAGAGAGAGAAAGATGGCCTATGGTGCATTGCACTACAAATTACGGATTCAAAGTCCAAACGACCGATCCAAACCGTTCATCTTATTTTCCATATTAATATTTGCTTGGGGACCAAATTTTACATTTTTTAGAATTTTTTTTACTATTTATTAAGCAATTTTGAAAGTCGCTGATCTGATGATCCAGAAAATTTTATTATTTTTTATTGTTCACAGCAAAACAGCAATTTTAAAAAATGCTTAATAAATAGTAAAAAAATTCCAAAAAATGTAAAATTTGGTCCCCAAGCACATTTCGATATGGATTAAACATCTAATGGTTCAGATCGATTGTTTGGACTTTGAATCCATGATTTATAGTGCAATGCACCATAGCCCATCTCTATATATATGTATGTATATGTATGTATCATATATATAGAGAGAGAGAGAGACAGGCTAATATGCTTTCAGCAGCACTTCGGCCGAAATGCTGCCATCTCATTTTTTATTTTTCAAAATCCAAACAGTCGATCCGAACCGTTAATCTTGTTCTCCATATTAATATCTGCTTGGAGACCAAATTTGACATCTTTTGGAATTTTTTTTCTATTTATTAAGCCACTTTGAAAATCGCTGATCCAACGGTGAACCCCTGATTTTACTGTTTGGCAAGCCACCGTTGGATCAGCGATTTTCAAAGTTGCTTAATAAATAGCAAAAAAGGCATCCCGTACTACAACTCAATATTCGACTTTTCAAAATCGTCGATCCGAACCGTTCATTTTGTTCTCCATATTAATATGTATTTGGAAACCAAATTTTACATTTTTTTGGAAATTTTTTACTATTTTTTTAGATTTATTGAATATTGTTGTTTTTTATGGTCCAGATTTGTCTGAAAAACAACGATTTTCAATAAATCTAAAAAAATAGTAAAAAATTTCCAAAAAATGTAAAATTTGGTCTCCAAGCACATATTAATATGGAGAACAAGATGAACGGTTCGGATCGACCGTTATAATTTTGAAAAGTCGAATATTGAGCCGTAGCAGAGGAGGCCTCTTAGCTACCCATAGCACCGTAGCCAAGTCGTGTGTGTGTGTGTGTGTGTGTGTGTATTTGTGTATGTATGTATGTATGTATATAGAGAGAGAAAGAAAGATGAGCTATGGTGAGTTGCGAAGTAAGGCTACTATTTTACTTCACACTCATATTTTGAGATTTTAAAGTTTAAAATGTCGATCCGAACCATTCATAGATGTGATATCCATATTGAAATGTACTTGGAGACTAAATTTTATATTTTTCTGAATTTTCTACTATTTATTAAGCCACTTTGAAAATCACCGATCTAGTGGTCCAGAAATTTTTACTGTTCATCCGGATTTTTAGATTTTCAAATTGGCTTAATAAATAGTAAAAAAATTTTAAAAAATATAAAATTTGGTCTTCAAGCACATTACAATATGGAGATCACATCTAACAGTTCGGATTAACATTTTGAACTTTGAAAATAAAGATATTACGTGAAGTAGAAATGTGTTTTACTTCGCAACTCACCGTAGCCCATCTCTCTTTCTCTATATATATAAATGGTGTTACTAGTACTACTCTAGGTGAAAATGCAGTTTTCATTTGTCAGAATTAAGAAGGTTAAAACTCATTTGAAATAAAATGTTATGTAGATAATAATAATATGAAAAAAAATTAAAATTGTAGAGCTTTTGCAGTCCCTATAAAAAGTTATCTTTTTGCATTTAATTTTCGATGGTCCCCCGCGGGTACAATACAGGTAAAGTGATGTGGGTACTATTATCTTCACGCTACAGTACCCGCACAATAAATAACCGTTGCCCTCATAGCTATAAATACTTCCGTACATAGATATAAATACTTCCGTGCATAAATATTAATATTTTAGATAAAAAATTCGAATTGTGCAATTTTTGCGATCCGCATAAAAAAAATATTTTTTCAAATTTAATTTTCGGTGGTATCCCTTACAGGTGCTGTTATCAGCTTCTAGAAATTAAAGCAATAAAGCTGGATTATAACGCCAATATATATATATATATATATATATATATAGAGAGAGAGAGAGATGGGTTATTGTGCATTGCAATGCATGGGCACCCTTGTGCATTGGATTATAAATTATGGATTCAAAGTCCAAATGACCGATCCAAACCGTTCATCTTGTTCTCCATATTAATATGTGCTTGGAGACCAAATTTTACATTTTTTGGCATTTTGTTACTATTTATTAAGCCACTTTAAAAATCTGAAAATATGGGTGAACAGTAAAAAAAGTAAAAATTTCTGGACCACCGGATCGGGAATTTTCAAAATGGCTTAATAAATAGTAAACAAATTCCAAAAAATGTAAAATTTAGTCTCCAAGCACATATTAATATAAAGAACAAGATGAATGGTTTAAATTGGTCATTTGAACTTTGAATCCGTAATTTAGTCCAATGCACAAGGGTGCCCTTGCATTGCAATGCACCATAACCCATCGATATATATACATATATATATATATGAGCAAAAGAGATGCGAGGCATGTGCCTATCAGTCTACAGGGGCGGATCTACTGTAGCACAGGAGGGGGGGCTCAGTTGCCCCTCCCTGGATTTCGAGTTTCAGTGGTGATTTATTGGTACTAATCATCTCTACCCCTCCCTGGAAATTATTTTGCCCCCCTTTGGGTGTTTGAATTGTAATTCGAGTTAAATCTAATGTTAAAATCAAATAAATTTCTTGAATTATGATTGCTAATATTAATTATAAGTTATAGGATCATAAATTATAAGTCAAGATGTCGAAAAAATAAGTCAAAACATTATTTTTTTATCAAGTACTCAATTAGTTAATGGGTTTAAATTTGATTCGATATTTTTTTGCCCCTCCCTGATGAAAATTTTGGATCCACCCCTGTTAGTCTATATGGACTTCCAACAAAAATGTGCCTTCCAAATTTGGTTCGTTCTTATCCTTTGCCATAAGAAAATATCTTTTTACAAAAATAAGATATTTACTACAAGAATCTACGGCCATTTTTATTAATATCCCTAAAATAAATAAAAATTTTAAAAATGCCCCTGTCTCCAATTTTTTTTACAAATGCCCTGACCGCCTGGGCCCAGGGCGGCCCAAAAATCATGTGAGGCGCCAGCCTCTGGAGCGGCCCACAAGGCAAGTGAGGCGCCACACCCTGGGGCGCCCCATAAGCCAAGTGAGGCGCTATACATTAGGGCGCCCCATATTTAATCTGATTTAAAAACCCTTCGTTTTCTGCCTCTATCACTTCCCGATTTGAGAATTTCGCTCGAGGCGAGAAACTGAGTGAATAGGTATGTTTTTTAATTATAATAATTAGTCATTACTGTTGATAATTAGTCATTACTATAGATAATTAGTCATTACTGTTGATAATTAGTCATTACTGTGGATAATTAGTCATTAATGTTGATAATTAGTAATTACTGTAGTTAATTTTGACTGTACCAGGGTTGTCCAGGGCAGAAAAATTCCCGATTAGAGGTCGAGGAAATAAGCATCCGATTGCCACATTCAATGATACCACAGCTTTCGAAGAGGCAGACATTAGTTTCTTCGATCCTCGTGTTGAATATAATAAAGAACTTGCCGCAGGGCAAGTTTATACCAACATAGATGAACTTGTAAAGAAAAAAGATGAGACTCATGTTCACGGCAACTGGAAATGTATAATACACAAAAGGGACCGAACAAGGTTAGTTGTGCTGTGTAAAACTCACCCGCGCTGGGAGTTCAGCCTTTATGCAATCCCTGCGCGTTCGGGGGAAGCATAGATGATTAAGAAGTGTGAACCACCTCATACATGCAAGTCTGCGTCCACAAGGAGAGACTATGCGCAACTGACGGCATCATTAATTGCCGATGCAATTGAGAAGGACATTAAGTTGGATCCATCGATGAGCATCAAGGCGGTAGCTATGACCGTCAGACACAAATACAAATATGTAATTCCAAAATACAACAGGCTATGGAGAGGTCGTGAACTTGCCATCTGCAGGATATTCGGTAGTTGAAAGGATTCATATGGCTATCTGGCACTATTGCTCCAGGCCATGGCAAGTACAAATGTCGGCACCGTATATGAGCGATGACAAGGCCCTTTTTTTGATAAAGACGGAGTACTAATAGAGGGAGCTAAACAATTCAAGGGCATAGCATGGGCTTTTGGTGCTTGTATCCAAGCTATACCATACATAATGCCCGTTATCAGCATTGATGCATGCTTCATGTCTGGCCGTTATGAGGGGAGGCTACTCATAGCATGCACATATGATGCTGAGAACTAGCTGTTGCCTTTGGCATTTGCAATTGTTCATAAAGAGGATGGCAAGAACTGGGGATTCTTTATGTAGTTTTTAAGAAGACGGGTGATTGGGGAAGTGAAGTTTTTCTATGTGATATCAGACCAGCACAAAGGAATGAAATATGTTTTTGATCGTGAAGATTACGGTTGGTCAACCCGTACTGGCCAGTGTGTGCACAAGTTGTGTATGCAACTCGTTGCGGAGAACCTTTCCAAGACAACCGGGGGTGACAAGTGGGTTACTGATACATTTAGATAGAATTGCAGAAAGAAAAAGCCGAGAAGGGTGGTAGAGATGGCTAGCAATTTTGCAAAGATACATGTATTTCAATTGTTTACATATATTATTGTATTTTAAGAGAACGATTTTTTCAGTACAATTGTTTACTTACATTATTCTATTTTCTTATTTTTTTGTGTAGTACATGCCAAAGGCAAATCTCTACCTAATGAAGGTGGGCAAAAATAATGCTCGAGATGTCAATGAAGATCCAACATACGAGAAAATATATCAATCCCGTGATGGAGGTTGGCGTTGGGGAATTATGACAACCAACGGGTCCGAGTCGCTGAATGCAGTATTCAAGCAGAGTTGGATGTTGCATGTGGCTACAATTGTAGAGGACACATTCTACAAGTTAAATGCCTGGTTTCAGGAACAGCGTGCTAAGACCGCAGAATTAATAAGGATGAACCAGTCATTTTCAACAAAGGTGGAGGAGAAACTAAGACGACACAGGGACAAATGTGCAACTATGACCGTGATCCCGATGGATAATGATGGAACAGAATTCGAAGTGCAAAATCCAAATGAGTACATTCCTACTAGTCGTAAACCAGATGGCACTATGGCGTTTGTCAAGAGGGCTTGCAAGTACGTGGTTAAATTCAAAGATGCCAGGGCGGTAACTTGTACATGCCAAGGACCCCAGCTAAGTCACATACCATGCAGTCACGTGATGGCGGTATGCCGAGTGAGGAACTACTGTGAGGATCACTGTGTTGCTGACATGTACCGTACCGATTACCTTGCTTCCACTTGGGGTGGATCTTTCCATTCTTATCCCAATCAACATGAGTAGCCTGCATATGTCGGTGATAGAATACTCACTTCAGAAGGATGGATAAAAAAGGGAAGGAGGAGACACAAGCGTATTGTAATGACCATGGACGAGATGGGTTGTAGGCGACCGTCGGGAAATCGGGCTCGCTGTTCTGTTTTCGACAGGCGTAGAGCAGGTACGTAGAATTGTACAAAATTTATTTATGCTTTAACTATATTACTAACTGAATTGCATTGTTATATTCAGATGCAATAAACGAACACAACGAAAGAGAAAATGCCAAAGTTGTTGCTGAAGCAACTGGTAGAACACAACCCCCTCCTCTTGTAAGCCAGTCATCTAGTAGCCAAGCCTCTACAAGTAATGCCGTACCTGCAGCTCATACCAGTATAACTAGTCATTTGTTAGGTTTATTGAGACGTCGTGGTAGAGGCAGATAAACTTGTTATTTTGCTTGTGTGAACTTTTTTGTTTATTGTAATATATTTCTGACTGTAGTATTTTGACTATGGGACTGCTGTATTACATTAGCGCGCATTATGTTGACATTATGTTTTATTATTTCATGTTCATGTTGGTATTATGTTGTTTGCACTTTACATTTCTTTATTATAACATAGTTTAATAATACAATTAAGGTTCGACAATATAATTAAAAGCGTAACAATATAATCTAAACCGTTAGATGTTCAATCTATTATAAAATATGCTTGGAGACCAAATTTTACATTTTTTGGAATTTTTTTACTATTTATTAAAATGGTTTGAAATCGTTGTTTTTTAATGGTGCAGAATTTTAATAAAAACAACGATTTTCAAACCATCTTAATAAATAGTAAAAAAATTCCAAAAAATGTAAAATTTGGTCTCCAAGCATATTTTATAATAGATTGAACATCTAACGGTTTAGATTTGTTGTTTGATCATCACACACTAAAAAATAACCTCGGAAGCACCTCGGCTGAAGTGCTTCCGGTAGTCATACACATAATATTTTATTTTTTAACATACACATACACATATACATATACCCTAAACTTTTTTCACAAAATTATTCAAATCAAAATACTAAGATTTCTCAAAAAAAAAAAACGCACATGAGGCGCCCTGGGGGTTAGCGCCTCACTTGTGCTATGGGCTACCCCAGACCCAGATGGTCAGGGCAAATTTGATAAAAAATTGGAGACATGAGTATTTGTAAAATTTTCTTTTTTTAGGGATATTAATAAAAATGGCAGAAGAATCTATATAAAGAAGGATGACAAAAAACCGTGCGCAAGTCCTCGGAGATACCCGAAAATATACAAGTACGTTCTTAGCAACCACATTCTTATATTTCACGGGAGTAATTCTTATTTCTGATTAGTATCAGCGTTGTTAATTATCGAGTTATGTTTCATTCGGTGTTGTAAATAACGGTATGCAGTTGTCGAATAGAATATCGTTAAGTGATTAATCAAGAATAATCAGAAATAATTGGTCCTAATCGGAAATAATCAGTCGATTAGTTGGAAAAATCCATAACGGTTTGATTACTGCCAACAATTAATCGACCTAAACAGATGTTTTTTACAACACTGGTTTCATCGGCTAAGCAAAAGCTTGAGTGCTGATTTTTAATAATCATTTAATTACATAACAAATATAATCATAATAATTATAATTATTATTATCATTTATATTTAATATTTAAACATATCCGTTTATTATGTAACAAACTAATTAATAAAAAAATTACACTATTGTATTGTTGTCAGTTCTTCATCTAGGACAGCATAATTACCAATGTTCTTAAATGCGGCCGTATGCACTATATATGTGTATGTGATGGTCTTTCACATATAGAATTTCATGAGGTCACATTCATGTATTTTTTTAATATGCAGATTTGAAAAAATCAAAAAATTATTTTGCATTGAATGATATTATAACACATGATAAGAGCACAAGCACTAGGTTAGACAAGTCTTGTGAATTGTGATATAAATTAGTTTTTATTTTATTTATATTTTTTAACAATGCATAATAAAATTGCATATGTACTTTTATATACAAAATCACATAAAAGATCATGTCTCATATGTAGTATAGAATGGTCTTCTGTATGCATAAAAAAAAATCATATTTTAAAATATTAATAATTACTCACATTCTACGTCTCAATGAGCTAGTTTAAACGAATTCATTTTTCTCAAAACATAACAAGTTTCCAAAATAAGATAAAGTGCGGTACTTACAATTTATAATTTTCTATTTTGACGGTTTGATAGTACCAGTAATCAAACACGAACACTATCTGATATTCCGAAGAAGTACTATCTAATTCAGAGTCCAAAGTAAAGAACCGATGTGAATTTTGAATTTCAATAACAATCATTTTTTTAATTACTTCAGTGGTCATGTGGTAATTAGATATTAAGATCCGGGCTTTTATGAATAAATAGATATTTATTTGTCTAGCCTTAATGCAACAGCGGTGAGCAATAATGTCAAAGTCAAAGATACGGCTCAGATCCGGGCAATCAAATTGACATGTGAGATTCCAATGTTTTTTATGATTAAAAAGTTTAAGGGCTGAATTTGATAATAGCAGGTGTTGAATTTATAATGCCTTGTTGACAACTTGATATGTAAGTGATAACTTAAGAGGAAAAAGAGTAAACAACACACAACTCCATGAAACTTCCTTTTCACTCATGTTTTATTGATAGAAATTTTTGTGATACAAAATTTTGTGGTAGTTCATTTCAGCTCAAGTAGCCTCCTTAAATAACAAACTTAGAAATCAAGAATATGAAAGAATAAACTAGGGAAACAAATAAACTAGTATCCTCAATCCTATCTTTACATATTTTCCTTCTATCTTTAAACAACCTAAATAGGAAACAAATATACTAGCCAAATCTTGCCAAATCCTGCTGCTGCTACCAAATCTACTTCACTTGCGCCAATACTCCCCCTCAAGTTGGTGCAGAAATATCCGTCATGCCCAACTTGCCAAGCGTGTCATGAAAAGTTGCACTTGAAACACCCTTGGTTAAAATATCAACTAGTTGATCACCTGTTCTCACAAATGGAAGAGAGATGACATTTTCTTCTAAGTTTTGTCGTATAAAGTGTCTGCTTACTTCTATGTGTTTCGTACGATCATGCTGTACAGAATTATGAGATATGGCAATTGTCGCCTTGTTATCGCAGAAGAGCTTCATTCCTTCACTAAGGTCAAACCCGAGCTCACTCATAATTTTTTTCAACCATATTAACTCCTGCAGCCCTTTAGCGATACTCATAAATTCGGCTTCGGCACTAGAAAAAGCTACCACCTTTTGCTTTTTACTCCTCCATGTCACCAAATTGCCTCCAACAAATGTGAAATATCCGGAAGTCGACTTCCGATCAGTAATGTCTCCTGCCCAGTCTGAATCAGTATACCCTTCCGCTCTTAGATGCTCATTTTTCTTAAAGTAAATTAATCTACCTGGAGCACCTTTGAGATACCTGAGAATACGAAACACAGCTTCCATATGCTGCTCACTTGGAGCATGCATAAATTGGCTTACCAAACTTACGGCGTATGCAATATCTGGTCTGGTATGAGACAAATAGATGAGCTCACCTACTAATCGCTGGTATCTCTCTTTGTTGGCTGGTACTTGAGTTGGGAATTCACCTAACTTAAGATTTTGTACAACAGGAGTATCTACTGGTTTGCAATCAAGCATCCCAGTTTCAGTTAACAAGTCTAACACATACTTTCTTTGAGATAGAGATATACCTTCCTTGGTTCTTACCACTTCAATTCCGAGAAAATATTTTAGTCCACCTAAGTCTTTCATCTCAAATTTCTCGGATAGTCTTTTCTCCAATCTATCAATTTCATCTTCATCACTTGTGATTATCATGTCATCTACATAAATAATCATAATAGCTACCTTTTCATGCCTCTTCCTGTAAAACAAAGTATGGTCAGAATCACTTTGAGTGTACCCATATTTACTCATAGCACTACAAAATCTCCCAAACCATGCTCTAGGAGATTGCTTCAGTCCATATAGTGCTTTCTCTAATTTGCAGACCAGCTGTTGAGACCCTTAATGACTGTACCATGGTGGAATTTCCATGTAGACCTCCTCTTCAAGATCACCGTGAAGGAAAGCGTTCTTTACATCGAACTGATGCAAAGGCCAATCGAGGTTAGCTGCAAGAGATAATAGAATTCTAATGGTATTCAACTTAGCAACCGGTGAGAAAGTTTCCTGAAAATCAATACCATAAGTTTGTGTAAATCCTTTGGCAACTAGTCGAGCCTTATACTGGTCAATCAAACTAGTTGGACCATATTTTACTGTAAATACCCACTTACAGCCTACCATCTTTCTTCCTTTTGGTAAACTTACCAACCGCCACGTGTGATTTTTCTCTAATGCCTCCATTTCGGCTCTCATAGCTTCCAACCACTTGGGATTGCTCATGGCTTCTTCAAGTCGTTCCGGGATTCAAACAGAGGCAAGAGTGGTATCAAACTCCTTCAAGGGACTGGGCAAGTATTATGTTGTCACAAATTTACTAATTGCATAATTTCCTTCACCATCCTCTTCTAATCTAAATAGCTTAGGAGGTTTTCCTCTGCTATGCCTGTCAAGTAATATGTATCTTGTATTAGAATTATTAGAATTAAAGTTCTCTGAATTTGAAAATTGTACCTCATTCTCAAGAGATTGGCCCAGTTGTGGTAGAGGAGACTGTATCAATTGCCTTTGCTCATTTTCTGGATCCATACTAAGTCCAATCCACCAATTAATACCCCTTTCAGATTCAACCTGAGGTGGACTCATTCCAGGTGGATTCGGGCCAGCAGTAGCTGGGTTCGGGTCAATGCCAGCATCTAGATTTGGACCAGCAATAGCTGGTTTCGGGTCTAAGTTCGAGTCAGCAATAATAGTTTGGTTCTGGTCTGAGTTCGGGTCAACATGGTCTGAGTTCGGGTCAGCATATTCTGAGTTCGGGTCAGCAGTTTGGTTCCGGTCTGAGTTCGGGTTTACAGCAGTACCTCTGGTGCTAACATTCCCATACGGACCCAATTGATGCAATTTTCATTCTCAACTAAACTCCCCCCCTGAGAATGAATCGTATCATTTCTAAAAAAACTTTCTGTTTCAATAAAGGTGACATCCATGGTAACAAATATATTTTTAGAAATAGGATTGAGACATTTATAACCTTTCTGGTTTTGGCCATATCCTACAAATACACACCTTTCTGCACAAGGTTCCAATTTGGACTGTTGATGTTTTTGTATATGGACAAATGCAACGCACCCAAAAATCTTTGGTGGAAGATTCAGAACCAATGGTATCGGTACATGTGAAGAAAGTACTTGAAGTGGGGTTTGAAAATTTAACACATTTGATGGCATACGGTTAATTAGGTAAACTGCAGCGGCAACCGCATGATCCCAATAGACTTGTGGTACTTCATACTCAAGTAACATAGATCGGGCTGTTTCTAAAACATGTCTGTTTTTTCGTTCGGCCACTCCATTTTGTTGTGGAGTTCCAACACAACTTGTTTCATGGATAATCCCTTTAGAGTGAAAAAAAATTCCCGAAGTGTGTTATTTACAAACTCACCACCATTGTCACTTCTTAAAAATTTAATGTTCCGATTAAACTGATTTTGCACCATGTTAAAAAAGGATATAAAAACATGTGACACTTCACCTTTTGTTTTAAGGACGTATAGCCAAGTCATTCTATTGCAATTATCAATAAATAGTACAAACCACCTATTTCCAACAGATGAATTAATTGGAGATGGACCCCAAACATCAGAATGAACCAAGTCAAAAGGTTTTGTATTTTTATTCAAATTACTAGGAAAACACACACGATGACTCTTAGCTCTAATACAAGTTTCACAATCAAATTTTTTATCCTCACAACCAGAAAATAAACTTGGGTAGAGTCTTTTCAGATACCTAAAAGATAGATGCCCTAATCTTTTATGCCACATCCAAATGCGAGAGATCCGATTCATTGATGAACTTGTAGATAAATGAGCATTTCCAACCACCATGTCATCCAAATGATACAGTCTCCCTCTTCTAGTACCACAGCCAATAATCTCCTTCGTGAGAAGATCCTGAAAGATACAAAACTGAGGGTACATGAGAACAGCACAATTCAACTCTTCACAAACCTGACCAACCGATAATAATCTGGTTGATAAAAAAGGTACAAGTAAAGTATTCGATAAAGTGAGAGAAGGTGAGGACTGAACATCTCTAGCACCCTTTACAGGATACGACTTTCCATTAGCATTGACTATTGCCGTTCTTCTTGGCGTGGAAATCCTCACGAGATCCTTTTCTGAGTAGGTCATGTGGTCTGTTGCCCCTGAATCTATTATCCAATCAAACTCATTAGTGTGATAATTATTAGAGATAAGACAGTTTTTACCTTCCGCCTTTTCCTTGTTCTCAACCGGCAGTAAGAGAGAATAGCTACCCGCTGAAACAGAGGCTGCAGTTGCTGGGACACTCGCTGCAGTTGGAACAACCGGCCCAGCAGGTACACCTTGCGCAACAGGGGCTGCAGTTGAATTAGCTGCAACCATTTGTGCCTCACCCCTGTACTGGTGCCACTCTCCTTGCTTCTTCTTCTTTCGATCTTTCCAACTCGGTGGGTACCCAATTAATTTAAAACACTTCTCCCTAGTATGTCTCGGATTATGACAGTAAGTGCAACCTTCTACTTGACCCAGTTTTGGATTAAAATTAGGTTTGTTCATGGCAAGAGTTTGGTTTCTTGCAAGCATAACCATAGAAGTTTCTGCCCCGTCCCCTTTGTTTAACATTACAATTTGACGGTTTTCTTCTCTACGTACTAAGGCAAAAGCTTGTTCTATTGTGGGAAAAGGTTTTAGTTGTAGGAAAGATGCCTGGATGGAATCCAAGCGGTCATCAAGACCATCCAGGAAGATCAAAACATGATCTTCTTGAACAAGGTAATTGTATTTCTCAATATCAACTGGGGAAGTCATAGGGTTTGGCCTACGTACATCTAACTCTTTCCATAACCCCTGTAATTGGGTGTAATAAACCTCAACAGAACCACCACCTTGTTTGACACGGTTAACTCTCCTTTTTAGGTCAAAAAACTAGGTCAAGTCATCTCCATCAAAAAAGGTTGTTCTTATCGAGTCCCATACCTTTTTGGCTGTAGAGAAAGGAAGAAAATTACCTACTAAGGAGGAATCCATGGATTCGATTATGTAATCCTTAACTGAGGAGTCTTCCATCTGCCACTTGTGATAGCCATCAGCTGACTTTGGTTTGAGAGTCGACCCATCAATATAGCCCAGCTTATCCTTCCCCGACAATTTCATCTTCAACATTTGCGACCACAGGTTGAAGTTCTTCCCATCGAGTTTGATCATCATGGCTGAAATGTGCCCATCTGGATTAGAGTTGCCCGATTTTTGTTCCAGCAATTGTGACAAGGTTGCAGTCAAATTCTCCAAGAGTAGAACGGATTCAGATTTCTCCATTGGCCCAGACATTCTTCTCACACTCAAAAATTAGAGGAGAAAGAAAACCAAATCAGGAAAAAACACAGATTAAAAAAACTGAGGAATAGAGAGAAACACGGATCTGATTTGGCTTCAGAAATGCTCAGAATCGACACTTGTGCTCTGATACCATGACAACTTAAGAGGAAAAAGAGTAAACAACACACAACTCCCATGAAACTCCCTTCCCACCCATGTTTTATTGATAGAAATTTCTGTGATACAAAATTCTGTGGTAGTTCATTTCGGCTCAAGCAACCTCCTTAAATAGCAAACTTAGAAATCAAGAATAGGAAAGAATAAACTAGGAAAACAAATAAACTAGTATCCTCAATCCTATCTTTACATATTTTTCTTCTATCTTTAAACAACCTAAATAGGAAACAAATATGCTAGCCGAATCTTGCCAAATCCTGCTGCTGCTGCCAAATCTACTTCACTTGCGCCAATAGTAGGTACTCTGTTCAATCGTGCCTGAATGCCAAATTTTGTTCTGTTCCGAAATTTATTACAATTTTTTTCTATTCCGATAAAATAAAATAAAAAAGAAAGGAAACGATTAATTGTATTTAGCAGAGAACTAGCATTTAGTCTAGTGGCAAATGCACATAGTCTCTATGTGAAAGATTATGGGTTCAAAATCCGGATGAGAAAAATCTTTGGTTATAATAATAATGATATTAAATAGTTGGATGAGCATTATTTGGATGAGTGGAAAGCTACTTCACTCGAACAGCACGTTCCTTTAAAATATCATCCGTCAAAAAATAAAATAAACAAGGTTATAAATTGGAATTACCTGATTGAAAGAATAAAATTACTCTATTTTTCTGTTTAGCTCTATGCTTGCAATTGTTCAAAATTCTAGAAGGGTTTTTGCTTGTTCGGGTGATATTGGTGCCTTGCTTGTAGTGTTTTGGCGCATCATGTACCTGTTAGTTTGTAATAATCTAGAAGTCAATAATACGATAATTTATCATAAAGCTTTGTTCATGAATTGGATGATTAATATCATTTTGTTGCCTTGAGTATTATTGCATTTATGGATCATTTCGAGTTCATGACTGAAATTGTGAAACTCCATAATATAGATGATATATACTCTTAAAAGGTCACTAACCAAGGTAATTAGCAGGAACACTAATTACCGCGAAAAGGTTAGTATGTGGATTAAAAGATGGTTAAGTTTTACAAACCACCTGACACGAGATGTCATTTTAATCACATAGATACATGTTCTAGGAACATGGAATTTGACAGACCCCGAATGAGATATTAAATAGAATTGTGTTCGTGTCATTAATGTTTCTCATTCAGTGTCACGTTCTAAAGTATGAGGTATTTATTGTTCCCACTAAGAAATATGTATGTGTGATTGCTATCTACCGCTGTCCGTAAAAAGCAGTCATAACGGTAGCATTCCCATATGTATAGCTTAGCTGAGGAAGTGATAGTCTACCAAAAGTACTATTTGTCCCTCGTATCTCTATACGAGCTATAGCATCACTGGGTCCCTTGATAGAGTTAGATTATCTGCTAGCGGTATAATTACAAGAGTAATTATATTTGATAATCTGCTCAAGATCAAGAAAAGATTCAGTTAGCAAGGATGACACACATCTACCTTGAAACTGATCTGATAGCTATGAGACAGAAGAACGGACACAAGTAAATTGTTTACTGGATCGTGATATTGTACAGTACAGCATCATCTGTGTAATTGGATGGTCATGATGTATTGCCAGGCGCCACCCATGATTATAGAACTTAAAACAGTTTTAACTCTATTTACCAACATAACACAGATGCTATTGGGTCACACCATATAGGAGCTAATTGGAGAATCTTATTTTGATTGATTATAAATTGGTTATGATCAATGATAAGATGGTTATAATTAATTATACGTGTTATAATTAAATTATAAATGTTATGTAAAAATAACAAGCAAAAACACTGGTTAATTTATAAACGTGTGTGACACGTTGTATAAAAGTTAACCGGTTAATTTATAAATGTACATGACACATTGTATAAATTACCGAAGCAACAACCGCAAGAAAAATATATATAATTATTCAGAATAATTATACGAATATTATTTGTGTTCGGGCCGAGGGCATTCGGATCTTTTTAGATTCGTCCTTATTCGCATGACATGTCATCGATCCTATCCAGATGACACGTCATCGATACCGAAACAAATAACCGCAAGAAAAATATATATATAATTGTTCAGAATAATTATACGAATATTATTTGTCTTCGGACCGAGGGCATTCGGGTCTTTTTAGATTCGTGCTTATCCGCATGACGTGTCATTGATCCTATCCAGATGACATGTCATCAATCCTATCCACAAGGGCAAAATGGTCATTTCACACCTATGCCACCTTGCATGTGTAGAAACATGGAGAAGAGTGTGGAAGGGTGTGGAAGGGGTATTTTGGTCATTTCACATATAAAAGGATGAGGTGTCAATGGCATACCTTGTAAATAGGCATATGTTGAGGGGTATTTCGGTCTTTTGCGAACCTCCTCAAAAGCCTATAAATAGAGGGGTGCATGTAGAGAGAAAATTCACTAATTCACTTGTATCGTTTCGTGCAGAATCGAATCGGTATTTTCTCTCTTTCTCGGTTTCTCTCCCAAATAGTGTTTCGGTTGAGAAAAGAAAGTTATACGTAGTTGACGTATAATCTTGCGGGTTGTTGTGGAGTATATTTACGGGATCGATGAATAGTGTTTTACCGAATTTAGCGGTATGTCAGTTTTGCTCATTTGATGAAACTGAGTAACCGAAAATTCGTGTTTACGGGTTTTCGTCTTTTCCCCGTGAATAGTGTTTTTGCATAATTCCGCGGTTTACGGTATTTCTGGCAGAAGAAATTAACCGCTCTCTGGTTAGTCCTGGTGGATAACCGATAGAGGCATCAGACGTCTGATGCTCCGAGACGAGTCGATTCCTTCCGTGATGTAGCTCTACACGCTCGGTCTGCATTCCAACTGTGATTTGGAAACAAGGTATAAATATGTTATATTAATCTATTTAATTGGTAAGTAGATTAAAGTTTTAGAAATCAATCATGGAGTAGATCTGTAAAAGGATTAAATTGGGTTTTGATGCCAAAGGAATACTGAAGGTGGACCGCCTTGGAAAGTTTCCTGACATACCCCGTTTAATCCTGAGCTTAAGTTGGCCGTAGAAATTTTTGTTCTACGGTCATTCCGCACCTTAAGCCTAAACGAGTTTTGGTTACCGCAAAACCCCAAAAGTGGTATCCGAAACCCAACAGTACCTTGTGGTGCTCTCTAAGTCTTAGGATGCCGAGAGGTAAGGCGTGCCGACCTTGGTATCGGCCCCTTTTTACTTGCCTTTTTGTTGCGAATTGCGAGTTGGTCTTCCTTCGAGTAACTCTTAAGCACATCCATTTTTATTTGTTGTTGTCTGTTCTTTTTTTCTTAACATATTATGGATTGAATTTGCAGCTTGTTGAGATGGTCTTAAATGTACAATATCTTACATGATATACTTAACAGTTTTATAGGATGTACTTAATAGTTTCATGCAATAATTTTATACAATTTTCAACCTAAATATTCAGTAGTTTTATAGGATGTATGAGTTGTTTTATAGGTTTCACATATCAGTTATTTTACAGGTTTTATGCAATAGTTGCTCAACTTATTTACAGAATTTTACAATTGATTTACAGAATTAGGACTTGAAATTTTATTAATTATTGATATTAATTTTTCTTTGAGTAAAATCAGGTTAGAAAATGTTAAAATTTGTGCTATTTCTACAATTTGATTACCGAGATGCCTTTAACTTTCACACAGGTAATTTTTTAACTTGTACGTTTATAATGTAATTCCTATTTGCCATAAATAATATGCCACAAATAGCCTTCCAAATTTGACATTGAAGTAAGTGCGTTCTTCTAGAAGGATTATGCTCGAAATTCACATCAACGACTGAGATTTAATCTAACCAAAATAGTCCACATATTGAATTTGTGGGCTCGTGCAACCTCCTTGCGTAGCCACATGCAGTATAGTTTAGGCAGCATGGTTCCTGACTTAGCATATTTGTGTTTTTCATCATTTTACATATTTTGCACTTCGTATGAGGTGTTGCATGCTTTATGTGATGCCTTATTTAGACATTACCTTAAAAAATAACCTAAATATGACATTTTTGTTATGTTTTCGACTTAAATATGCAATTTTCTCCTAAATATGCCAAAATAGTCTAAATACACGTTTGCAGTAAATAATTCAAAAAATAGCTACTTTGCATATGTTTTTTCACCATTTTTCGTACTTACAAGTAGTGACTTTCGCTATATATTGACGTTATTAGCTAATAACCATATATAGGTTCGTGCGAGCTGCATGGCATTTGATGCGGTGACATAAAATATCTTTTTTAAGTTGGAAGATAGACAAAAGTTTGTGTGGCCCGTACGGATTTTGATGCGGTCGCACAAGACACTGTAAATTCAAGAAAATTGGTTATTCATAGTAAAGATGGCTATGTAGATGCGTCTGGCGTACGGCTATACAAAATTGCTTAAACTTGTAACTCACTCATTTATAACTCAAGTCAGTTCCAACTCGAGTTGACTAACTCGTATAATAAATGAGTTGAGTTTGAGCATATCCCAACTCACTCATTAACAACTCGAGTTATACAAAATTCATCACAATAAATCTCATGCCCTTCTAAATGACTCCTAAGCTATTCTTTTGGATTGCTTTTTTTGTTAGTTGTCTTGTTAATTATGTTTGAATTGTTTGTGCTTAGATAAACTCTTACTAAACTATTTGAATTATTTGTGTTTAGATAAACTCTTACTAGTATATATATATATATATATATATATATATAACTAAAGAAATTGACTTGGTCAAATGAGTTATGAGCCAACTCGAGTTGACTTTACAGGTCGTTATTGTCATCCCAACTCGAATTAACTCGCTTATTAACTAAATAAGCTGAGCACGAGTTGGAGGTAACTCGCTCAAACTCGGCTCATTTACAACCCTAGTTCAGTGGTTTATGAGTCCACAACCACAGTGCCAAATATGTTACCATAAGAATGGGTCCCCAAGGCACAATATGCAAGACAACTCAGATTTCTGAACAACCACAATTTTATATATATGAGTATCTTCACTTCTTCCATCATCAAAGAAGATGATATCTCTGAGGCCAAATCTTATTGTCTCTAAAGACCTATTTCTATGGCCATACGATGAACTGACAAGCATGACTTCTTCCTCTTGCTATTAGAGTCTAATTTCATACTCACGGAGACGGTAGACGATCTCTCAAATGATTGAGTTATTCCATGAAAACATCCATAGAATCATATATTATGTTCTGCATTTTAGTTTTATGATTTTGTCAACTTTGACATAGGATAGTCCTAAGATTAATGTGAGGGTTATTTTTTTTTTCTCCGAAATACAAGTGTTTGATCTTTAAATAAGACGTAATTATTTAAACATTTATGATTTCCAACAAAACTTTGGTAAATTGATCAAATGGATTTCGTTGAAGCTTGCTTGGACAATTTTGAAATTTGTGTGGATCAAATATACAAATTTTGTATATTTTAACGTGAATCAAAAAGGCTTCGACCACTCATTGACCAACTCCCATTAGTCTAGCGTGACGAAGTCTCGATCGGTAAATACTAAATTTTAGACTAGCTAGCTATTAGTCTATTCCAATCGTGCCATAGATTAGCCGACGATAATTTTTTTTGGTCTAGAAGGCAGTAAATAGCAAGGGCACTATGTCATCGAATTGAGAACCGTATTCGCCGATTTATAAAAAAGTAACGAGTATGGCTCGGGTGCGATAGCACAGAGGACTACGATATTATAGTTTAATATTTAAATTTTTAAAATTTTAATAATTAATTTGAACTGTTTATTTTGTTCTTCATATTAATATGTGTTTGGAGATCAAATTTTATATTTTTTGAAAAAAATTTATTATTATTTTAACTAGGTAGAAAATCACTTGATCTAAAAAATTATGCATCATTCAGATATTTTATTTTCTACCTATCTAAAAAAATAGTACAAAATTTTCAAAAAATATAAAATTTGGTCTTGAAACACATATTAATATGTAGAACAAGATGAACGGTTTGGATCGACCACTTGAATTTGGAAAACTCAAATATTAAACCGTAGCACTGTAGCCCTCTATGCTATCCATAGCACCCAAGCCTTACTCAAAAGTAACGACTATGATAATTTATATGAGGGTTCAAATACCTCCATGTTTTTATGTCTCTATCTCTTTCCATTCTTTTCAAAGTTCAAACAGTCAATCCGAACCGCTCAACCTAACCTCCATACTAAAATATGTTTGGAGACCAAATTTTATATTTTTATGAAATTTTTTTACTATTTTTTTAGATAGGTACAAAATCAGTAAATCTGAACCATCTAAAAACAGTATTTTTATACCTATCTAAAAAAATAGTAAAAATATTCTTAAAAATATAAAATTTGGTCTCCAAACATATTTTAACATGGAGGTTAAGTTGAACAGTTCGAATTAACTGTTTGAACTCTCAAAATAATAAAAAATAATAAAAACATAATAAAAATACAAACATATAAAGGCATTTGAATCCTCCTCAATTTATACAGTGACAGAAAAAGTTGGATCAAGTACAATTTTTAATTTATACTCTCTTTTATGAAAACCAAAAAGTCCATGAGTTAATTAGTAGGCGTGATATATCAGGCATCATGGCGTCATTGACTGTCGTATCTGGATAAATTTTAGGGGCATGTCGCCGTCAGCATCCGTGTACATGCACGGATCTTATGCATAGGTTTTTATTTAGGGGAGGTTGGTGAATATTTCCTATTTAATCGTGAATAACAATTAAAATTGTTTAATATGAAAGTTTCTAAGATTACTATATAGCAATGATTTAAATAGCGTTTATCGCATAATAGCGGTCAGTTTAAATAAATTACGCTATACTCAAATAGTGACATAGCTTTTTTAAGAAAAAAAACGCTATAACACGCTATTTAGAACATTGCTATATAGCTTTAATAGATGCCCAAAAACATATACATCATGTTTGGTTGTGGCTTAAAGGGTGAAATAAGAAGTTTAGATCTTGTTATTCTATCAAATTAATATTAATTAAGTCGGACTAAGATAGTATAAGCCATCTTTAGGCCAGCCTAAATTAAACCACATCACATGTGGTTTAATTTTGTTCCACTTCGTGCCCTAACTTGATTGATTATAATAATATTTTATTTATATGTAATATATTATTATTAATAATTATTATTAGTATATAATTATATAATTAATATTTTATAATGTTAATATATTAAATAATTATTATAATAATATTATATAATTAATATCATTTTATTAATAATTATTATTTTATATTGTTAATATATTAAATAATTATTATATAATATTGTAATATATTATAGTTATTATTAATATATTAATATTATGTAATTAGTATCTTATTAACGATATATAACTATATAATTAATATGTTATATTGTTAATATATTAAATAATTATTATAATAATATTACAATATTTTATAGTTATTATTAATATATTAATACTATATAATTAGTATCTTATTATTAATAATTATTAATATATAATTATATAATTAATATCTTATATTATTAATATATTAAATAATTATTATATTAATATTATATAATTAGTATCTTATTATAATTAATTAATTAATTTAAATTTACAAAATTTTAGTTTTCCACCAATTCTAATCAAATAAGAAATACTTTAAATTATGATTTAATTTAGACCCCAATCAAATATAAATAATTCAAACGATTTAAATTGAAATAGCATTTCCTTAATTTTAGGCCACAACTAATCATAAAAATAGAGCTTTATACGAGCTTCTGGATTGTATACTCTCTGGTCTCCTGTATATGCAACGTCATGATCAGATCTCATGAGAAACGGATAAATCCTCACATGGTGGGCCCTACAGCGTTTTTTAGATATCACGGACTGATGTCCATCAAATAACTAAGAGTAGCTAAATCTTTGAAACTCTTTTTAATCTGATGATAGTTTCAGAGATACAGATAAATCTCTTATTTAATAACTTTGTTTTAAAATTTCTTAATAAAAAGTTATTTCTGCATTACACTACACTCGGTCTAAATTTCATTTCCAGAACATCACCAACACAGCTGTACAAATAAAAGAAAGAGAATAGAGGTTGTCAAGTGTCAACAATTATGATAAGAACGGATGGAAGTATTTTTATATCGGTACTCGTTACAATTGTTCTTATTTATATTTTATTTTTATTTACTATAAATTATTTTATATATATTTTATCTTTATCTGTTATAATTATTGGATAACAAAACAGTGGCGGATAAATATTAGATAATGTTAATATAATAATTATTTTTATTATTTATTATTTAAAATATAAAAAGATTAATTTCAGATATATATACATGTTAAAACTCTCGGTAGTTGTTTTAATGATTAATTTAGCACAACACAACTACTAAAAATAGTTAAAAAAATAAATATTCATTTACGGATAAAGATAAAATCTATTTCTTACCCGTTATCTAATTAGATAATTATATATATATATATATATATGAGTGGGGTTAAAATGCACCCTCTTTTTTGTACTCCAAACGTGCACCCTTCCCTCGTTTCTTCATTTTTAAAATTCAAATAGTTGATTTGAATCTACCAATGTGTTCTACATATTAAAATGTGCTTGGAGACCAAATTTTACATTTTTTGGAAATTTTTTACTATTTTTTCAGAATTTTTTATTAAACTAAACAATAATAAAAAAATTCAGCACAGTGATGGTTTTCAAAAATTCTGAAAAAATAGTAAAAAATTTCCAAAAAATGTAAAATTTGGTCTCCAAGTAGATTTTAATATGTAGAACACGTTGGTAGTTTCAAATTAACTATTTGAATTTTAAAAATAAAGAAACAATGGAAGGGTGCACGTTTGGAGTACAAAAAGGAGGGTGCATTTTAACCCCACTCTATATATATATATATATATATATATATATAATAAGACTACAGTGAGTTGCGAAATAAAACACGTTTTTACTTTACACAATATCATTATTTTCAAAGTTCAAATAACCGATTCAAACCGTTAGATTTGCTTAAGTACTTTCATCAAAATTTACACAAACTAATTTTGTTAGAATACATCAATTTCAAATTGATGTATTCAAAATACTTGTGTAAATATTACTTTACATATTACATATTATTGAAGTGTGAGGCTATGGTACTATACATGCATAGAACATATTAGTTTTTAGTTTTTTTAATTGAAAATATTCACAATCTATGAGAATGACGTTCGAAATAACTATTTTTATATTAAATGGTGCTTGGAGGCCAAATTTTATATGTTTAATAATTAAATTTTCCGTACTTATTTAAATAGGTATAAAATCATTATTTTCAAGAGATTATGAACAATTTAAAATAAAAAAATGTACATAACCGTTAAGTTAAATCCGATTCATTTGTTGTATATTAGTACGAATTTGAAACAACTATATATGAGCTTGGGTTGAAGTAGTTGAAACGGTGGCGTCGGTTGACGGCGTTTAACTTGGTCGTCCGCATTCTCTGCATCACCTTGCGTTTAAGTTTGACGTCGGACCATCAAATCAACTACTTCAATAATTTGAGTCAGAGATTGATGCCGACGACAAGTTAATACACAAACACCGTCAAAAATTTCATGTTAATTAGTTACAACTCCGCTGACTTGCATATATACTTCTATGTAACTAAAATTGCAATTATTATCCTGAAGACATATATATGAGTAGAACTAAGGTCTTCTTAAGTTCACCAAAGAAATTTTTAGTGAACTCAAATTTAAAATTCGTTAAATCGGCTTTAAATAACAAATTTGAATCATTGAAATTCACCTACCTTATGAGTGTTGTATCTATATGTAAAAATTTTAAATATTTGAATTAATTTAGTATAAAGTCAAGCGGTATAAAAGCATTCAAAAAATTAATGCATCAAAATTAATTTATTAAGCTTCTAAATTTGACCGCTTGACTTTATACTAAATTAATTTGAATATTTAAAATTTTCACATATAGACGCATCACTCATAAGGTAGGCGGATTTCAACAGTTCAAATTTGTTATTTGAAATCAATTTGACGAATTTTAGATTTGAGTTTACCAAAAACTCCTTTGATGAAATTAAGAACACCCTAGTTCTACTCATATATATAATTTTTTTCTATGGGAAGAAATATAAATTTTAGACTTTAAACATATTTTAATATAGATATTATATTGAATAATTTGAATTGATTATTTAGATTTTTGACAACAAAAATAAAAATTCAAAGTATAATTGGAGCACAGATATAAATGAACTTTTTAATCCTACTCTTATATATTTAATTTAATATTATTTTCTTCTTATTCTCTTATTTATTTAACTAAAATTAAAAAAATTGAGATGAAATTGCAGATGTATTGGCGGCCGACAAAAAGTCCCAATGTTCTGTATATTGAAAGGTGATATGATTGGATTGATATGTGCACATTTTTTTTTTTTGATGGGAAGATATGTGCACATGGATGACGATTTGAGATATATATCGGCCTTATTTTTTATTAGAGATATATCAGGATTACAGATAGAACATGCACCTGGCCGAAATTGCTTTTGTCTATTTTGGTTTAGGGATCCAAAATTTGTCCAGTATAGGTTGGCCTGGTTCTCATAAAAGATGTGAATCTTGTATCTATGATCAAAATATCTATTGGACCAGTTTGGCGATGTCGGGTTCTATTATTTATCTTATAATTGCTTATGGATAAGCGTTACAGGCAGGGAGGTAATGTTGCCAGCAGATATATATAAGTTTTCTTCTTTCATTATTTAGCTATTTATTTTGAGACGGGAATTTTTCCGAATGGCTTTGAACAAGAGTTCTCTCCAAAGCATTTCTTTACCGTTTGATTTAATTTCATCAAAATCTTATCAAAATTTGCTATTTCATACTTGTGGTCTTGTGGAAGTTAAGATGTCTCCGTTAAACAAATTCATTTGACAAATAAAGGAACTATTAATTTCTACCTTTCTCTATTAGACAAACAAAAAAGTTATTTTTCCTTCCATATATTTGGTTAGGATCAAATAACTTGAAAAACAAAGATTGAAACCAAAGTCCGAACGTATGATTTAGAGGCATTGAGTAAATGCTTTACGGCTATGGTTAGATTTACTTTAGGGGCCCAGTGAATAGAGATGTGTGCACTAATTCGAATTAGATTCAAGTCGTGACAGGGAGCCCATTCCAGAAGGGCACAAGGCGATGGAAAATGAATAGAAGAGTTATTCGTTGTGTATTTTATTTTTTATTTTTTTTTATTTTTTTGGAGCTATTTGATCCGAATCAAGTAGGAAGAAGATAAAATCATTTTCTTGTTTGTCTAATAGAGAAAAGGAAGAAAATAGTAGTTTCTTTATTTGTCTAGCGGAAGCATCTTAACTTCCGTAAGTATTAAATTACAAATTTTGATAAGATTTTAATTAAATTAAATCAAACGGTAAAGAAACGCTTTGGAGAGGACTCCTGTCCCGATTTTTTTTAAAATACCCAACTAATAATTAAATTTATTAAAAATAACTACGTTATGACCAAAATTTTAAAAATACCCCCCCGGAATAATATTCGGGCTCCCGATTAAATATTCCCACTCGTGCATATTATCCGTGCCCCAAACATTAAATTAGAGATGCGCTGCACTAATCCTGAAGTCAATGCGCGGCCCCGAATTAATGGCTGGAAACACGGAAATTATCCACGGGCGGGCCTTTAAAATAAGATATGCACGGATCTTGAAGCGACCTCCTTTCTTCTCCAAAGCGGACCCACCTGTCCCATTTTCTTCTGTCACCAGAGGCTTCATGAAAACCACCACTGCTCCGCCAAATCGGACCCGCCCCACCCCTTCTTGCTCCGCCCTGATCTTGGTCTGCTCTGCCCTGCCCCGCTCCATCTCTCCCATCTCGTTGATTATCCCCTTCCCTACCTCTTTGTGAAAGGCAAAAAAAAAAGCCGTTGGGCGTTACCTTCGACTGCCATAACCGGTGTAGCATCTCCACGACTCCACTACTCGAGAACGGTAAGTAATTTTATGTCAATTTTGAGTTAATTTGATTGAATTATTAATGCACGTAAGATGTTCAATGAAATGCATGTAAGATGTTTGATAGCTTATTTGTGATATGTCAATGTCAAATTGTTAGTATATTTAGCTCAACTCAAGAACGGTAAGTAATTTTATGTCAATTTTGAGTTAATTTGATTGAATTGTTAATGCACGTAAGATGTTTGATAAAATGCATGTAAGATGTTTGATAGCTTATTTGTGATATGTCAATGCCAAATTGTTAGTATATTTAGCCCAATTATTGTCATATGTCAGATGTTCGACGAAAGATGTAATGGAATTTTAATAGGAATTATTTGTATTAATTGAAGTGATTTATATAATTATTTCTTTTTTTACAATATGATTGTTCAAATGACATGAGTGGAAGAATGATATTGGTACGAGAGGGTTGGTATGTACTGGTAAACATTCCATGATTTTTCCATTTAATAATTGTTGTCCCATTATTAGCATAACACTATTACATAATGTAGAGTAGAATTAGAATGTTCATTGCAATAGTTTACTTCAAAGGTTAAACTTCGGTGGAAATTTGCTAAATAGTTGGATTTTATGTGTTCTTTATTTTGAATGGATTCACACAAATAATAATAAAATAATAATTAAAAAAATAGGAATAAAATATAGAGATGTTCATTTCTTTATAGAGTAATGTATTAATTTTCATGTAATTCTAAATATAGAGATGTTCATTTTTTATAGATTAATGTATTAATTTTCATGTAATTCTAATACTATTTGATGTTTCAGCAACTGGTATTATTATAAACTATTGTAAATTTCAGATCATTTCATAAATGGAGGAACTAGCATCAAATTTTCATTATTTTTCACAAATATGATTTATTTTATCCACTAGACTATAAAATTATAAGTTAAGTTTCACAATTGTTACTATTGTGAAATTAACTAATTGTCAATGAATTTGTATCCTTCTTTTTTTATTTGAGAGTGCATATCAAGTACCATACAAAAATGTCCCTTTTAAAAAAAAAATGTCTTAATTATAATTTTTGTATAACAAATGAAAGTTTTCTTATTGTTTTCAATGATTTTAACGTAGGATGGCGGCTAGGGGATGAAGACAGCCTAGGAGAGTACCACCACCGGACCCTGATCTTGAGCCAATTCCTGATAACAGCACGAAATATTTCAGTCCTCTATTATGGATGACTCACGCAGAGCACCGAGTTTCACTAGCATTTGTTGAGGTACTTGATTACTTTTTTAAGTTTAAATTTTGTGGAGTTGTCGTATTTTTAGTTTTTTATGATGTTTACTTCTTTCAACACAGAGTGAGGAGATTGTAGAGGCCAGGAGCCGGCATCCTACTATACAGTACTACTCATTGATGGACCAGTATATGCAAAATTTGGGGCTGCATCATTTGGTCAATATTATGGAGACGGAGACTAAGGCCATTAATGGGTCCCTCATGGCAGGACTAGTGGAGCGATGGCGCCCTGAAACTCAGACGTTCCACCTACCGTTCGGAGAGATGACAGTGACTCTCCAGAACGTTAGTGTCTTATGGGGTCTGCCCATCCAGGGTGAGCCCGTTGGTGGCATATCTGAGCCCCCCTGAGGAGGATGACATGATCAATAACAGACTTGCAGAGCTGTTAGGAGCTGAAAGAGATATATGGGATAATAATGGGAAGTCTAGATACGCTGTGAAGAAGACAAAGCTGCGAGCTCTGTTTGTTGGAGGTCTGGATCGATATGCCACGGAGCTCGAGATTCAGAGGTACTAACAAAAACTATTAGGAAATAAATTTATATTGTACTATAATTCAAGCCGAAAAATGAGTTGCCTTCTAATTTCAATATTATAGATACACACAGGCCTTCCTAATGGACCTATTTGGTTCTATTATGTTCCCTGATTTGAGCTGTGATACCATCCCGCTGATGTATTTAGAGTTGGTGCAAGACCTTGAACCGGATAGAAAGTACAACTGGGGTGAGACAGTCCTGGCACATCTTTACTTCAACTTGTACTAGAGTTGCCAGGTCAGTATGTTCTTCTTGTCTTATTTTAAATTTTTTAACTTCTCTATGATGGCTAATATTCTTCAAATTACAGAGGAAACACCAGGTTATGTACGGGCCGGTAATTCTACTGCAGCACTGGGCATGGTCACGGTTACTGGTGAGGGTAGCTGTGCTGAATGAATCACCAGAATGGGGAGTTCCCATGAATGAAGATTGTCATGCATTTGGCAAGAAATTTTATGGACATCACCAGTACAAGAACCAAATTTGGTTGATAATTTTCTACAACCAAATTTTGGGATGAACATCTAGCTCCTAACTCTCGGTTAATTCGGCATGCAAAAACTTCCAACAAAGGATCACCGAACCTCACAACCTTCTTAAGTAGGCCTCTGAAAACAGCATTGGAACAGTATTTAAACAATAATTGAACAGTATTGGAACAGTACTCCAACAGTAATTGAACAGTACATAAACAGTATATATGAATAGTACATGAACAGTGAACAAACAGTAGGTGTGAATAGTATGTGAACAGTAAATACGTATACATACATGTATATGAACAGTGCATGAAAAGAAAATACATAAACATATAAATAGTAAATACGTATATGTATATGAACAGTGCATACCTGATTTACCAGCTGAACAAATACGTCTCCTTCTCTTCCTCTCTTCTTCTCCTTCCTCTCTTTCTCTTTCTCCTTCTCCATCTCTCTCTTACCTTTGATCTGGATATTTATAACAAAAAATTGTGCCAAAAAAATAAAATAAATAAACAGGTCGGGGCGCGGATATTATCTGCGGGGGGAATTAAAATTACGGAGCGCGAATAATATCCGCGGGGGTATTTTTTAAATTTTAGAAATAATGTGATTATTTGTAATAATTTTATTTAATATTTGAGTATTTTTAAAAAAATCGGCTCTTTGTCCAAAGCCATTCGGACAAATTCCCGTCCATATATTTTTGGGAAAGGATCTAAAAGATAATGTAGCTGCTGAAGTCGGTATACTTTCTGTGCGTGTGAACTTTAAACTGTGAGCTCCTCGCCTCCTTGAGCAGTCTCTATTGCAGTTTGGTGTTATTTTTCCAATACGAAAGGGGAAGTGTTAAATTCGACTCAAACCACTTATTGCACATGCTTATTGTTGGTAGTCTATTCTTAGACTTTCTTTTTTCAAGACTAAGGTGCAATAGTAGGATCCGATTGACCAAGTCTTAATTTGCTGAGAACCCAGGAGGTAATGCTTACTCTTTTTTTTTTTTCTTTTTTTTTTTTTGATAAAAAAAGCTAATGTCCATTTCATTAAAGAAATAGATATCTTACAATCACAACAGTTCACGTAATTGAAAGATGTAAATTCCTAATACCACTTACTGGTTACTTTTTAGATGTTGCTGATTATTATCCACAAACGATTTAAGACAGACATGAACTATGACAGAATTAGAAAAATTTTATATAGGAGAACTGAAACATAAAGTGATGAGGGATCCGATTACATTATTTTTTGGTGACACCGAATTACACTCTTTATTTTTAAAGTTTACAAAGTTCAAATAGTCAATCCAAACTATTCAGCTTGTTGGATATGTTAAAATGTACTTGCAGATCAAATTTTATATTTTTTTGAAATTTTTTTACTATTTATTAAGTATTTAACAAAATCGCTATTATTCAAACCGTTGAATTTTTGTACCCATCTTAATAAACAGTAAAAAAATTCAGAAAAATATAAAATTTCATCTGCAAGCACATTTTAACATATCCAACAAGTTGAACGATTTGGATCAACTGTTTAGACTTTGTAAACATATAATGTAATCCGGTCTCACCCAAAAAGAATGTAATCGGATCCCTCCTCACATAAAATATATAATATTTTATAACAATTGAAATTTGAATTCAAGTCTACAAAATAGAGTTTGAAACACTACACTACATGCACGCATTCAATTAAATTTTAATATAATAAAAAAAATTATGTCATAAAAATGACTAATTAGGTACTCATGGACGTTTAGATCCGCCTCCAGACATAGATCTTTGGAGAGAAAAAACCTAAAATAACATAGACATCAAAACGTAATAATTTCTGGTGGATTGGATTAGTTGTAAATTGTGAATAAGGATACAAATAGCTTACCTAAGCAATCGAATTGAATCGTAAAATTCATATTTTGAATTGTAAGATTCTAAAACTCTATTAATTGTTGCCGTTTGTAGTGCTCTCATGATAATATTCAGGTGGTCTTTAGTTTAGATATAAATACTGTAACTAACTCTGCTGTTCTTCAAATAGGAGAGTAGGATTCTATTATTCTAAATCAAACCGTTCATCTGTGTTGAGATTCATGCATGAAAAAATTCAATGGTCTGATTTAGAATAAGAGAATTCTGCTCTCTTATTTGGAGACCAGCAGAATCGGATCCATAGATACTATCCTTTCAACATTTGTAATATTACTAGAAGAAACCACCGATGTAGTAGTACAGCTGGTAGCAACATAGTTCTTCTCTTAAAAGAACATAGGTTGGAATCCAATTTGTAGAATGAGATCCTGAAATGCGTATGATGTGAGTGTGAGTTGGAAGCTTATGGATCTTTATAAAAATAAAGTAAAAATTGAAAAAAAAAAAATATATATATATATATATAGGAGGGATCAAATAACATCATTTTTTGGTGACATCGGATGACACCGTCCATTTTCAAAATCCAAATAGTCTATCCAAACCGTTCAACTTGATGGATATGTTAAAATGTGCTTGCAGATCAAATTTTACATTTTTCTGAATTTTTTTTGGGTTTATTTAGAGGGGTTCAAAAATTCAACGGTCTGAATATAGCGATTTTATTAAATACTTAATAAATAGTAAAAAAATTCAGAAAAATGTAAAATTTGATTTCCAAGTTACTCTTAATATATTAATCATATTGAACGGTTTGGATCGACTATTTGGATTTTGAAATTTCGAAAATGGACATTGTCACACAATGTCACCAAAAAAGTGGTGCAATCCGATCCCTCCTCATATATATATATATATATATATATATATATATTATTGGGAGAATACAGATATTAAAAGAAATCAAGTTTTGAAGGACACCGTAACCTCTCCGGTATTGCAGAGGATCATCCTCACTTTACAGTTTGAGATTCAATTTCAACCAGTTTGGTATTCGGGATGCAATAGGGAACAGTATTTTTGAACTTTGAGATTCGTGCCAAGTTAAAAAAGAATGATTCAGATCTAGTAATTGTAAAAGATTCCTTTATCAGGTATTGGAGAGGATGTGAATTCGTTTTGAAGGGGGCATTAGGGAAGAAATGAGAACACGGGCAGGAGAGTGACCGTAAGTAATTGTCCTGGGTTTGAGCCCAGTCAATCGTGCAGGCCTTATTTTTCGGCCTTTTGGTCCAAAGACTCCAAACTACAATACTTTTCTGGCAAATGAGAACAAGCGGGGAGAAATCAAGGTTGTGAAACCCATTAACAATTAATGCTTGTGTCCTAAAAATGCAATGCAAAAATTACAAGTTGGTTCCGTTACCAAAGAAATAAAATACTACTTAATAATCAAATAAAGCTACAAATTTAAGTGCACTTCATTACAATCCCACCTCGAGCTTTGAGTTTCTTAAGACAAAAGACTAAATTAATCTGAACTAATACAATAGGCAAACCCTAAGAAAAGATTAATTGATTATGACGTAATCAATAAATGTCCTTCCAAGAAAACCCTAAGAAAAGCTTTGAGTTCGCAAAGCCGGGGCATGAGATTCCATGGCTTAATAGGCTGCAGTGGCAATACTGTCATGGCCGAATCGTGAAACCTCACAATTCGTTGCGAAGATATGAGATGATGCATATTTCGGTGCACCGCCCATAACCGGCATGTTCTTTCGCACATCCATCTTGTTGACGTAGCCGGGCCTATATGTCTGTCCCAAAACACCTTGCACATCATCAGTTAAGCTGTAGAACTTAAACCCTAGGTCTAGGTGGGCCAGGCTGTCATTCTTGCCCACCCCATAGTTATGGATTCTTGAATCCTCTTCAGTGATTGGCAGTGCGTCCGCCATTATTTTAAATTTTCCTTTGAGCTCGAGGACTACCCCGTTGGATGCCTTACTGCGTGATACTGACAGCCTAGGCACAGCAGCAGACACCCACCTCGCACTTTTTTCAAGTGGAAGGGAGACAGCCTGTCCGTCGAAAGTAATGTTGAGGTGGTCCATGTCATCATTCCATACAACGGTTTTTTCGGCACCAACAAATAGCTGATGATTATCAAAGAGTATGCCTAGGGATTGAATCCAGGTAAAGTCACGCTTGATTGACGGGTTATGGTTCCCGATAAAATGTGCATTAATATGGAGGTTAGAATCAGAAACAATGCAAAAGTCCTTGTTCTTGCGGCCGTGAAAATAAAAGGTGTTGCCATCGCCACCATTGAAGCGAGGGTCACCGCATACATTGCCTGGAAGTTGGCACTCTGAATATATATTTATACAACACATAAAACAAAATGTTAAGTCAACTTTACTATTTATTTGAATGAAATTGAAAAGGGAGAAAATGAAAAAAAGTAGTTATTGATTAGCAAGACTACTCAAATTCAGCTATCTTAATTTGTACCAACAAAACTAATCATTAAAATACTTTGTACGTACTACGTACTGGTTTACACTTTACATTGCTGGAAATTAAACATGCAACAGAAAGGGTGCTTCTTTCCTTAAAAACAAATCATTTAAATAAACCACAGAGATTTTAATTTCAAAATATCACTTTTATGTCTAAGCTGTCTGTTTCTGTGGGTTTTTATTACAAGCGTGCCTACCTTAGTTGAAACCTTATGTTAAAACATATTGGTGTTGCACTGTTGCTTTTTTTTGTTTTATTTGAGTACGTAAATTAAGCAGCTACTCTGCATATATTTCTACATTTTATTGTATCTATATATCTTGTATTGTTTCCATGTATGTATTGTGTAATGCAGAATTGCAATGGGTACTGTACAGCATGTAAACAAAACCACTTACTACATATAGTACGGCATGCAGGACAGAAAACCAAGCATTCATCGGCACACATTTTAGGGCATGCTACCTCACAGCCAGGTGCTTTCGATTTGGAATTTGCACAACCCGCCGCAAAAACACGACTACCAAATGGCTGCACCGCAACATAGTCCGGAGGGAGTGGTTGGCCGGACACTTCGGTGATAACCACAAGCAGACCGGCACAGATCAAAAGAAATCCTAGCTTAGCCATGCTAGCTATTACTGTTTTTTATTTGGTTTTGATTTCTGGCCTTGTGGGTGTGGATATAAAGGTGATGTCTATGGCTATTTGTATGTTTGTATTTATAGTGCCCAAATATGGCACACAAAAGTGTAATTGACCAACTGGGAAGTAAATGTACGCGCGGTTTCATGTGTACGGTGGTTTTTTTAAAATAATGCTTCCGTCGGATCCAATCTAGTGCTGCAAATTGTGTTGTCAGATCTTTTTTATTTGGGTCAAATTAGCATGCATGTCCTGTAGACATCACCTATGTCGAATCCCAAAAAAAAAGAATATTAGCTAAATGCAACATATAAACTTGGTGCTTTTGTTTTATATTTTGTAATTACTATTCCAATTAATGTTCGGAGCACTTCTTGTAAGCAAAATGCAAACTATAAATTTAACTTTCACTCTTTAAATTAAAGGATTCATACCATAGTAGGAAATATCGGCCGATACCGATCCGTATTGGCCGATACGTATCGGTATTGGCCGTGACCGATCCGATACTGGTCCGATATTCGCAATAGTGTGTTAAAGAGCCTAAGCCGTATTGGCTGATATTGGTCCGATACTGGTCCGATACATATCGGTATCGGCTGTGACCGATCCCGATACCGATACCGATACTTCCTACTATGATTCATACTCCCCAGTCTCTTCCTTAAGGAGCCCTAAGATTCTGACTTAAATTTAGTAACTTAGGAGGATATAACTGAAAACAGCAGGAACAAAAATAAATTTGACGAGGCAATAGGAATATTTTGGGGAATACGTATTGCGCGTAGTCTTCCAAGCCTGGCCAGCTTAGGATACTCTTTCTTTTATTGTCGGTCGACCTCTTTAAATTCACCAGTACTATATAAAAATTAATACATTTACTTGTGACAATGTACAGATTCATTTTTTGCTTGAGAAAAGAATCAAAAGATATTGCTCGATCGATACATATTAATTATCAACGAAAATAAAGTGAAAGAAGATTTATCCAGTATACTGCATGTACACGCATGCATCTTTTAATTTTAGTTTGAGAGGAATAAATTACTGATATAGTTTATCAATATATTAAATAGCGTTAGAAAGAAAAAGTTTTGTAAATGAATCCATGTAACAAAAAGACAATTAGAATCAACGAAATACGGAAAAATGTACAATTTACCCTTCTTTTTCAAATCAACAAACAAAATACCCCTCCTCATAAATTATTAACAAAATACCATTGTGGGTCCCATTATCTCCTCCCTTTCTCTCCCTCTCACTTATTCTTGTTTACTCCTACAACTTTTTATTTGAAATGGAAGATTAATACTATATGAAAATTTTGTAAACTTAGGAGTGCATATATTTTATTGTATAATTTTTTAATGTAGATCTTATAAGTTAAAATTGACAACATAATATTAACTAATATACAAAATATTTTTAACATATGATTTTCTTTAACCGTCATTATAGAATATATATATATAACTCTAAATATTTGTGTCAGCCAAACACATTTTTAAACAAATTTAATTGAAGTCAAATTTCCAAATATACTAGTTGACATAATAATCTATAAATAGGCCTTGTAAACTATAAATATGTATCATATACAAAATATATTTTCTTGTGACGCATAAATTTAAGAATTTTTATTTTTGAATCATTTATAATTATTTAAATTGATATTACTAATTAAGATATCGATACGAGGTATTAAGATTTTATAATTTACCTTATAAAATGCGTCACCTGATTGATTAAGGTTCTCCTTTTCAGATTTTTTGGTTTTACTATTATGTGGTTTTATCAAAAAATTTCTATGGTTCTCCTTTTCAGGTTTTCTGATTTTACTATTATGTGGTTTTACCAAAATTTTGCTCATAGAGAACAGAAATTTTGCATTTGACCTGATATCGATCTTATTTAGTACTATCAATTTAAATAATTATAAATGATTCAAAAATAAAAATTCTTAAATTTATGCATCACAAGAATAAATATTTTGTATATGATACATATTTATAGATTATTATGTCAACTAGTATATTTGGAAATTTGACTTCAATTAAATTAGTTTAAAAATGTGTTAGGCTAACACAAATATTTAGACTTATATATATATATATATAGGAATATGCTAGCGTGCTATGCATAGCATAGAACCCCTCCATGCAACGCCTTGGATTTCGAGTTTTCAAAATTCTAATGGTCGATCCGAACCGTTCATCTTGTTCTCCATATTAATATGTGTTTGGAGACCAAATTTTATATTTTTTGGAATTTTTTTACTATTTCTTTAGATTTATTGAAAATCGCTGTTTTCAGCAAATCTGTACCATAAAAAAACAGCGATTTTCAATAAATCTAAAGAAATAGTAAAAAAATTCCAAAAAATGTAAAATTTGGTCTCCAAACACATATTAATATAGAGAACAAGATGAACGGTTCGGATCGACCATTAGGATTTTGAAAACTCAAAATCCAAACCGTTGCATAGAGAAGTTCTATGCTATGCATAGCACGCTAGCATGTTCCTATATATATATATATATATGAGGTGGGTTAAAATACACCAACCGTTTATACCCCAACAGGATCCCATCATCTAAACTGCACATTTAATTTTAGATCAGCGGTCCAGATGTCACCCGCCTCAGACCTTACAACTTCCCAAAAGTGCGCTTTGACCCCTTCCTCTTCTCTCCAGTTTGCAATCGCTTGAACTTCTCTTCCCCACTGAACGAAACTAGCACGCCAACATAACTTGCTCTTCTTCTGGAGCACTTATCTTTTCCTCTCCTATCCATCCACCCAGTTCGCTCCTTCTCGACCATGAATGAAACTCACCTGTCCCTCAAGCGAACCAGCCCAAACTTGATTATTGATTATTGTTCACTGAATATATGATGAAAATATCTAGAAAGGACAACCTTATATATTCAAATCAAGCTTTGGGACCAATTGGTGTTCCCTAATATTTCATTGACCAAATTGGTATTTCATAAAATTTTACAAACTGCCCAAATTTAACTTTTTTTATTTCTCAAACATCAGGAATTACAGCAATAAAATTAATAAGCAAAATACTTGAAATTCACAAATGTTGGTAAGAACAAATAAGAATTACATTAGTGAGGGCAGTAATACTAGATTATTACCCAGCATATTCAGTACCACCTGGGAGTTGGCCACGATCAATAGTGGAAATAGATGAAATGCTAATCATTGCTCCTTCTAATTTAGCATATATAAATGGTCGGTGATGAGTTTTCACTGGTTCGCTGGAGAGACAGACGGAGGGAGGAGCCCATTTCGCTGATGGAGAGGGGAGAGTTTCGTTCAAAGAAGAAGAGAGGAGCGACCGATAGTAAACTGGAGAGGAGAAGAAGAGGTCAAATCACACTTTTGGAAATTGGAAGGTCTAAAGCGGGTGATATCTGGACCGCTGATCTAAAATTAGATATGCGGTTTAGATGATGGGATTCTCTTGGAGTATAAATGGTTGGTGTATTTTAACCCTCCTTTTATATATATATATATATATATTCTATAATGACAGTTAAATAAAATCATTTGTTAAAAATATTTTGTATATTAGTTAATATTATGTTGTCAATTTTAACTTATAAGATCTACATTAAAAAATTATACAATAAAATATATGCACTCCTAAGTTTACAAAATTTTTATATAGTATTAATCTTCCATTTCAAATAAAAAGTTGTAGGAGTAAACAAGAATAAATGAGAGAGAGGAAAAATGGAGGATATAATGGGATCCACAAGAGCATTTTGTTAATAATTTATGAGTATTTTGTTTGTTGGATTGAAAAAAAAAAATAAATTGTACATTTCCCCACGAAATACCATATGCTTCTATTTAATCAATCTGAATTTCATTGATTCTATACAAATTGTTCTTTAACGTACATCAGGAGCTGACTTTATTTACCAGCATTTAATTCTGGCGTTAGGATTCTGTGTCGTCTAGTAAAGATGTCAGAATTGATCTCTTACCATGAATTTCTCAAAAACCGTGACTGATCCCATGTGTTTTATATCTAAAAAAGGTTCAATATTTCTGTCCCATAAAGCATTTAGTGTGTTGCTTAGTTTAAAAAAAAAAAATGTTCTTTAACAAAAAAAAATAAGAAAGATTAAATGTGTTATAACAGAAACCAATCTAGATTCAATTTTCACATCCAAAAGTATTCTCTAATGATTTCTGCAACATAGTGTTGAATAGAGCCTTTTGCTATGCTCGTTAATTGAACAATATAGATAATGTACATAACGATATAATAGTTATCAACTTGGAACTTAAACTTGTGCATTGAATTCTACAAAATATTTTGAAGAATTTTGATGATTTGACTATATTCATCTGGCGCGCCTAAAGTGGTAAATTTTTGTAGAGGTATTGCTTAAGTTATATGTGAGGCACTAATAAGTAAACTAATAATATGCAGTATATATATTGTGGGCCAGAGGGTTTTTAAAGCAGCCCAAGAAATAAATTAGTTTTAGCCCAAACTGGGGAGTTATGAGTCGGTCCAATATGAATCAAGTCCGTTAAAATTTGTGCATGATTTCACAAGAAGTTCCCTCTTGGGTTATCTTGGTGTTGTCTGGCTAAAAGTCTCCCTCGGATTTTTCTAGAATCTCCATTAGTCAACGTCAACGATGACTGTTAGGTGATGTAGGACCCATTGTGCTTTCCCAGCACCGTGCACCTTATGTCCTATTGCTGACATGTCTTAAAATCATGCGTAGATCCCATCATTCGCCAGACATATATGGTCTTTCTGAGTATGGTCTGTACTCCGTAGGCATTTCATTAAAGATCCCAAACAACTATGTTTCAAAAGCAACACTAATTTCTAGCACATTATTCAAAAGCAATAATTATCCCTATACTAAATTGATTATGATTAATTCAAAATATCTCTGCTAACTGACTCATGTTTTTAGTTGTAAAACATCACAATTGCCTTTTGACTTGTTTCATTTACCTTTACTCTACAAAAAGCCATCTCTTAGGTGACTGATAAAATTGAATCAAGAATACAGGGCTAGAAGGATAAATTATTATCTTATGATGGAAACTCAGTGCTATTCTCTATTCCTATTTACTGGCTTTCCGTTTTTAAGATGTCTTCCAAGGTAAGAATGAGAGTTGATCAATTGAGGAAGAAATTCCTCTGGTACGGAGGGCAGTACAGTGATAAAAATAAATTATTTGGTCTCTTAGAAAATTGTATGCAAGTCTAAATCACAGGGAGGATTAGGTATTATTGATCTTAAAAGACTTAATCAAGCTTTATTAGTCAAATAGTGGGCCAGATTTAAAGACTTCCCAGAGTACTAATATGTGGAAATCTATTATTTTAGCTAAATATGGTTCATTAGGGATCTCTTCTCCTGTTCACCTTTCTGGAAAAGTGTTCTCAAGGGCACTGATGTGAATTTTTTTCATAAACCATAATTAATAAAAATGTTTTTTACGGAACTAATATGATTGATTTTTTTTTCAAAAATCATAAGGACCGTGGGGTTCTCACGGTCTCAATTTAAAAAAAAAAAAAAAACAGTTCTTTTTTTCCAGACTGTGGGGTACCCACGGTCTCAATTTTTTTTTTATAAAACAGAATTTTTTTTATTTTTAAATTTTTTGTATTAAAATATTAGAAATGTTAAATATATTTCTTTGAAAATAGATGAAATACAATATAATTTGATTTATTAGAAAGACTGCAATAAATAATCCAGATCAATATTTTTTAGGTCAGATTTTTCGCCGTTGTAAAAAAAATTAATATATTTATTTATGTATTATTAGAAAAAAAAAAATGCTTAGATTCTGAGTTATTGATCCCAGTTCAAAAGTCACTTCTAGGTAATTTAGAAAATATTGTGATCCTTCTGGTACATTTAATTTATGAAAAGTTGTATATATTTTTGAAAAAAAACAAAAACTTTTAAGTTATTTAATGATTGTTATTCAAAAGGAATTCTCAAAATAGATATAACTTTTTATAAATTAAATGTCCTAGAAGGATTACAATATTTTCTGGATTACCTAGAAGTGACTTTTGAACCGGGATCAATAACTCAGAATCTAAGCATTTTTATTTTTTTTCTAATAACACATAAAGAAATATATTAATTTTCTTTACAGCCGCGAAAAACCCGACCTAAAAAATATTGATCCAGGTTATTTATTGCAGTATTTCTAATAAATCAAATTATATTGTATTTCATCTATTTTCAAATAAATATATTCAACATTTCTAATATTTTAATACAAAAAATTAAAAAAAATTATGTTTTATAAAAAAAAATTGAGAATGTGGGAACCCCACAGTCTGGAAAAAAAATATGTTTTTTAAAAAAATAATAAAAAAAAAATCTGAGACCGTGGGAATCCCACAGTCCTTATGGTTTTTGAAAAAAAAAAACCAATCATATTGGTTCCGTAAAATTTGTTTTATTAATTATGGTTTATGAAAAAAATTCCACTAATGTGGTTGAGGTGGGTTTTACCAGACAACTTGGTAATGGTAATGATTCTAAAATCTTGTTTTAAAAAGATAGATGGTGTTCTGATCATACACTGCTCACTCTTTATCCTAATCTCTTTAATTATTCCTCTGACCCAATTTTTTAGTTACTGAGGTTTTTGAGGAAATCTCGTTGCATTTTCATTTTATTAGACAACTGACTGGTATATTACTTATTAGTGACATAATCTGCACACTTAGTTAAACAATACACTTCATATCAGTGCTGTATAAAATTATCTTAACGGCCGTTTAATCGTTAACGGATGCCAAACCGTTACGAATACACTTAACAGATGCCTGTTTAATTTGCGAATGAAAATGATTAATCAGCCATTTTTTCGATTAATCGGCCGTTTTACCTTTTAATCATCTGTTTATTCCAATTTATTTTTGTTTATTCCTGTTTATTCTAATTTATTCCAGTGAATATTTGTTTTTTACATTGATTATTTTGTCCATGATATTGTGTGATAATAAGTTTTATATAACATGTATTGTAGTTTTATTAATACTTGGACTACATTCAATATTTTTATATATGTTTTTTCTTCTTACTTACTTTGAAGTTGATTAATTCATCTGTTATTTATATAAATATATTTTTCTACTAATTACTGATGTAATTTTTTAAATTAGTACGACATATATATATTTATGAAACTAAGTTGTTATCATAAACTAAATTTAGTGAATTTATTTTTTCATTAAATAAATGTGTTACTTGAACATGTAAAGTGCTTATGTGTTAAGAAAAAATAAATGTAGTGTCTTGTTATGATATTGGAACTTAGTTAAATTTAGTTTATTTGATAGGTTTAATGAGTTAAATAAATTATTTTTAATAAACTATGATATATATACATAAATTTACAAAAAACATTAAATTGTCCACATAATTCTGATTAATCGGCAGCATACTAATTAATCGCTTGGCAGTACTTCGTTCATCCAACAACCGCATATGGCTATTTACAACACTGCTTCATATTCCTTCTTTGGTTGATTCTATTTATTGGAGATGGTCATCTGTGGATAAATTTACAATTCATTCTTTCTATCAATAGTTTGAATATTGGGGAAATTAAGAATAATGAGTTCAATTCAATATGGTTATTCAAATTGCCCCTCAAAATTCAATATGGTTATTCACATAATTGTCAGAGGAAGAGGCAACCACCCTCCATGCATAAAAAGATATAATCCTTATGCTTGATACAGTCCTCGATATATAACTTATATGATTCTTTTGTATTTAGCATGTGTTTTGTTGTTACATACTTTATTGATACTTAGTTACTTATGTTACTTGGTCTAGGTTCTAGGTTGTAGTTTATCAGTGGCAAGTGGCTTCTTGTATTTTTGTTGTTTTGGTTACTGGTATGTACCAGTGTCTGTACGTGTTTTTTGCTTGTTTGGAGCTTAAAACATCTCAACAATTAGGTTTCTAATGAAATCGGTGAGTTTCACTCACTTTTTTAAATTTTAAAAAAAAAACACTCATGTTTATCATAATCAATTAAACTGACTAATGTTTGATTACAATAACATGAGACATATTTATAGACTTAATTGATTATGATCAATTTATGGATGATCTTGTGTTATTTAAGTTTGCATTTTGCAAGAATGCAACTTCCTAATTTCGGTCCGTACGTGCCAGCACCAAAATTGATTTATAAGTTGATCATTTAATTAAGGTTATCCGTGTGGCCTATTCATTGTATATATAAAAATTACGATCAGAGGATGCAAGATATTTTCATGTGATTTTGATTAGATGATTTATTATACTTTTATGATAAATTAATTCGAAATCCTCATTTCCTTTTTTATTTTTATTTTGAGGTTTCATTGTTCCTTTTGTCTCTTAATTATGATACAAAAAAATTAGTTTCACCTACTGCAAAACTTCAAAAATAATTTGTCAAACATTCAGACAATTAATATGCAGTGAATTAAAATAAAAATACATTGTCGTTACTCTTGTAAGCTATAGGGTCTAAAGCAATCAAATTTGATATGATCTTCTACAAATAATTTATTTTAAAAAAGTCATGATAACGACTTGGACTACTGTAATTGTGTAATAAAAACATCATCACTGAAACTTCATCTTCGATATTAAATTTTTAAAACCGAATACGAATTTGATATTGAGTTTGAACCCATGTTTGACCTACTCTTCTCATACAATGTCACAGAAAATTAGAGAGCATTAAATCGAAACCCAACTTCAGTTTGAAAGGAAATGAAACTGAAGTTCATCTTTGATTTCTTCACAGAAAAAAAAAAACGAATTTAATTTCGGTTTCTCAAAAAAAAAAAAAAAATCACACCCTTCACACGTCAAGGCCAAAAAAATTTGGAAATCTAATTTTCTCAATTAATAACAGAAGTTTACTAAACATAGTTTTTCTTTAAAAAAAAATTGGAGTACAAAATCAAACTCAAAGTTCGATTTCCCAAACAAAATAAAAAAATAATAACAAAACCGAATTTGAAGTTCAGTATAATGAGATTAAATTGTGTAACTATTGTACAGCACTCTTTACCGAACCTCATATCGGTGGTGATGGTTTTTCTAAAAAAAAATAAATAAATGTATTCGAATTTATTTCTGAATTTTTTTTTTAAGTGATGGTTTTTTAAAATAAAATCTTCCTGGTGCGTTACATCTTGCATCAACTAAAATTCATAACGTAAAGCATTCTTTGTTTGTTTTTACAATATTTTTAAACAAGTGTACAAATTAAATATTTTACAAATTACTTGAGAATTATTTGAAAAGTTTACAAATAATATGGAATTATACTAGTAATATTCACAATTTTTTGGATTTTTTTTAATATTGTAAAATTATCGAAAGTTTGATATATTATTTGTATTCTAAAATTTATTTATTATTATTAATTAGATTCATGCATTTTATAAACTCTTGATAATGTTCGAAACGAATTCTAAAAACAAATATCTTTGAAACAACAATAAGCAATATCTTTTTTAAACAACTGTTAAGTCAGATCCATATCTTCATATAGAATTTTTGTTGTTCATATTTTTAATACAAAATGATCTCCTTTAAAAAAAATATTTATTTTAATAAATTTAGTTTTACACAAAATTCAGGAAACAGCTTAATAATATAACATAAAGAGTCAAATTCGTTTGGCATTATAAAAAAAAAACAAAAAATTGGGACTCAAAAACACAAACATATAATTGGAGAAGTGCCGTTTCAAATTTCACTTCTAAACTAAAAAAGTTGGTCTGGTCAACATCTGACCTGTACGGTGTCATTACTATATTTGCTTTTACATAACTATTTTTTTTTTTTATTGAAGCTTTTACAACAAATGCAAATTTACATTCAATAGAATCTGCTATAAGAATTTTGGACAAAGAATAATGGAAGCAACTAACAGTCTCCGGTCCTTAGTCTCTCTAAAATCTTCAAACTTTTTACACTAAATTTATAAACAAGTTCAGTAGATCATGTAATACTATGAAAACAATCATGTAAACAAGTTCAATGGATGTTCTGCAGATGAAACCGCGTGGTCCCATATGAAAACGCGTGACAGCTGTTGGGAACCACTTTCTGTAAACATACACACAGTATTCTGTGAACATACACATATTATCATGTAAACATACACATATTATCTTGTGAACATACATATTGTACTTGAAATTATGGCATTTGAAAGCGCGTCGGAACTAAGCTAAAAAGGAAAGGCTTTTATACGTTGGAATTTTCAGATGACTGTAATCTGGAGGACATTACCTTTTCTCAAGAATAATTATATTTATCTTCACACTTATATTTCCCCTCTATTCTTGTAACTATAATTTAGAAAGATTGTACTATAATTCTCACTAATTATTTAAGCATTTCTAAAATTAAAGGATCCATGTTAAATAAAAAAGGTGATATAGAGATTATACTATGATCCCCATTAATTATTTAAACACTTCTAAAATTAGATGATACATTTCTAAAATTAGAGATTGTACTATGGTCCCCACTAATTATTTATCCATAGAAAAAAATATGCATCACGATAAACATGTATATGAGGTGATTATTCAAGTATTTTTGTATATAAGTATAAATACTCTAGTGTGTAAGTATAAATATTTGTAATACTTGATATTAATACTTGCATATATCAGTCCATTTCATATTAAAAAATACTTGCAAGTATAGGTATAAATACTTATGTAACGACGAACCTGAAAACATCATAGATCTCATTTCAAAGAGAAAATTGTGTAAAAGACGCTCGTGGTTTTAGATTTGCAAAATTCTTCAAAAAGCGTCAGAAATATGGACGAAATTGAAATGAGATAAAAAAAAAATTCACCTCTACAAAATTTGGAAATCTAATTTTCTCAATTAATAACTTTTGGAGAGGTTTACTAAACATAGTTTTTCTTTACTTTGCCAATTTTATTATACTTTTGAGTAAATTGAGTCAATCGGAACGTCAGGAAAAAAAGGAGTACAAAATCGAACTCAAAGTTTGATTTCCCAAACAAAATAAAAAAATAATAACAAAACCGAACTTGAAGTTCAGTATAATGAGATTAAATTGTGTAACTATTGTACAACACTCTATACCGAACCTCATATCAGTGGTGATGGTTTTTCTAAAAAAAAAAAAATTGTATTCAAATTTGTTTCCGAATTTATTTATTTTTAGTGATGTTTCTTTTTTTAAAATAAAATCTTCCTGGTGCGTTACATCTTGCATCAACTAAAATTCATAACGTAAAGCATTCTTTGTTTGTTTTTACAATATTTTTAAACAAGTGTACAAATTAAATATTTTACAAATTACTTGAGAATTATTTGAAAAGTTTACAAATAATATGGAATTATACTCTTAATATTCACAATTTTGTGGATTTTTTAATATTGTAAAATTATCGAAAGTTTGATATATTATTTGTATTCTAAAGTTTATTTATTATTATTAATTAGATTCATGCATTTTATAAACTCTTAATATTGTTCGAAACGAATTCTAAAAACAAATACCTTTGAAACAACAATAAGCAATATCTTTTTTAAACAACTGTTAAGTCAGATCCATATCTTCATATAGAATTTTTGTTGTTCATATTTTTTAACACAAAATGATCTCCTTTAAAAAAAATAGTTATTTTAATAAATTTAGTTTTACACAAAATTCAGGAACACAGCTTAATAATATAACATAAAGAGACAAATTCGTTTGGCATTATCCAAAAAAAAAGAAAAAATTGGGACTCAAAAACACAAACATATAATTGGAGAAGTGCCGTTTCAACTTTCACTTCTACACTAAAAAAAGTTGGTCTGGTCGACATCTGACCTGTACGGTGTCATTACTATATTTGCTTTCACATAACTACATTCTGTAACTATTGTACTGAATTTGTACAAACAAATGCAAATTTACATCCAATAGAATCTGTCGTAAGAATTTTTGACAAAAAATAATTATATTTATCTTGACACTTATATTTTCTCTTTATTTTTTTAACTATAATTCAGAAATATTGTACTATTATCCCACTAATTATTTAAGCGCTTTTAAAATTAAAGGGTCCACATTAAATTAAAAAAAAGGTGATATAGAGGTTGTACTATAATCCCCACTAATTAATTAAGTACTTCTAAAATTAGAGATTGTACTATAGTCCCCACTAATTATTTATGCATACAAAAAAATATTTATCACGATAAACACGTATATGAGGTGATTATTCAAGTTTTTTTTATATAAATATAAATACTCTAGTGTATAAGTATAAATATTTGTAATACTTAATATTAATACTTTCATATGCCAATCAATTTCATATTAAAAAATACTTACACGACAAGGTATAAATATTTATGTGACGACGAGCCTGAAAGTACGTCATCATAGATCTCATTTCAAAGAGAAAATTGCATAAAAAGTGTTCATTATTTTAGATTTGCAAAATTCCTCACAAAGCGTCAGAAATGTGGACAATATTGAAATGAGATAAAAAAAATTCACCTCTAAAAACGTGTATGTCCCCCATGTAGTTTGAGATTTTGTTTGAGAGACAATTATTTATATACCTTATAGGTTAAATACTTATGTTCTTAGGAATAAATACTTTCGTTCGTAAGTATTAAGACTTTAGAAGAAAAAAAAAATCAGTGCTGGAGTTTTTATGGTTCTCCGATGACAGTTATGGAAGTTAATGTAGAGATAAATGAGGGAATGAGAATGTAGAGATAATTATCATGATCCTTAAACAAATTCGGACGTCCACAAAATTGTTTTTTTTTTCTTAAAGGCTTGATTAGACTGATCTTTTTTTAATAACCTTCAATAATTAAAAAAAAAAAATCCAATTATGCTATCGATTTTTTTTAAGTGCTCCAACCGTAAAAATTTCTGACATTTCTTATCCTTTCAGAACCGCTAAGATTTCTGACGGTTCTCTAGAACCAGAACCACTAGGATATGTTTTTTTTTTTTTTTAAATTGAGAAATAAAATTGTTCAACATTTTTTTAATTATTAATATCAACTTCATAATATAAAACTTTAACTAAATAATAGAACAAAATAGAAATACTGTATTAGTTCAATTAAAAAAAAAAAGATGAGCATCCTTCTTTCAGAAGAGAGTATATGTATGCTCCAACAATTGTATAGTTTTACTATATGATATGTGTGCTAAAAAAAATACAAATTTTTTCATATCAATGATCTATGCCTCCCTGTTATAAACTTATAATTAATGCATTTGTTTCTATTTTTTCAGAATCGCTTCTCTCATTTCTAAAGCACCTCTAGGTTGTACATATATGTCCCCGAGGAGTAATTGTCTAAACAGGCGAGGTTAGGATGAGGGATAAGACAAGAGGGATGATGTCATCACCGAGAAGGCAATCTCTGATGAAGAAACTTCAAATGAGTGTATCTCGATGCTCGAGTGTCCAATTTAGATATATAACTATTTTTCAGAATGACAACGAGAAGAGGATATAGATTTTCAACAATTTTTGTTCATCGGACAAATGCGTGCAGTCATAATAGCTAAAAAAAAAAAGAAGAGCCTTAGAACTTGAATTTAAGTTTCCGATCGATTTTTTGGGTCTAATTTTCAATTTTCTTGTCCTTTACCATACTCTTTGTTAGAAACTGTTCATGTAAATGTACGAAGTCTCATATTTAGATATTTTTTATATTTTTATTTTGAAATTTAGTTTAGCATTTTTGATATTCAAGTCTAGAATATGCTATAAAAAAAAAACAATCATTGAGATTTAGTTTAGTATTTTATCAAATTTTAATTTAGTATTTTCAATTTGAGAATTAGAAAAAAAATAACTGAATCGCAAGAATTCTGGCGGTTTTGATCTTGTGGACTGCCAGAATTCATGACCGTTCTTAAAGAATAAAAATTGCCCAGAATTCTTGCAGTTGAGGCACTTTAAAAAAAAATAAAAATCAAGGGCATATCTGGAATTTTCAATTATTGGAGGATACAAAAAAAATTTGGCTTGGTAGGAAACTAGGAGCCGAGATTTTTATTTTTACTAAAAAAAAAATTATTTTATTATAAATAATCACGGTTTAACAAAATTTATAAAAATACTCAAACTACATAGAATATTTGCGGTCCATTTTTTTTTTTGGATTTAAAATTCCAAAACACATATAATATATGTGGTCTATTTTTTTTTTTTTTTGAATTTTTGCTTTTTTCAAATGGCTGACTCAATTTTTAAGTGATGATATTTCACGGTTTGTTTGGAGATTTTGTATGAAACTTCACAGTCTTGTTCTACGATGTCAAGACTACATGTCGGTCAATTTTCATGATTTTTGAAGATGTTTTTCTATGTTTACCAGAGATGCAAAATTGGAATTAGAAGCACTCCTTCAGCAGTTCGAGCAATTTTTGAGTGATGATATCGTAGAACAAGACTGTGAAGTTTCATACAAAATCTCCAAATAGATCGTGAGATATAATCTTCCAAAAATTGGCCGAACTGCTAAATGAGTGCTTCTAAGTCCAAATGTGTATATCTGATTAACATAGCAAAATATCTTCAAAAATCAAGAAAATTGACTGACATGTAATCTTGACATGGTAGAACAAGATTGTGAAATTTCATTCAAAAATTAACTTGGTCATTTGAAAAAAGCAAAAATTCAAAAAAAAAAACCGAACCTCATATAATATACGCGGTTCAGAATTTTAAATCCAAAAAAAAAAATCGGATCACAAATATTCTATACGGTCCAAAATTTTAAATCTGAACCACAGATATTATGTGCGGTTTGGTATTGTAGAAGTGTAGGACGTTCCCTAAATTATCGGTCTCAAGATCTGCATTTAAAATCGCTGTTTACGACTCTGAAACAAAACGTACAACGCATTTATCATTATTCACATGCGTCACATTATATTTGTTTTCTCATTCCCTTTTATGACAGGTTCATAAACACATTTTATTTGCTATGTCATTATACTTGTTATGTAACCAATAAAGCAGTTTAGGATTAATAAATACTTACCTCCAAAATTTTCTTTGCAATACATTTTCTAAGGCATCTTTATTAAATTCGATTCGTTAGATGAAAATTTTATTTTTCTTTTCGTTATATTTTTTTGTAGAATAACATGAAATCAAATTTGTTAAAATTTTCTTAAAGTTTACTCAGTAGTTTTTGCTGAAATTTAAACTTACATATTCTAAATGAAGATTGGCCTGTTACAATCTGCATTAAAATATACAATTTATCTTACTTTATATCTAACTTAAGTGATGTGTTAGACATAACTGAGACCCGTTGAAACAAACTTTATTTTGTTATAAAACATCAATTGATTAGAACTTTTAATATGAAATCGAGGTGGAGTCGGAGGGACCCACTATATTAAATCTGAAAGCAATATTTTCAAAGATTAACAATACAAAATTAAGTCTGGTTGGTGCCATTTATTTTATTCGACAGCGATGCCTCCATCCATTGACTTCATAAAAGCCCATAGAAGTCTTCGGTAGATGCATTTCGGTTGGATGAAAAGACAAAATGCACTCAGTAATTTATGCTCGGGAAAAAAAAATAATTAAACCTAGAAACTAGAGGCACGAGAGCTTATCTCCCGGCCATTTTTATTAATATCCCCAAAAAAATAGATAATTTTAAAAATAACCTTATTTATTTTTATTTTTTTATTAATGCCCTAACCGCTTGGAAGCGGAGCGGGCCAATATCAACACCAAACCGCCCACTATATGGGCGGTCCACTGTTTTTTTTTTTTTTTTTTTTTTTTTTTTAAGTTTTTTTTTTTTTAAAAACAGAAATTTTTTATTTTTTTATTGAAATATTAGAAATGTTGAATATATTTCTTTAGAAATAGATGTAATACAATATAATTTGATTTATTAGAAAGACTGCAACAAATAACCCGGATCAATATTTTTCAGGCCGGATTTTTCGCGGCTGTAAGAAAAATTAATATATCTCTTTATGTGTTATTGGACAAAAATAAAAATGCTTAGATTCTGAGTTATTGATCCCGGTTCAAAAGTCACTTCTATGTAATCTAGAAAATATTATAATTCTTCTAGGACATTTAATTTATAAAAAGTTGTATCTATTTTGAGAATTCTTTTTGAATAACAATTATTAAATAACTTAAAGTTTTTATTTTTTTTCAAAAATAGATACAACTTTTTATAAATTAAATGTCCTAGAAGGATTATAATATTTTCTAGATTACATAGAAGTGACTTTTGAACCGGGATCAATAACTCGGAATCTAAGCATTTTTATTTTTGTCCAATAACACATAAAGAGATATATTAATTTTTCTTACAGCCGCGAAAAATCCGGCCTGAAAAATATTGATCCGAGTTATTTGTTGCAGTCTTTCTAATAAATCAAATTATATTGTATTCTATCTATTTCTAAAGAAATATATTCAACATTTCTAATATTTCAATAAAAAAATAAAAAAAAATTCTGTTTAAAAAAAAAAGAAAATTTTTTTTAAAAAAAAAAAAATTAAAAAAAAAAAAACCAGACCGCCCAATTCAAGGGCGGTTCTTTTTTTTTTGATTTTTTTTTTAAACATAAATTTTTATTTTTTGTATTGAAATATTAGAAATGTTGAATATATTTCTTTAAAAATAGATGAAATACAATATAATTTGATTTATTAGAAAGACTGCAACAAATAACCCGGATCAATATTTTTCAGGCCGGATTTTTCGCGGCTGTAAGAAAAATTAATATATCTCTTTATGTGTTATTGGACAAAAATAAAAATGCTTAGATTCCGAGTTATTGATCCCGGCTCAAAAGTCACTTCTATGTAATCTAGAAAATATTATAATCCTTCTAGGACATTTAATTTATAAAAAGTTGTATCTATTTTTGAAAAAAAATAAAAACTTTAAGTTATTTAATAATTGTTATTCAAAAAGAATTCTCAAAATAGATACAACTTTTTATAAATTAAATGTCCTAGAAGAATTATAATATTTTCTAGATTACATAGAAGTGACTTTTGAACCGGGATCAATAACTCAGAATCTAAGCATTTTTATTTTTGTCCAATAACACATAAAGAGATATATTAATTTTTCTTACAGCCGCGAAAAATCCGGCCTGAAAAATATTGATCCGGGTTATTTGTTGCAGTCTTTCTAATAAATCAAATTATATTGTATTACATCTATTTCTAAAGAAATATATTCAACATTTCTAATATTTCAATAAAAAAATAAAAAATTTCTGTTTTTAAAAAAAAAAAAACTTAAAAAAAAAAAAAAAAAAAAAAAAAAAAAGTGGACCGCCCATATAGTGGGCGGTTTGGTGTTGATATTGGCCCGCTCCGCTTCCAAGCGGTTAGGGCATTAATAAAAAAAAAAAAAACGAGGTTATTTTTAAAATTATCTATTTTTTTTGGGATATTAATAAAAATGGCCGCTTATCTCCTCATGGCCAACATTCTCCACTATACCGATTCAGGATTTTATCCATTTCCTCGTAAATTTTTTTTTTTTTCAAGATAGAAAAAAAAATTTTAGTTTATCAACTTTTATTTATTGTTCATAAAAAATTATTTATTTGAATTTTGAATTTACGATTTCTCACACTAATGATGTTGCTCTTTGCCACTAAATAGAAAGGTAAATTAATATTTTTTTTTAAAGAAGGAGAGAGATCTGGTCTATCTATCGAATTTTAAGTCAATTGTGTATCGTATGATTATTCAAATTTAAATTTAGCTATTAATTATATGGCAAGAGAGTATACCTTAAATTTTAAATGTAATGGTAAAATTAGAAAATAATGGTAAAAAAATTCTTTGTTGGTGTTAGAGCAACATCATCCCACATGTAAAGAAACTGCAAATGTTGATTTGATCATTTTAATTTCAAGTACATAAATATGAAATAACTATTAATATAACATTATTGCAAAATAAACAATTTCTCTTAAAATATCACATTAGACGTAAGTATTGATTTAAAGATATAATTTGTGCAATTTTTTTTTTTTAATTAAAGAGGTCATGCATGTTGGTTGTGGTAGATATGAGTTCATTTTTCAATACCTTATTTCTTCAAATAAATTAATTTAATTCATGACTTCAACTATCAAATAAGATATAAAATACTAGGAGTAAGATAAAATAAGTAATTTAATTATCATTAAATTTACTTCACAACAAAACATAACTAATATCTTTTAGAATTAAATATGCGTCTCTCCGTAAAAAAAATTGAATATGCGTCTTTTCGTAAAAAGACGAACCTCGCATCTCTGTGCTAAAATTGTGGTTCTTAATGTTTGCAATTGTAAAATTAACAATCTTGATAATAAATTTTTTATCATGCCAATAGAATTAAAATTATAAAAATAAGATGTAAGAAAAATACTAAATTAAGTTATTAATGTGACAATAAATTTAACTTTTACGATTATAGAAATAATAATGTTCTAGAAGTTCCCAGAATTTTTTTTATAAACCATAATTAATAAACACAAATTTACGGAACATGATGATTACTTTTTTTTTTTTTTTCAAAAATCATAAAGACTGAATTGCCAATTAGATCTTCCCATTGTGCTTTTCTTCAGACTAAATTGACATCATTTTTTCAGTTTTTTCACAACTGCGGCCATAGAAAATATTTTTTCTGGAGATCGAAATGAGCATTCGATTTTACCCCTATTTACCCATACCGAAAAGAGCATTCGGTCTCCAAGAAAACTTTTAGGACGCGTTCAGCAGACAGATGAAAACAGGAATAGAAATAGGATTGCAAAATTTTTTAATTAAATTTTACTGTTTATGTGGAAAAAAAAATTCAATCTAAGTAATTTTTTTTTTTCACATAAATAGTAAAATCTGAACAAACCCTTAGCTTGTCAGTTTGATTGATACAAGAAATGGTGCTGGGCTTCTGGCATAGGAGACTAGTACAAGTTAAATACATGTGCGGGGACTGAGTTGATTTATCTTAATTTGACAATTTTGAAGTTTCGAATTTTTGAAGAGAGTCTGGATCTTATGTGGTATTTGTTTTTGTTTGGTTCAAGAGGTACTATTTTGGTGTTTTTGTAATAGTTGGAAGGATAATTGTGACGGGTTATTCTATTATGTTGAATTATAAAGACAAAATTAGTTTCTGTCATACTTTCCAGAACTAATTCTGTGGAAAATTTGTAAATATTTTCCTCACAAACCTAATTAGTTCCTCATTATTGCTGAGATCCATTTACATGGGTCAGGGATGATATAGAAAGCAACATAGTTAGAGGCACAAGAAATCAGTAAAACAAACCGTGCTTGATTTTTTATTTTCTGAAGTCAAAGGGAACACGGCCATTTTTATTAATATCCCCAAAAAAATAGATAATTTTAAAAATAACTTCATTTTTTTTTTTTTATTAATGCCCTAACTGCTTGGAAGCGGAGCGGGCCAATATCAACACCAAACCGCCCATATAGTGGGCGGTCCACTGTTTTTTTTTTTTTTTTTTTTTTTTAAACAGAAATTTTTTATTTTTTTATTGAAATATTAGAAATGTTGAATATATTTCTTTAGAAATAGATGTAATAAAATATAATTTGAATTATTAGAAATACTACAACAAATAACCCGGATCAATATTTTTCAGGCCGGATTTTTCGCAGCTGTAAGAAAAATTAATATATCTCTTTATGTGTTATTGGACAAAAATAAAAATGCTTAGATTCTGAGTTATTGATCCCGGTTCAAAAGTCACTTCTATGTAATCTAGAAAATATTGTGATCCTTCTAGGAAATTTAATTTATAAAAAGGTGTATCTATTTTGAGAATTCTTTTTTAATAACAAATATTAAATAACTTAATTTTTTTATTTTTTTTTCAAAAATAAATGCAACTTTTCATAAATTAAATGTTCTAGAAAAATTACAATATTTTCTAGATTACATAGAAGTGACTTTTGAACCGGGATCAATAACTCAGAATCTAAGCATTTTTATTTTTTTCCAATAACACATAAAGAAATATATTAATTTTTTTTACAGCCGCGAAAAATCCGGCCTGAAAAATATTGATCCGGGTTATCTGTTGCAGTCTTTCTAATAAATCAAATTATATTGTATTCCATCTATTTTTAAAGAAATATATTTAACATTTCTAATATTTCAATACAAAAAATTAAAAAAATTAAAAAATAAATATTTTTTTAAAAATAAAAAAATAAAAAATAAAAATAAAAAATAAGACAACCGCCCCTGTCAGGGGCGGGTTGTTTTTTTTTTTTTTTTTTAAATATTAATTTTTTAATTTTTTTAATTTTTTGTATTGAAATATTAGAAATGTTAAATATATTTCTTTAAAAATAGATGGAATACAATATAATTTGATTTATTAGAAAGACTGCAACAGATAACCCAGATCAATATTTTCAGGCTGGATTTTTCGCGGCTGTAAAAAAAATTAATATATTTCTTTATGTGTTATTGGAAAAAAATAAAAATGCTTAGATTCTGAGTTATTGATCCCGGTTCAAAAGTCACTTCTATGTAATCTAGAAAATATTGTAATTTTTCTAGAACATTTAATTTATGAAAAGTTGCATTTATTTTTGAAAAAAAATAAAAAAAATTAAGTTATTTAATATTTGTTATTAAAAAAGAATTCTCAAAATAGATACACCTTTTTATAAATTAAATTTCCTAGAAGGATCACAATATTTTCTAGATTACATAGAAGTGACTTTTGAACCGGGATCAATAACTCAGAATCTAAGCATTTTTATTTTTGTCCAATAACACATAAAGAGATATATTAATTTTTCTTACAGCTGCGAAAAATCCGGCCTGAAAAATATTGATCCGGGTTATTTGTTGTAGTCTTTCTAATAAATCAAATTATATTTTATTACATCTATTTCTAAAGAAATATATTCAACATTTCTAATATTTCAATAAAAAAAATAAAAAATTTCTGTTTTAAAAAAAAAAAAAAAAAAAAAAACAGTGGACCGCCCACTATATGGGCGGTTTGGTTTTGATATTGGCCCGCTCCGCTTCCAAGCGGTTAGGGCATTAATAAAAAAAAAAAAAAACGAGGTTATTTTTAAAATTATCTATTTTTTTGAGGATATTAATAAAAATGGCCGAAGGGAACAGGTCTTTAGTGTTGATCAAGGAGGTATGGACTTTGATCTGGAGGAAAAAGAGAGACCGAATTGGTCATTCGGTTTAGAGTAAAATAAAAAATGTGAGATCGGAATGGCTATTCAGTCTGGAGATGCCACACAGAAGTTACATGAATAAAGAAAAAAAAACTAAAAAATGATGAGACCGAATTATCAATTCGGTTTGAAAAAAAAAAAAAAGCAAAATGGAGAGATCCAATTGACAATTGAGTCTGTTTTTATGATTTTTGAAAAAAAAAATAATCATGTTTCATAAATGAGAAGGGATCAAATGACACCATTTTTTGGTAACATGGAATGACACCGTCCATTTTCAAAGTCCAAACAGTCGATTCAAACCGTTCAACTTGATGGATAGGTTAAAATGTGTTTATAGATCAAATTTTACATTTTTCTGAATTTTTTTTTGGTTTATTTAGAAGGGTTCAAAAATTCAACGGTCTGAATATAGCGATTTTGTTAAATACTTAATAAATAGTAAAAAAATTTAGAAAAATGTAAAATTTGATTTCCAAGTTACTCTTAATATATTCATCATATTGAACGGTTTGGATCGACTATTTGAATTTTGAAATTTTAAAAATGGACATTGTCACACCATGTCACAAAAATAGTGGTGTAATCCGATCCCTCCTCTTCATAAATTTCTGTTTATTAATTATGATTTATAAAGAAAATTCAAGTTCCCAAATAATCTATAAGGCTACAACGAAGAGACATGTGATCTATGCAACAGGTCACATCAATTCCCAAGGACATATATATACAAACAAAATTTTAAAAATGCAATAAAAGATTCAGAAAATTAAAGTTCTACAAAAAAAAAAATATGGGTGGCAAATGGCAATACGGGGGTCAATACATCATACATGTGGTCCTTTGACTGTTTATCTATTGTCTCGGTGAGTCATCAATCTCTAGTCGTAATACTTGTCGTACATGTCCCTTCCAGCAACTTTTACGCTACCAATCTAAGTTTCTCTGTTCGTAATATTTGTAACGAGTTGGGCTAATACGATACTAATGTTATATAAAATTAAATAACACTACATCTTAAACTCTTAAATTTGTTTTCAGATTCATATAAAATAAAGTATTTAAATAATAAAAATAAATATTACGGATTTTAAAGCAGATTTAAAAATTTAAGATGTGGTATTATTTAGTTTTATATAACACTAGTGTCATACTAGCTTAACTCATTTGTAACACATTAAGTTTCTGAGGATGGGACCCAGGAGTTCGGATGGACCAAAAGTAGCTGTTGGCTCTTGTGGGACCCGCGAGTCGGTAACTCTAGAGATGTGCAAATAGCTCTTAATTTCACGTACACCCTTATTACCAGTCAAAATATCGAAACACTACTTAATATCTTAATTATTTCGTTTTTGGGGAACGACTATTAAATATTCTACTCCTCCAGTGAGAAATTATAAATAATCAAATACCGGACCTGCTCCGACATTCATATATAGAAGCGGATATTTAGAGACATAAATCATCAGACCGAGATTAACAAATCCAAGTGCTCATCGTTCTCTCATCAATGGAGGTAGAGACTGTGCTTCCAGCTCACCCGAACAATGGCGACTTCGAATCGAAGGTTCGAGAAGGCGTCCAGTCGCCTGTCGTTACAGACGGGTCGTTCAAGGCGGCAACTAAGGTTCAGAAGGTTTATAGGAGCTACCGGACACGGCGCAGATTAGCTGATTCAGCTGTCGTTGCTGAAGAACTCTGGTTCGTTACCCTATAGATAGGATAGAGACGCGATAATAGTTTTGGTTTCTTACAATGTTTATATTTTGGGTTTGTGATTTTTCATCAGATACAATTGTTATTTAATTCTAGTCCAATTTAGGCTTAATACTGGTCGTTAGTACTTGAATCGGATAATGGGATTCAGAAAGCTACATGATCCTTTATTCATTTGAATTACTTTGCTCTTTTTTTAATGGGTTGGTGGATAATGGTGTTACGAAGGCCTTATAAATGGGACGATGTTTTGCATTGTGCTAAAAAGTGAAATTTGCTTAGTTTGTTTGCTTAATGGTAATTTAACGGGATGTTTTATTTTTTGTGGATGCAAGGTGGCAATTGTTTGATTTCTCTAGGCTGAACCACAGAACGGTGTCTTTCTTTACAAATCCAAAGACAGAATCAGTTTCATCTAGGTGGAGTCGCATTAGCTTGAATGCTTCTAAGGTGCTAAGACAATGCCATAGTTTCTATAATATAAATTTATTTTCTTTTGTTGTTGCTAAGTTTTCTTTTACATACGTCTTCTTTTGTAGGTAGGATTTGGTTTAGCTCATGATTCAGAGGCTCTAACTCTCGCTTTTCAACACTGGATAGAAGCAGTAAGTCTAAGTGCTTCTCAGTTTCCTATGTTCATTTCCAATTGTAGTTTAATATATGTTCCTTTCTCCAAGGGTAAGATTTTATTTTGATTTTCATTGACAAATTAACCACTAAAGAAAAGATTTTTCAGCTGGCTCTGCACACTTTTAGGTTATTTGACCTTTATTCCAAAAAAGAAACAACACATTTGGCTTTGAAAAATAAAATTGAAAAAAGAGATGGCTTGAATTTTTTTTTGACAGATTGATCCACGGCACCGCTACGGGCACAACCTACACATTTACTATGACGTGTGGACTGAAAGCCAAGCTGGCCAGCCTTTCTTTTACTGGTTAGTACTTTCTTCTGGTTTTGTGGTACTGTACCTGACTGGTATACAGTTAACTGAAATGTCATTTTGACCGTGCTGTAAAACGTACAGCACGCCCCCCTATGCTGTTGGAACTTTCTTTTTACTGTGTGTAAAGAGGGGTGGGGTTGGGGCATGACATGAATGTCAATGCACAGAAATCTCAGCGAAAATACTGCCAATTCTATCTGTGCCGGAAAAAAAATTCACCGCTTTTGAGGATCTTATTCTGCAGCAAAGTGGCTCATAAACCTAATCTACAACAACTTCATCCTGGTCAACTAGTCACGCCTGGAGAGCCTTATTAGTTTTAGTATAATTGTACAACCAGGACAGTAACAAAACTATATTAGTGTTCTTTCTTAATAAATCTTACTTCTTCCTTTTAAAAATCTAATGTTTACAGGCTGGATTGTGGAGATGGGAGGGATGTTGATCTGGAAAAGTGCCCAAGGTCCAAGCTCAGAACTCAATGCATCAAGTATCTCAGTCCTGTGAGTATTAGTTTTCCATAAATAATCATTCTAGAGCACCATTTTAGTGAGAATTACTTGACAATTCTAGTTTCTATTTTCTGTGCTTTTGTTTTCCTTGTCACCAATTCTTTTATGGTGCATATATGTTTCTATGAAAACCTTGGTTAACAAAAGAGAAAAAAATAAATACGTGATCGTATTTGTAAGACGAAGCATCAAATATGTTATATTAAAATCTTGCAAGTTGTAAATTAACACATATCAAATACATTAAATTCTGATTATTAATAGGGCTTTGACTTTCTGTACTCGTGACAATTTGTGTTGATGTATAGCAAGAGAGGGAACACTATGAGTACGTGGTGGCCTGTGGAAAGATAATGCACAAACAATCTGGTGATTACCTCGATACACGCAACAGCGGAGCTGAGGGCGGCAAGTGGATATTTGTTCTTAGCACTGAAAAACATCTCTATGCCGGCATGGTATGAAATTATGTCTTAATTTTTCTTTTGTTTATTGTACTTTTTTATACCTAAATAGGCTTTATTCTATGCATATGGTCAGTGCTTCTCCTGAAAAGAGATTATACAAATTATGCATTTTGATCCTTTTCCCAAATTGAAAAAAATAAGAACATTAAGGAGTTTTAAAATTTCGGAGATAAATTTTCCAAATCTAAATAAAGTTACATTCTTTATTGGTCACACTGATTTATGGTTTGTCCTCTGATAGTTCATAAGACTGTTCTTTAACCTAAATTACTTTCCATGGACTGTTTTCTTCTTTCACTTCTTTATCTGTTCTTTTGTACTGTTATGCCTTCGTAGAAAAAGAAAGGGTTATTTCACCATTCAAGCTTTCTAGCTGGAGGTGCCACCAAAGCTGCTGGGAGGCTTAATGCTGAAAATGGAGTCCTTAAGGTACTTTAACAATTCTTGTACAAACTTGGATATGTTATTTATGACTACAGGGTTAGGAAAATAAAAAAATTCAAAACAAGCAGATGCAATCCAAAAATCTAGTTATACTACTAAGAAGAAGTCCATGTTGATGTTTATTTTCCACATTACTTTATGATAGACATCTTGATGTTTATTTTTATATCGAGTCCGTCTACAGTACTTATATAAGCATATGAGGACAAAATTTCAAAATTTTATATGTAAATGAAGCTTTCGTGAGAGCTCATGAAGGAGATCGATTTGAATAATTTGGATTTGTCATTTGGACTTTGAAAACGATTATATGACTTATAAGCACATGTTTTGATAAGCTTATATAAGTAACTTTGCCAGAATCTTTTATATATACATCATATGCTAATGCTATAATTCTGGCTTTATAGTGTATGTATCTTTAATCTGACCATAAATTACTAACAGTCAGTCTGGGGCTATAGTGGACACTACAAACCTGGGGAAGAGAATTTAGAGAACTTCCTCAGCTTCCTACGAGAGGAAGGGGCTGACGTCAGTAGCATCGAGGTACTATATTTATCATATGCCTCTTAAAACAAAAGACATATTGAATATTAATTATTGGAAGATTTATATTCGTCCTCTAATGTCTTCAGAATATATAAAAAAGTACTCTCATGCTTCTCACAATTTTTTAAGATTGAAACAATGAAGAAATTGAGTTGTTTGTTCATATATTTAATAAGATTGAAAGGGGCATGGGTGAAAAAATTTCAGGCTTCAGAAAGCTACAGATGGAGTATTCCATTTTTTGCAGGACTACGCATGACATTTTTGTGATTTTTGCTTATATACTGTGGTTTAATCGTTTCAACAACATTTTCTTTTGGGTTTTCTACCAGTTGCGTGCTTCCTCCAATGAAGACTACTATGATGACCCCAAAAAGGATGAAACCAACTCGGCCATAGAGCAGGTCCAATCCCAAGAGAGAACTGAAACAGAAACTGAACGAAAACCTGAACCTAAATCTAACCAAACTGCTGAAAAGATCAAAACCAAAGATCAAACTGGAATTGACCTTTCTGGATCTGTGCCTGGACACAAGCATAACCAAAATGCAGACAACGACCAAAAATTCTCCCGGCCTTCAATTGAAGTACCACCAAAACCATGCTATCAGAGGACCTTATCGGGCGGGCTGAAGACCCCAAAAACCCCGGTCCAAGAAGAGGCAGTCCTGCAGAGGATCCAATCAAAGCTCAAGGCTAACACTTACCAGCTGGCTACCCAGCTGTCTCGCAAGTGGTCCACTGGTGCTGGCCCACGCATTGGGTGCATAGCCGACTACCCAGTTGAGCTCAGAATGCAAGCTCTCGAGTTTACATCTCTTTCGCCGAGATTTTCAACTACTCCAACAAGATTTTCTCCTCGCTTGTCTCCAAGCTACTTGGCTGGGCTTCATGCAAACTCTCCTGTTGGGCCACACTGCACTGAAAATGGGAGCAACGTGATATCTTCTGCGGCTGTGGCACCATCTGTTGTAGAAAATGATGCACCATGTGCAAACTGAAGTAAGTTTTAAGATTAGTCCTCTAAGATGCCTGTTTGATTTGCAAATTAAGTCACCAATGCTGAAATTAGGCTGTCCTGCATAATAAATGATTAGCTTTTAGTTGTGCTAAGATATGAGTGGTCTTATGTATAAGATAAAATGTTTGCGTCTTTGCAAGCATTTTTTTTTGTCTTTAGAATTACTTTGGCAGTTTTGTGCTAAGATAGGAGTGGTGTTATATTCAAGTTTTATATGCTATTTGTGTCATATTTCTTTTCAAGATACTTAAAATTGCTGCAATTCTTTATTATAATACATGTTTTTTTATGTCAAACAGACATTTTGTTTAGAATCACATGTTCCTATTACGAATGGCAAGCACTTAACTTCATGGAACACATGTAACATTACTATCTTATTATTCTTAATAAATTAGATGTAGGCAACACCGACTTTCTTCAAATAATAAATTAGATGTAACATTACTATTTTATTTGTATGTTCAATCCATATGTCCAGGAAGTACAACGACTTTCCTCTTAATCGGAATGAAATTCATCCCTATAAAATAAGAAATGGGATTTTTTTCTTTTTTCTAGTTCGCTTTGTTGGAATACAAGATAAACTGCGAAATGACTTCAATTCACAAGATTTGGAGGGAGATTTCAATCGGTGTTATTTGATTAGGATTTATTTTGAATAGAAAACATTCTTCACTATAGTGAAATTGTCCAACCTTTAATCATATTATTACGTTATTTGATAGGAGTTGCGTATAGTAGTAGAAAGATGATTAAAATTATTTTCCTTCTTAATGAACAGTTTCCAATTAAAAGTAAACAATTTAATAATTCTGATCAACAGAATTTAATTTTAAAAAGTAGGATTAAATGTTTCATTGTTTTCTGGTCCTAATCATACCTCAAATTCTTATTTTCATTTTAAAGTCCAAGCAATTAATCTAAGGACGCTGATAAAAATTCCCGCAGCCTCCACCCCGCATTTATCCCCACAGATATTGCTAAAAAAAACATGGGGAGATCGCTCAATCATTAATGAGCATTTAAAAAACTGCAGGTATTTAACTTGAAGCATCAAAGCAATTACCTTGAATTTGTCAGGTATTAAACCCTCTGCAGTGATCTCTATTTATGAAAGAATAAATCAATCCATTAATTGTCCCCGCACAAAATTTTCTTTTCTTTTTGAATCGTCCCCGCACAACTGGGGACCATTAAACATGGGGGGACCGCTCAATCATTAATGAGCGTTTAAAGAACTGTTAGTATTTAACTTGAAGCATCAAAGTATTTAACTTAAATTTGTCAGATATTAAACCTTATGCAATGATCTCTATTTATGAAAGAATAAATCAATCCATTAATTGTCCCCGCACAAAATTTTTTTTTTTAATCATCCCTGCACATCTGGAGACCATTAAATAAACAATCCCCTCATCCAATGATAAATACTCTGACACATAATGATAAATACTTTATGTTACATGGGTAAATATTTTACATTGTATGGATAAATACTTCTCAAGCATACTTGCAACTTTCAGTAAAACATAAATAATAAATACTCTCATACATAATGATAAATATTTTATGTTACATAGATAAATATTTTGTATTACATAGATAAATACTTATTAGACATAATTGCAACTTACAGTAAAACATCAATGATAAATACTCTCAAACATAATGATAAATACTCTATGTTACAAAGGTAAATACTTCTCAGAAATAATGATAAATATTTTTTAGAACATCAATTAACAGATAAGTACTTATTAACGGGGATTGTTATTAGATAACAGTATAATTAATGCAGATATTGTTTTTAAATGAATAATTAATGCAGAAATTGTTATTAGAAGAAGACATAATTAATTCGAGAATTGATATTAAATGACAGCCTAATTTAATGCAGGGATAAGAGGAAACTTTTAGTGAAATTAGTGGGGGAATATATGATAGTTAAGGAAGTGAGAGAGTGCGGGAAAAATGGGGAGATGAAAGTGAGGGGTTTCTTATAATTATTCTTGATCTAAACTGTTCATATCTTTGTCTCATTGTTTTCAGCGTACCAGGCCCTCAAATTCGGGCATCTGTATGCGCCATTTCAAATTTTCTGTTTTCTTCACTGCCATTTTTCTGTACTTTTAGTTCCGGCTAAAATGTATTGAGCGCATTTTCCCTTTTTCATACATTTCATCAGAACACTTGTACGGTTGTACCCTGTAACAAATCTGTTGAATATGAAATGCGGGCATCGACCCAAGTTATCTTTCAAATATTTTGGGCCTAATTGAGAGCTCTTATGAAAGCATAACTTTTGGGCCTAATGTTAGCCTACTTACTTAAACGGCGTATGCTTTGAGTGCAGATAGGAGAAGTGGGAAGATAGTAATAAAATATATCGATGTTATATGTTATTAAATGGACAGGAATACAGACGTGTTATCAAAATGGCCAAGCTCCTCAAATGGTGAGTCCGTATCCGCTCAGGTACCTGAGGTGCAATTTCTAAAAATGGACGGCCTAGATTAATTCCATCCAGGTTAAACTCAATCCAGTAGCTGTTGAGGCTGGAGGGCCTGCTTTGAGGTTCGTGCCAAGTGAAATGAATGGTCCAGATTCAGTACTTGCACCTCAGGTACCTGGGTTGTGTGGATTCTCAAATGGTTGGGTTCGCCCCGAGGTTTTTGCAATGATATCTCTCCCCTAGATATTTTCAATCAGTTCTCTTAAGTCTTAACTCATCAATGCATAGTCAACGCCTTGCTAGAGTATGGTCAGGTGATTCAATTCCATCTATATTGAAATGTACAAATTCATAAAATCTTTCTGGGGGTGTCAATGCCATCATTTTATCTGTTTATCCGATCCGCACCAAAGTCAATAAGACTTGATACAGATAAGATTTATTTTTCTGTAAACTTATTATTGAGTACGGATACAGATAAAGACTTTTTTTTATTATCTAAATAGGTAAGAATATGAATAATATTTATTTTGTACTCATTACCCAATCGGATAATTATCAATATATATATATATTATATATGATACAAACTATGTCAATGTGAGACAATAGCGCCGTAGTGTGAAATCAAGTTGGGTATGTGTGAATCGTCCCGTCTCGAGGTGGAAAGAGTAAAGTCAGGAACATGAAGGTAGCTAGTTGTGAGATACTCGGGCTCTACCCTATATGGTATCTCGCTTAGGAAAAAGTGTCAGTCCTGACTCAGTGGAACTGTTCACCTTAAATAGTCTCCTCTCATTTTGACATCCCGCATTGTCAGAATTGTCAGAGGAGTTCGCATAGAAGCGGTGACGCTTCTACTGGGTGCGATGACGTACGCATATCGGGGTCCACATAGAGTGCGATAACGTCCACATAGAAGGCGGTGATTAAATCGCACCCGCCTTATACGGAGGGTTAGCGGAGGTGACCATAAACCGATTCTGGATCGGGCATTCACGGGACTGAGCTTGTCGACGCCGCTCTCGTGGCATACGGCCCATCTCGATTTGAGGCCTTGGGTCGAGACGCTGTGGTCTCGGGTTGAGTCATGTGATATGGTTACTTTTGTTCTTTTATCTTGGACTTCTTGTTTGCTTTTGAGTTGATTTTATCAAGATAGTTTACATCTAAGTTACTATTTTTGTTTCAAAAGTTTTTTTATAAGAGTATTGACTATATGATCCTATTCATAAGCACTGAAAAGAGTATTTTAATTAGTTTATTTGCGCTTAGTATGATAAGAAAAAATTTCAACAAAGTAATATAGATGTGTAAAATAAATGTATATGTTTAAATATTTTATTTAATAAATAATAAAAATAATTATTATAGTATTATTCGTTATTTAACAGCTATTGTTTCGTTGTCTGACAATTATAATAGATAAAAATAAAATATGAGTAAAAATAATTTGTAACGAATAAAAACAATTTGTAACATTTACGAGCCATCCGATGCATACCTTAGCAGCTGATACCGCTAATTCTTTCACACCCCAAGTTTCAACCGGTGGAATTGCGTTTTGTTTCATTTTATTTTATTTTATGATAATGATGTCCCGAGTCTTGTAGATGAAAAGATAAGTATGAATGCTGTTGGCTGGACGAATGAGGAGGCCCCATTGGCCTAATAGTGTTGGCAACACCAAAGCCATCAATAAATGCACCTGATCTCTTTCTAAATGAAAAATATATATACTAATTATAATAACTTCTGATCCAATGATAATACAATTGTTATATACTCAGCCCCACTTTAATGCCACCGAATTCAACATCACATAACAAAATTAGATCCCCTTGTCGAAGAAGCTCTTACCCGGACTTGGTCTACAGACTCTATAATCATCCCTTATTATTAGATGGCTTCCATCCCTTGGGGATCTATAGATCAAGTCCACCTAAGAATTTCTCCGTTTTGACCTACAGGCTACAGCTTATTCAAACTAACAATGTTCCCTTTACCCAATTCTAGATTTCTATAACCCAAGACCACGTCCTCATCACGTGCTTTACGTGGTCCCGCTCGTGTGATCCCCATGAGCTTGCCACCTGCGCAAGCGCAACACCCAACAAGGCCAAGCTGTGATGCCATCTGATCCGGTTCAAACGGATCCCCCTCAACTCTTTGACTCTTTTCACTAAACATTCTCTCTGCATCTGTTCATGCACGCCCATGACAATTATTTTCTTTTATTTCAATAATACTCAACTGGAGTACCAGGACAGCTGTCATCTGATACATCTTCGGCTTCTCTTTTGCTGCTACTGGCTGAGACAGGGAAGGGTGGTGGTACATACGGAGGCTTCTCACATCGTAACAAGGCCCAGTTGACACCGCTGAAAAACGGGTGCCGCTTGACTGCTGTGGCTCCTACAGTGGACCCGAGCCGTCTGGTGGGGTCCTTTACAAGCAGACCAGCGATTAGGTCTTTCACCGAAGCCGACACGACCGGCTCTTTAGGGAACTCGAGAGCACGTGCCACTATGTTAGCTAGTGTCATTTCATTGTCGTTCCCTTTAAACGGTGTTACTCCATATAACAATTCGAATATAAATATGCCCAGAGTCCACCAATCGACGGCACTGCCGTGCCCCTCGCCTGATACTATTTCTGGCGCCAGATACTCATGGGTCCCAACAAATGACATTGATCGAAGATCGACTGGCTCAGCCACAACTTCTAGGTCTAGAGATGGACCGGCATTTCCGCTTCCACCGCCACGACGGATTGAGAAGTGTCTTTTCTTGCGCTTCAATTTTGGGTACTGAAAGCAGGATACTTTTGGTACGATGCAGCTGGGTAGGATGCAAGATGATGAACCTGAGAAATCCGACGAGGTGAGAGGTAATGAGGAAGCATCCGAGATGACGTGGGCTGGGGTAGGGGCGGTGGGGTCACATTTTAGAGAGAGATCGAAGTCTGTTAGCATGATGTGACCATCAGATCTCACCAAAACATTTTCAGGTTTCAGGTCCCTGTACACAATGCCCATCATGTGGATGTACTCTAGAGCAACAACTACCTCCGCCGCATAAAATCTGGAAAAACGTTGACATGAGAGATTAGAATCGCATTTAATTCGACAAAATTGTTCTTTACTCTAAATAATTAATTACTGTAAGGTGTCCTTTGCATTGATGTCTGTAATTATACATAACAATAGTAAGAGGTCAAGATGAGTTGCTACAATCGAGATAGATCAAGATAATAAAGTAACATTATAGTAAAGGGTGTATAATTGATTGCTGCGTGAACATGGTCAAACTGAAATGTGCAGGTGTCTTAAAAAGTGGCGCAATGTTGGCATTGTGTCATATGCATTATGGAGATTCCACGCGAGACCTGTGTTTAATTTATATTCTGGCCAACAACTAGACGATCCTTCACCTAAAACTAAAAAAAAATAAAAAAATAAAAATAAAACAGAAACATATAGAAGAAACAAAATGCATGTAAAGCTAGCAAAGCTGATATTTACTCTTAATTTAATATGATAATGATGATGATATAATGGTAATAATAACAATAATAATAGGAAAATGTTGAACAAATTAGCAAATATGCGACACCTTTTGTTAAATGAAAGTGCCATAATGTATATCCTCTCACGTGGTGCCAATCAGAAGCCTACATACTAAAATCATGTGGTTTGACTTGACCTCAACTTCGCTGGCCCTGGATGCATGTTATGCTACACTTCCAACAGCTTTATCATTTACTTGTTAAACAGAATAGTAGGGAACCATTTTAATGTAACAAAACAGTAGTATGTTTGGGTTTTGGTACAAGCTCAATAACCTATAAAACCAAATTAAAAACATACTTTATATATTACAGAACATGCAAAACAAAAACAAAATGGATAGGATGGTGTTAATTTTGTTGTTCAATTAGTCTTTCAAAACCACAAATCACCCGACATATAACCCATAAAGTGTAGAGCCAATGGCCAACTGGTGGTCCCATGATCCTTCAACAATTTCCAGCAGGGCAATGATATAGCTGGTAGTTGGAAGGCATGGTAGCTTGGTGTCGCCACTTGTTGCTAATAAGGAGCATCTACTGGCGTTATCATTATAAAGTATACATGCTGGTACGTGCATTTAAATCCACTATGTTAATTTAAACTCCCTGCTCTTTTCTTGGGAGGCTAAGGTGGGGGGACCCGTCCATGCTTAAAGACGGGAGGAGAACTGGAAATGTAGGGGGGGAACATGATCAATGCTTAGTTTGTGGACCCAAATGTTATGTGCCCCCGTGATTTCATGATTTTAAATTTTGAATGCCCCAATGTAAGCCCCATGCTTGGCTTTTTTTTTTTCTTTGCTCAAAGGATGGCATGGAGTGATGGAGGAGTGGTTTTTTTTTATCCTTATAATACTGTACACAAATATGTGTACTCCTATCGACATTCTGTGGCGTTGTTACATAGTATAACTCACTCCATTTTAATTCTGTGGGATCTTTTTGAGTAATGATAACGATCTAGTATTTATTTAGTTTAGCTTTTAGTTAAATTTTAATTATGTTAAACAGTTAATTAGGAAGAATCTACCAATTCAAAGTGTCAGGAGAACGGAACGCTAGACACGAGATCAATCAAAAGTTTCTGGTGTGCCCAGACAATTCTGAAATTTCATAATTACCAACTTAATTATGTTCACATACATATCTAAACTTTTCTATTTCAAATAACATATAGTTCAATAGCTAAACTAATTCAATCATTAGATATATAATAGAACAACAGGACAGGCAGCTAATGAGACCGAAAGGTTATTGTGCATTATTATCTAACTGGGATTCTAAGGGAGCTGGTCTAATTTGGTGGAGTCAAATCTATCACCGACCATCGGAAAGTACTTGCAACACTCAAGTACTTGAAAGACAAAGAAAGCGGTACGTACTATGATCCAAGCCTCCTAATTCTAAATCTGAAGGTTGAAAATGACCGATCAGATGCAAATAAATAACGAGTTGCAAGTTATTTTCATCTGTAAAGTAACACTAGTACGCTGCTGTCCATTTGAGGGGAATAATGGAAACTTCGAAGTTCGAACATCCTCAGATTAAATTATGCTACTAAACTTGCCGAAGAACAGGAAAAAAAAATAACACCATATTTTAGTGTTACGGAATAAACTAAATAATTTTAAATTAATCACCAAAGAACCCGCCTGCCTGCCGTGTTGCTTCTCATGCATCAGATAAACGCCAAAAATGAACTACAACATATTCTGACAACGTTGGAATATTAATACATTATTTAAGGAATGGAGTCCTCCATTATTAACTGAAATTGAGACAATTAGGAAGTGATGTTTTCCTGTTCCGCTTTTCCTTTTCTGAGCGATAGAGTGAGAGAGATCCTTTCTCAAAGAAGATCGTCATACGTCCCTTGAAACAAGCGGCTGGAGTCCCTTGATGAGACGGGCGAAATTCGTGTGGTAAAACAGAGTTCGAGATTCAATGCGTTTCAATTCTGTCGCAGAAATATGTCGCGAGTCACTATATCGAGGGGAAATACTCCTCTATCAGAATTGTCTTCGTTACATGGAAAGACCACAGAAATTAATAAAAAGGACAACAAAAGGCCGAGTGGAAATCCTATACGACCCTCTTCCAAAAAAGCAAGAGCATATCCCTCCATAATCCATATAATAGAGAGTATCTATAAAAATATATAGATAAGGAAAGAAAATCTAGTAAGAACCCGGGCATGAATCATGATCTTCTTTTTCCTCAATTATTCAATTTTATTTCTTTATTATAACTATTCTTCCTTTGAATGCGACATCACCCAGATCCCAATAACTTTCAACACTGAGCAAAACAAAAGCAGAGCTGGAAAATGCTATACGGCCAAAATGATAAAATGCCTGCCTACGTGCTTTCCCTAAAAAAAAATGATAAATGCCGTACAGAACATCTTCATTACCTCATGTTTTGTTGCTATTACTTTTGAAACCCCATAATTCTAACCTTAAAAAACCCATATTCTAAATTTCTTGATTTGTGTACTTGTATATTAATGCCTTTTTTGTGGAAGAAATTTCGCGTATAACTAGTGGCTAAGCTATATCGCTAAACTTCCCCATCAGGCTATCACCATATGAAAATCACAACTCCCTAATCCCAGGCAAAAACCACGCCTACACATCAATGCTAATTAATGTCGAGCTATTCACCTTAATTATATATCATTTCAAGTACGCCTAAACAATTAAATTGCCATTTGAATCATGAGAGCTAATTATCCTCCTATCAACAACAGAAAAGACATCTAATAATACTCAAATTAAAGGGATGGTTACTAATATTATAAACAAAAAGCTTACCTGACAGCAGGTTCAGTGAACCGGCGACAAGGCTGCCGTTGCCTGAGCACATGCAAATCACCACCAGGACAGAACTCAGTCAAGAGGCAAAACCACCGGTCACTCTCAGCCACACCATACAGCCTTGGCAAGAAGGGATGGTCAATCATCTCCAGTATCTCCCTCTCTGTTCTAGCCCTGCCTTCTTTATTCCTACCCTCCAGTTCCTTCTTATCCATAATCTTTGCTGCCATCACGCCAGCCTCTTTGCCGCTGCATTTCAGCTCAGCCAGGTAGACGCTGCCGATGTCGCCCGATCCCAGTCGTTGTATGAAGCGAAGATTGGAGATGGAGAGGGAGTTAGCGGAGGATTCGGATCTGAGACGACGGATCGTGGCGAGGAGAGGATCGGCAGTGTAGGAGTGGGGCTTGGAGAGCGGACCAGAGGAGGAGGAGCAGGAGGCGGATGCAGTGGAGATGGTGGAGGAGCCTGAGCGCTCAGAGGAGCCGAAGCTTATGCTCTGGAGCTCGTCCGCTAGGTCGTCCGGCATATTGTGCACAGACGAAGAGGGAGACAGAGAGAGTTTTGAGTGAAGACAAGAATGGCGAATTTGGAGAGGGACGGATGAGGCTTTTGAAAGGGAAGAGTGGGAGAATAAAAATTTCGTTGGTAAACCGGTTCTATACAAAATTTAGTCCTTCCATATTTGTCTGATGGGTCCAGCATATCACTGGGTGTTCGCCTACAACTTGAGAGTACACCAAGTCCATAGAGTTGTTCTCCCAATGTAAGGCCTAAAGAAGAATGAATTGTTGGGCCGATTGGTGGGCCGGAGTGGGGCGATGGGGCCTGATTTAAGGGCAGGGATTCCGCCTCGGGTTCGGATTTCGGTAGACCAGGATATTGTAGTGCATTGTTCCCACGGGACAGTTAAGAACACATGTTTCGTTAGGTCTAGGTAGGCCTCCAAACGAATCGAACCGAATCGAATTTATCTTAGTTTGAGTTTGATTTGAATTAATTTTGATTCGAATTTTTTATGAACCCAATTTCGAATCTTTTACAAAGTTTTTTACGACAAGGAAGAGTGATCGTAGTCGTCCAAAGCGAGAAGTGAAAGTCGTTTAGATTTTAGAATTGAGAACGAGAGTTACAACTTATGAGTATAACTGGGCGGCCTTATGTCTTAAAATTTAAGTCATCAGCGAAAATCAACAATTCATGTTAATTGGAGATTCGAACTAAAATAGTTCGCAAACCTATTTCAAATGAATCAGGTCTAGTTTGAATTAATTTCGAACTATTTCAAATCTAATTTTTTACAAAAAATTTTGAATCAAACTCGAATCAAATCACGAACTACGGTTATTTTGTGCAGCCCTAGGTCTAGGTAACTCAAAAGGATTTTTAATGCTTAAAGACTTTTGCAGCTCTTGGAAATTTTTAATCAGATTAACATACCTGTCCGGGTTCGTCACATGTAGTGATGGGGTAAAAATATTTATTATGCATGAGGGATTCATGTCTTGGTAAGGCTAACATTAATTTCAGACAGGTAGTTAATAAGAAGGAACAAGGATGTTAAATATATATATATTCAAACGATTTGCTAAATCAGACAGCCAAGGCCCAACGCCCATCCACTAACCAACATGTTACCGGTGAATCAATAGATACTATCTAAATCCAATATATTCCTCTGGTATATCATTTTGCTCAATATATTACACTTCTTTGAACAACACTTGAGGCTGTAATTTACTTAATAATATCACACGCTTTCGACATTGGTATGTTGCCTTTAGACTCCGACTTCAAAAATCAAACGCACAAATACAAATGAGAAAGGATATTATAGGGAGGGGAATAATTAGGTTGTTCGTGTGTACATCTGGTGGGGAACCAATGCAGTCTTTTCAGGTAGATGTCTCAGCTCTTAAGATCTTGTTTTGACATAGATGATTTGAAGTGGGACCATTTCAATGAAAGGCCCTTTATCCATTATTTACGGGCCGGGTCAACAAATCAGCCCAATTAATAAACGTTCTGGAGTGGAAGTCCCTTTTTCATTTTTCTTTGCGCCACTTTTTGCTTTCTTGTTGAGTTGTCGTAGCAAGAAAACAAAAGTAGAAAGGAAGAGATCGATTTCAAGTGTCCCCAGTATAGTAATTTTTCAATCTATTGCATTTTCACTAGTGATTAACAGACGTTCATGGATCTAAAGCTCTCAAGCACTATCCCACTAGGCCTTTTGTGTAATATTTGTATTATTTTTTAAAATTTAAATTATATCCACACTATTCACGAATTATTTCGGAGTGATTTACGATATTTATGAATTTTATTTGGTTTATGTAGTATCAGCATTTTGATATTCTATTTGCATTATTAGAAAAAAAAAACAAATATTAATATGTATTGTATATTTAATTAAATTGTGCACCGTAAGTTGCAGCAGTTTTAGTTTTTGAGATGGATCGTTATATCCCGATTTTTTTATTAATATCGAAAAAATAAATAAAATTTTAAAAAATATCCAAATCCCGAACAAATTTCAAAAACTACCCAAATCGGTTATCTAATAACCGAATTTGGGACAAATTTTCGGTTAATGGTTTCCCGGACTCAAAACAGTAAATCCGGTTAACCATTAACCGGAAAGTTATATTTTCATTTTTTTTAAATAAAAAAATCCAGTTAATGGTTAACCGAACTTGTGTTTTTTTTTTTTTAAAAGAAAGAAATTTCTAATTTGTTTATTTTTCATTAAAATATTAGAAATGTTGAATATATTTCTTTGAAAATAGATGGAATACAATACAATTTGATTTATTAGAAAGACTGCAACAAATAACCCAAATCAATATTTTTCAGGCCAGATTTTTCATGGCTGTAGGAAAAATTAATATTTTTTTTATGTGTTATTGGAAAAAAAAATAAAAATGCTTAGATTCCGAGTTATTGATCCCGGTTCAAAAGTCACTTCTATGTAATCCAGAAAATATTATGATCTTTCTAGTACATTTAATTTATTAAAAGTTGTATCTATTTTGAAAAAAAAACAAAAAAAACTTTAATTTATTTAATAATTACTATTCAAAAATAATTCTACAACTTTTAATAAATTAAATGTACAAAAAAGATCATAATATTTTCTAGATTACCTAAAAGTGACTTTTGAACCGGGATTAATAACTCGGAATCTAAGCATTTTTATTTTTTTCCAATAACTCATAAAGAAATATATTAATTTTTCTTACAGCCATGAAAAATTCGGCCTGAAAAATATTGATCCGGGTTATTTGTTGCAGTCTTTCTAATAAATCAAATTGTATTCTATCTATTTTCAAAGAAATGTATTCAACATTTCTAATATTTTAATAAAAAATAAACAAATTAGAAATTTCTGTTTTTAAAAAAAAAAAGTCCGGTTAACCATTAACCGGATTTTTTTATTTTAAAAAAAAATGAAAATATAACTTTTGAGTTCATGGTTAACCGGATATACTGTTTTGAGTCCGGAAAACCATTAACCGGAAATTTGTCCCAAATCCGGTTATTAGATAACCGATTTGAGTAGCTTTTAAAATTTGTTCGGGATTTGGATATTTTTTAAATTTTATTTATTTTTTGGATATTAATAAAAAAATCGGCGTTATATTAGTATCAAGCAGTACGTACTATTTGTCTATTTCTAAAGTAACTTTGAGCACTCCAAGCTTATATAAGACAATCATTAATACGTTTTTGTTTTGCCGTGTCATTAAGCAAGTGTTAAATTCAAGTAATACACATATATAATTTAATTTGTGAACTTTTTTTGGCGATAGCTTATCTTGACAGCATTAAAAATATTTGTCCAAATTATGTCAAAATTAAAAAAATATATATATATAAAAACTATAGAAAAATTATTTGTTCTTATAGATTGATTGTTTATCAATTTTATGAGTTTAAATATTATTTAATGTTATATCAAATTATCATTGCAAAATTCAATTCATTTGATGAACGGTCAAATTTAAATTTCGTCGTTTTTTTATTCATTGTCAGGGCAAATATGCATTAGTGATGAGATTTTATGCATAGCACTAAATATGATTGAAACAACGAACCATAACCATTAAAAATATTTGATACATGTTACGAATTATGAATTTACATGTAGAATTTATATAGATTTATAAATTTGTATATTCATTTATACTTAAAGCGGTTGAAAAATATTAAAAATGAATATATTTAAATTAATTTATAAGTTTTTATTTTTTTTATCACTTAACATTATACTCAATGAACTAAAATTTTTATAAATTTTTACATTTTGTAAATGTATCGCTTATAAAATAGATTGATTTTAACGATGTGTTGATCGTTTGAAAGTTACTTGTTATATTTTGAAGCTCATAACACCACATGTCATTAAATATGCATAGTATATTAGTCAAATTTAAAGTGGAAAAAATGTGCTGTGGCGTGACTAGTATGATGTGACTTTAGTCTCGTGTTGTATCATGCCGTGCTGTACTGTGATTAAGTTAATTTTTCACATGACCAAAATATCAAGGGATAGTTACAGCACACAAATGGTCATGTAATGTGAGTCACGTTGTGTCTACAACGTTTCGTGATCAAACGTGACTCGCATCACCATTTAATCATAATTTATATTAGTTTATTTAAAATTCACTATTTAGTCAGGATCTAATAGTCCTAATTATACATGACTCGCGTAACCACATGCTGTGCCGTAAGTAGATCTTTTGCGTGACGTGACATGCCATGCTAAGTTTTCGAAAGATAGTCACGGCATGCTAATGGTCACTGCACGGGACATGTGAGTTATGGCACGTAACCAACACGCGTGTCATGCCATTCCATGCTGTGACAGAGTCGGCTCTGCCGTACCAATTTTTCCACTCTAGCCAGACTCTTTATGCATATGATTTAGGAATATGTATAAAGTACAGAATATCTTTTTCCTTTCGGATTTTTAAAATTATAAGTTATTTTTTTGTAATGATTAAAGTTGTCAAATTAATTCATTGTCAATGAATTTCCAACTTAGAGTAGGATCCAATAAAAACGGCTAATTTATGTTGCAATTATAAGGGCCATTTTAAATCTAAACATTTTAGAAAGTCTACTTTATGCTGAAATGTTTGTACAATGCATAACCATTAACCAAATATAAGTTTATTTTGAAAGAGAAAACCAATAAAGGTGTTATACTCCAAGTTTCACATGTTAAATAATTTCTGATTGAAAACTTCACCACGGCTGTCCAAGTTAATAAAACAGGATTATTTTTAAAAACAATGCCCAATTATGCTCGACCTATTGGACTTGTTCGGCAGGATATCGAATAGGAGAAGAAAAGAGTATTATAGAATTAAAAATTAATCACTCTTCTAGTTCTATTGTTTACACTAAATTGTGTGTATTCTATTGACAGTGTTATGGAACTAAGTTCTATGACAAAGTAATATGCAACTATCAGTTGCTTTAAGTTTCTTTGTATTCATGTTTTTAAATTTTCAATTCATTATTATGTGGGCTAGTTGATGCATTGCTTACTTTTGGTGATGGTTTATTTTGGGTAAATTTCACTGGAGATTACTAAACTTTGTTATTTGTCATGAATTGGTCATTCAAGTTTGATTTGTCCATTTTAAGTCACTCAACTTTGTTATTTGTCCCAATCAAGTCTTTTTATATTTTTTCATCCAAAAATTGAACGGAATATTCCTATTCTGTCCAAAATATTAACGAAATATATTTATTCCCTCTAAAATATTAACAGAATTAGCATATTCCATCCAAAATACTAATGAAATTAGCATATTCCGTTAAAATTTTGGATGAAAAAAATAGAGGGACTTAATTGGGACAAATAACAAAGTTGAGTGACTTAAAATGGACAAATCAAACTTGAGTGACCAATTCGTGACAAATAACAAAGTTTAGTGACCTATAGCGAAATTACCCTTTATTTTTAGATGATAAAGTAACATGTAACCTATAATGGGGTCCGGATCCTCTAAAGTAATCCAACTTTTGAGTTTTGGATCAGGACCGTCTGATTCGAATCCATCACTTGAGATCACTTAGGAATTCAAATTCGTTATTTGGGATGTGTGCACTCCTCTTCGGATGAATTATCACGGATTAGAATTGGACAGTCCGGATCCAAAACCCAAAAGTTGGGTCACTTCACTGGATCTCAACTCCATACCCTTCACCCTTGCCTGTAATCTACCCCAATAATCAATACCAGTACGCTTGTATCTTAGTTTCAAAAACTTTGTAGCTATTGTTTTTGTTTACTTGTTTGCTTCTGATGTTGACTGATGGTCTCGTTCCATGTGTTTACTATGTGAAAGGGACACATTGGCAGAAATAAAGTATAATGTTTGCATTTGTTGAGCACTGGTACAAGAAGTGGTTTATAATAAGGTGATACTACTTGCTTGATTTGTTTAAGTAGACAAAATTCAGAAATTGTGCTTGATTTGTTTAACAACCAATTATGTTTGAACTAAAATGAAATCAATGTCTTGTCCCAAGCCATCAAGGGCTCACTAATTCCATTTTAAATTTCTAATCAATCCCTAAGACCCACTATATAACAATATACTGGTAAGCCAAACACACTGTATACCAACTAATACCAGTGTCAGTTCCGCATTAACAACTCAAAATTGGTAATATATCATTGGTACAATGTATTTCAACTTGGTATAAGCACAAAGAGTAAATGAGAGAGATCATTTGAACCAATGAATCGATGAACTGGTACAGTGGTTTGTACTAGTGGCTATCATAAGTTTTCAATTTTGCTTTTAAAATAAAACCAAAATAAATGTCGAAAGTCAATACGACGTTGCAGCATAATTTCATAGAAACAATTATAGCTTCCAGTGATTCAGAGAAGCTATTACAAATTTCATGAAACCTGGAAGCTATAATTTCATAAAAACAATTATTTCACCTTCTACTAACAATTACAAATTTTATAGAAATAATTTTAAATTTCGCATTAATAGTACCAACAAGCAAGAAATTTTCCTAAAAACAGAAATTTTTTAAAAGGCCGTATTAGTGTACCTGAGTGAGAAATTTTCAAAATCAACTTAGAATGAAGCTTCCAATGAGAAATTAATTGAATCACTAATACTATATAAAAAATTAACGTCAGAAATTAATCTACGGTAGAGCTACCAGTGAGAAATTAAAGTCAGAGAAAAATTCTTTAGAATCAATCTACAATAGAGCTCCATTAAAAGAGAAAATTAAGTATAGTACTTTTCTAACCTTTGATCTGTGTTGTTTTCTCGAAGAATTGCCGGAAATCAGGCTGAGAACAATGGAGGAGAAGCTTTTTTCTATTTGGACTATTTGGCTGAGAACAGTGATAATAATGTTGAATAGTTCGAATTGACTATTTAAACTTTAAAAATGAAGATATAAATTCAATGCACAAAACGATCCACGCATCACAAAGTACCATAACCTCACTCTCTTCAATATAATGTGATCGTGTCATGTTATTTAAAAAAAACACATCATTTGATAGAAACATTACATAATACACAAGTTACAGATACTCACATTTGTTGTAACAGGACCCTCATGTGTTGTGTTTTCTAGTGATAGCATTTTTATTAGAAGGTTTGAATTTCTTTGTTTATTTTGAAAAAGAAAAGTAGAGATCAAGTCTTTAAATTTTATATTCATGTTATTATAATAAATATTTTTTTTAATTTAAATTTCGAACTCATGATTTTTAACATAAGAGGTCGTGTGCCTTTATTAGTTAATCAAAGACTAATTTTTTTGATAAAATATTTGTTGGTAATGTAATATATCACTATAGAGTTTATAGTATGCAAACAAAGTAGCAAAGAATTGACCTAGAGAAATTGTCCATCTTTCGAGAATTCGATTCTTTGCTCTACTAAATTCAACTTTTTAAATTTTTGTGTGTGTATGAATAAAAATAGAAGTTATATTTTCATTTTGTTAACCCAACTTATTAAATGTTTTTCAGGGTTTGAAGAATTAACTCTACGGTTGATGTACAAATGTAATAACTATTAAAAATAAGAAGAAGAAATTTAGAGAAAGGAAGATGGAATAAAAGAAAAATAAAATCCAACATGAACTTTTTTAAAATTTAGTGAAATGAAAAGGCAAAGTACTCTATATTGAAAAATGAATTGCAAACTACATTTTTTGTTCATGCACATTAATTGTTGGCGAAAACACATCAATTGTTCATGCACTTTTGTGTGACTAATTTGCAGATTTATAAACTTGATTTCATACAATAAATGCAAACCAACTTTTAGTTCGTGTTGCATGCGAACTTTTTAATTCTAAGTTGTATGCGAACTTTTTAATTCTAAACATATACAATTTCAAATCACGTTCTTCTTGTTTTTTTTTAAAAAAAAAAAAAAATCGGGCAGTGGCTTCTTCTTGATTTTCATTTTTATATTATCATATTAACAAACAATATCTAAATTCCCGACATTTTTATTTTTACCCAATTAACAAAATATTTTAATAATAATTACCATGGTTTAAGAATGGTTTTAAAAATACCAAAAACCGTGAAATTTTTTCACGGCTTGGAATTTAAATTTCAAACCGTGGAAAAATTTTACAGTTCCAAGTTTTTTTTTTTAATTTTTTTTGTATTGAAATATTATAAATGTTGAATATATTTCTTTAAAAATATATGGAATACAATATAATTTGATTTATTAGAAAGATTGTAACAAATAACTCGGATCAACATTTTTCAGGCTGGATTTTTTGTGGTTGTAAGAAAAATTAATATATTTGATTATGTATTATTGTAAAAAAATTAAAATGCTTGAATTCTAAGTTATTGATCCCGATTTAAAAGTCATTTCTAGGTAATACATAAAATATTATCATCCTTCTAGTACATTTAATTTATAAAAAACTGTATCTATTTTGAGAATTCTTTTTGAATAACAATCATTAAATAAGTTTTTTTTTTTAAAATAGATACAACTTTTTAGAAATTAAATGTACTAGAAGGATGACAATATTTTCTGTATTACCTAGAAGTGACTTTTGAACCGGGATCAATAACTTAGAATTCAAGCATTTTTTTTTTACAATAACACATAATGAAATATATTAATTTTTTTTACAACTCCGAAAAATCCAGCCTGAAAAATGTCGATCCGGGTTATTTGTTATAGTATTTCTAATAAATCAAATTATATTGTATTCCATCTATTTTCAAAGAAATACATTAAACATTTCTAATTTTTTAATACAAAAATAAATAAATAAATAAATAATTCTGTTTTTTTTTTTTAAAAATGGAACCGTTACGGTTTGGGTATTTTTAAAACTATTCCTAAACCATGGTTATTATTATTAAAATATTTTGTAATGAGGTGAAAATAAAAATGTCGGGCTAAATTCTCTCTACTATTTACACTGTGCTGCCAGTCTTGGCGTCTTACACTGTTACTCATGTGCTGTTGGGATCCACACACGATGTGTCAGTTACGCATCAGTTTTTTATGTTTTCACCGTATCTCGTATCTACTGGGTGTGATAGAGTTAGAGGTGTATCTACAATTGGGCTACAGTCTACTCGCTTACCTGTAGTAGACTGTAGACGTGGTGCCCTCGACGACCTAACGGTAACTCAAATAAACCTACTAGATTAAAATTAACTATATACTAAAATAAAATACAATTACTGACTTCTCCACAAATTCCGCTGTTGAAATTTGTCGTGCAGATCTACATAAACATGATCACTATTTACTCACAGAATCGTTTTATATAAAATATGGGCTCAATTTTCTCGTCTCATTTATAAGGTCCAACTTTTTTTTTTTTTTTGACATGAAGCCCTTAGCCATATACGGTCCAACTGACTTCGCATAATCTCAGGTACCTCGAGCCCTCAACCCTATCTCTAAATCTGAACCGTTATTCTTCAGATTTGTGCAACTACTGCATAAAAGACGGTTCAGATTCGTTAATATTTGTCAAGAAGTTCGTTGAGGCTGAACAATCCAACTCGTCCGAGAATCCGCATCACCCCAGGTACCTGAGGTGCAAGTGGTGAATTTGGACCATTCATTTCACTTGGCACGAAACTTAAAGCAGGTCCCCTTAACCTCAACACCTACCGGATTGAGTTTAGCCTAGATGTAATTAATCTGGACCGTCCATTTTTGTTAATTACACCTCAGGTACCTGGGGGGATACGGACTCATCCAATGTAATCCTCCATCTGCAAACTTCAAACTCTCTGTGGCAGCGTCTGTTGCAATACATTATGCGGCTATGCCCATATCACTGACACGTTAGACACACATAACTCCCGGTTGGACTACCACCATCTGTTGTTTCGTGCTTTGGGCTCCCCATTAGTCACTGATTCATCATACTGTTTGTGTTTTCTTAGTTGCCGTAGAGCACATATTCTGCCACGTGAGCCTATCTTGTCTGATTCCTCTGTCAAAGACATCGGTCGTCGTGTTCATCCTCTCTTTTTCACTTTCTCTCTCCGGATTGCTTCCAAACTCGATTCCACATCTCCATTCAAAGTTTCAAACAAAAGATCCCCAAAGGAAACAAAATTATTAATAAATAACACTCAGAAGAAGAAGGTAGGAGAAAGCGAACAAGCACAAGAGAGAGAGGTACGTTCCACCTTCCATTCCCACCTACCACCGACTCCCTTCCATACCTTTCTTCTCCAATGGGGCACGAAGGTATGGTGTTCAAGCCGGGCTCGACCCGTTCTGGTCTACCCACCACCCGATCTCGGGTTCCTCGCGGCCGCCAGATCCAGAAAACCTTCAACAATGTCAAGATTACCGTCCTTTGCGGATTCGTCACACTTCTGGTGCTGCGTGGCACGATTGGAGTGGGCAACCTAACTGGTTCCACACCCGAATCCGACGATCAACATGTCGTCGAGGACATTGACCGGATTCTTCGTGAGATCCGCACCGACTCCGAGCCCGAACCTGAAGACCCGCTGAAATTCTTGTACTTTGGTAACTCTACATCTCACAATTGGACTTACACAGAAGCGGTTGAGGCCATAAATTACTCGCTGGGGCCAAAAATCTCCGACTGGAATCAACAACGCCAAGCCTGGTTATCTCAAAACCCTAATTTCCCTAATCAGATATCAAGTAAGCCGCGGATCCTTCTTGTTACTGGGTCACCTCCAAACCCCTGTGACAATGCCATTGGCGACCACTACCTTTTAAAATCCACGAAAAACAAGATCGACTACTGCCGCCTCCATGGGATTGAGATTCTCTACAACATGGCGCATCTTGACAAGGAGTTAGCGGGCTACTGGGCAAAGCTCCCGTTACTCAGACGGCTTATGTTGTCCCACCCTGAAATTGAGTGGATCTGGTGGATGGACAGTGATGCACTCTTTACTGACATGGCATTTGAATTGCCCCTCCAAAAATATGAAAATCACAATCTAATTATTCACGGCTATCCTGATCTGTTATTTGACCAGCACTCATGGATTGCTTTAAACACAGGCAGCTTCCTTCTTAGGAACTGCCAGTGGTCGCTCGACCTTCTTGATGCGTGGGCCCCCATGGGCCCGAAAGGGATTGTCAGAGAATTAGCTGGTAAGATTTTAACGGCGAACTTGAAAGGACGCCCTGCATTTGAGGCTGATGACCAATCAGCTCTAATCTACCTTTTAATTTCCCAACAAGATAAATGGTTGAGTAAGGTGTATGTTGAGAATTCATATTACCTTCATGGGTTTTGGTCTGGGTTGGTTGACAAGTACGAGGAGATGATGGAGAAGCATCACCCAGGACTGGGAGATGAGAGGTGGCCGTTTGTGACCCACTTTGTTGGGTGCAAGCCTTGTGGATCCTATGGTGATTACCCGGTAGAGAGGTGTCTCAATAGCATGGAGAGGGCTTTTAATTTTGGTGATAATCAGGTCTTAAGATTATATGGGTTTGCACATAAAGGGTTGTTGAGCCCGAAGATTAAGCGGGTCCAGGATCAGACTGCGGACCCGCTTCAGGTGAAGGAGAAGCTTGACATGGCGGCCAGGATAGTTATGGGATAGGTCAGGCTGTTTTTTATCATAATGTCATTAAATTCGTTCATGTAATAGGATGGATAACCTACGGGATGATTTTCAAAAGAAAAAAAAAAGGAAAAAGTTAGGATAAATGTGTTTTGTTGCAATTTGCTGGGCTAAGGGTTGTTCTTGAATGATAATTATTTAATGTTAAGATTTTTTTTGTTCGAAGATATAAAGTCTCGGTAAAGTGCTCCTTCCATTTTCTTTAAGCATATCTAGGGAAGAAATTGAGTTAGTTCTTTTATTTTGGTTTTTTAAATTTTGAGTGTGACCTTCTAGAAGGGATGTGTGCTACTAAATAGTTGTCATGCTTCCATTTATATAATCAAGTTTCTTTATTTATCAAGATATCCTTTTATACCTTACCAAAATTTTCTGTAGTGAACTGAAAATTGAAGTTGTGTCAGAAAAGTAAAATTTAAGTTACTGTAACATAGTTCTTGTTAAACGTGATTTTTCTTATCTATTGTTAGTTTTGCCAGGACAAGGAAACTGCTGATATGCATTATCGTTATGTTCAAATGGACGAGAGTTGAAGTCTAGTTTAACTGAACAGGTTATGTATAGATACCTGTCAGGTTTAGACTTACAACATGTGCAGTTGTGCTGAGAAATAGGCTATATCGTTACAAAGAGCAAAGTGGTTGCCGTTTCTTCATGGGATCCACCTCTCACTGTTTATAATACAAAGGTATGATTTTTGTTATTTAATGTGAGATGAGGCAAATGGTATTTCAGCTCAAATGTAGAGAATTGTCTCATTCCTTGCCATTCGGCAGCATCAAATATTTTGCTATATTTGACCGATGCTAAGTTTACTAAATATTTAAAACTTTGTACCCACCCTGCCTCTTTCTTGAGGGAATATATGATGATGTCAGATTTGAATCACATGAAATAAGGTCACCCCCCGTGGTGGAGTAGCCTTGTACACAGGCATGCAGGAGGGATAATATCAATTGACAATTAAAAATGTATGTATATGGTGCACTGGGGTAGGAAGATAATTTTATTATGCGAGCTTTGCAAAACATCAATATAACATATCCCTGCAAAACAAATAACATTTCACATTCGAAGTAGCTGGATAAGTTTGTCATTCTAACATATTAAATATCACATATGTTTATCTTGTTCTTACCTTTTTCAAAAGCAACCAAGCTGTTCCTTTTCCTTATTCATTGCTGCTCCTTGAGCATGTAATGGAGAATTTTTTGTTTTTAAGGTCAGCGGACAAAATGCCCACTAACAAATTGTATTAATGAAGGAAAAGTTTACAATTTAATTAAATAGTACAGTCTGACTATAAAGCAAAAAGGGCAGCTAGCAAAGAACAATATAAACTCGCAAAACCCCGCTAGTTCTAAGTCTGAGTGTCTTCTAACCGTTCTGGCACCACTGTTGTATTTCAAGGGCTGTATCATGTATAAGTATTGTCATAGCTCAACTCTTATTTGCAAACAGAAATTTATGGAATTTATGGTCAAGTCCTATTAATTGTGGTATCCTTTTGAGAGTTTTGACTTTTGAAAAGGGACGTCCTCTTAATAATTGTCATGGTTTTGACTCTTATAATATGATTTTATCTTATACATTGTCCGCACTGCACAAATTGTCATTTGCTCATTTTCTATATATTTATATTGAATATGTGATTACTTTAGGGACTTTAATAGGTCATTTGCATGATATCTCCTAAATTTTTCTGTGATAGGAAGTCATCCTATCAGAAGTTGTTGCACCTAAAACTTTTATATTAATGTGAATCATATATATATATTTTTTAGTTGGGGGGGTGGGGTGGGGGGGAGAAATCATATTTAATGGGAACACTTATATTGTTACAGTTCTTCTATGATTTCTGTGTTTTCACACCCTTATTTGTAGGTATTGTGCATGTAGGAATGTTTCATGTGTGACTGTATCATATATAGACTATATATCATCTAACAGAGTAACACCCTTGAAACATAGAAAAATCTCATATGTTATTCCACATCACGGTGGATATTGCATATGCCCCCTTATATTCTAATTTAATCGAACAGCCTACTTATTCCTTTTTACTTTATACTATATAGGCAGATAAGGAGTGTAATGCTGTTAGTCCTAATTTGGTTATTGTGTTTAAGAGTTTTGACTGTTTAGAAGTGGTGCTTTCTAATAGATAGTGCCCTTTTATTTTTCTATCCTAGGAGTATTCTATGGTTTACAAATTATAGTTTACTCATTTCAGTGGTACCTGGTGGCAATGGAGTGAATTTGGTTAATGTTGGCGTTGAATCGGTGCCCTTTATTTTAGAGAGGTTCTGACCTGATATTTGGTTGACAAAATTGATCCATAATAACCTGCTAACATTATCTTTGACCAAAACAATAATCCATTTTGGTTTCGCAAGTATTCCTGATGGATCAAGAACTCATCCCCTACTGTCAATTTATGAGTATATGATTGTGATATGTCATATTGTTATATCTGTCAACCCAGTTCGATTTGATCGGGCCTTTCGATTTTATTAAACCTGAGCTGACAGAATGGCATGATTTAATTTTTATTTCTAGTATAATTTTGTCTGACAAAAAGCTTCTGTTATTTTATATGTCCTTGTAATTTCTCCATTAAGATCTGATTTTATTTTTTCTATATTTTTGTGCTTAAAAAGTTCTTGATTCTTTTCATTAAATTAATGGATTGTTATATTATTAAATTATTATAGATGCCTCTGTTGGAACTGAATGGTGTGGGACGTGTCATACAATATTGTTATTTTGTGGTAAAATGAATCAACAACACAGTATCAATTGATGTAGGAAAGCTCATTAGCAATTGTTTATATGATTTAGAATCATAATATATCCACATAAATATGGGCTTGTAATGTAATACCATCCCAAGCGCGCTTTCTGCACTCCTGAAGCAGCGCTCATTTTTTTATACCAGTCGGACTACATTAATGCAATATGGGCTTCAGCCCGACTTATCCTTGGTCTGTGATTTTGTTAATATGACCTTACATAAATTCACATCAGATTTGATATGGACCCAGCTTTTGATGCAAATGCAATTGTGCATAAATTCAAATCTGACCAATGACGTGGAAAACCTTGCAGTTGCAAATCAGCTGCGACTACATTAATGCATCCAACAATTGCATTTATTGTTCTCTCGCATGAACATTTCTTTATTTTTCTCAATTTGTAAAATGATTTGCCTCCTTTATGGTCAAATCAAACTCCCACCTTTAATCAGTGTTATCAGAACCGGACCGGACCGGTCGGTTGGACCGGAAAAACCAGATCCAGTCAACTGTCCTGTCCGGTTCGGTTCGTATGAAATATCACCTCTGCAGTTGAACCGGAAAAACAAACTTAATTAACCGGTTTTTGTTCGAAAACCGTGAACCAATCATAGAAAAAAATCCGGTTTTAACTTGGTATGCTTTTTCACGCGTATTGAGAAAAAAGAAAGAGAGAGAGTAACAGGTCATACTATGAAGTGATTGGTTCAGATTTCAAATGAATTCAGTGTCTGTACTTGATCACATGGGAAACCAAAGAAGGTTTACTGTTGTTTACTCATATTTATAATATTTACATACAAGACCTTAAAGATTTTGGAAATTAAAGAAGGAACCAATTATGCATAATATAAAAACTATATCTTATGTTTAGTTTTTTCAAAATAAAATTGTTATTATTTTATCATTCATCCTATTTTACGATTAACTTTTGTCAAAGCCATCAAATTTTCATTAAGAATATAATTTATTGTTCTTATAAAATAAGTAAATACCTCTTGAAAGTTATCAAAAATTATTTGAGTTGTTATATTATTTCCAATACAGAAAACATTTCAGTTATTTTTAATAAATAAGTATTATTATTTTATTTAGATGCTAAATTAAAAGAAAGATTGATCTTATATTATATTATTGAATATATATATGTGCGAGTTTTCACAAATGCTATTCAGACATTATATTTTATAATAATCACTATATATTCATATACATGTAAGTATTTAAATAAACTAGCAATTGGTTGGGTCAACGGTTCGACTAGTAAACCATTAACCCGAAGGTTTACTAGATCGATGTCCGGTCCGGTTCTAATAACATTGCCTTTAATCATTGATGGATAATCCAATAGTGGTATCTTTGTAATTCATTTGTTGTGTAAATTCTAATCCTGTGTTTTCATGTACACATTATTTTTTTATGTAAATCCTGTGTTTTCATTTATTGATTATCATTTATTTGACCCCTTCCCTTGAAGGCCCTCCTCTCGTTTACCTGACTGCAAGCAGTATACCCTCCTCTCTTTTACCTGCTTGTAATAAAATGCGGTCACATATACGGCTGTATATGCGTATGCGGCCCTAAGCATATGCGGCCCTCAACTGCATAGAATCCGACTATGCGGATTAACATGCAGATTTAAATCCAATTTCAAATATTTTACGTTTTTTAATTCTTTAACGGATATCTGATCACATAACTAATACAATCCGATATCCCTATTTAAACATCCATCCGGACAATAGTCCAGTCGGATGCTTTCACCTCTACTACCCAGTTTCTTTTATAGGCTACCCGGCGCTATATTTGTTTTGTTTTGGTGCTGTGGGACTAAGTATTACTTCTATTATGCCGGATACCTCCGAACTCCAAACTCCCAAGCGATTCTCTTATTTTATTATTAAATACCAATACACTGAAGGTTTGTTGGGCCGAAGGTTTGGAGCCCAAATTTAATATTTATAATGTTTTTTAATCAATTATATTTCATTAATACTGGAGACCTCGAATTGTTAATGAAATTTAATTAAATGCTCAAATATATTTGATATGAATTATTTTATTCAAATATTTGATCAGATTAAAGCATATTAAAATATTAAATATTTAATTGAGGGTGTTATATTTAATATTAAATGAAAAAAATCCGCATATATAAATCTGCATAAAAATTCGCATATGTGGCTGTATAACGTATATGCGGTATGCTGTGGCCTTCCGCATACCGCATAGAAACCGCATTTTATAACATTGACTGCAAGTGCAAGTGAGATCACTTGCTGATCTGATTGTCCGACTTCAGAATTTGTGTTCACATATTGATTCCTTTACGAAACATTTATTCGTTCGTTAAGACATTCTCAAACCAATTACGTCCCCCCCTCTGGGCTCTGGCCCATAGGCTGGATCACCGCATCGCTCGTGATTCTTGATGCAAGATATACTTTGCAAACATATTCTTTACAAATTTAACAAAATCAACGTTATATATTATACTACATCTCTAACATAATAGTATAATCCTACCAGTATAAAGTGCATTATAATACGTTACTTGTGCGGTAAAAAAATAGTACCATACAATTCTGAAAAAATGTTTGAGTGCTCAATTGAATTCACATCCTCTCCAATATCCAATAAGGGAATCTTTTACAATTACTAAATCTGAACCATTCTTTTTAGCTTGGCACGAATCTCAAAACTAAAAAATACTGCCCCCTATTGCGGTCCGAATATCAAACCGGTTGAAATTTAATCTCAAATCGTAAAGTGAGAGTGATCCTCTGCAATACCGGAGAGGATACGGATTCTCAATTTTAGTGCAGCCACGAGGCAAAACGAGCTTAAATTGAGAACAGTCGAATGCAGTGTTATCAGAACTAGATCGGACCGGATGGTTGGACCGAAAAAAACCAGAACCGGTCACCTGTCCGGTTCGGTTCTATTAAATTATCGCTTCTGCATTGTATCGCTATTGGATTGGTGAAAAGGATTTTATCGGCCGGTTCTTATAATATTTCGTTGGACAAAACCGTGTAAAATCGTCCACGCCTTTAGCTTGAAATCTGAAGAAATTTTGAATTCCTGTGCTGTTCGCATTTTTTTAGGAGTCTAGGCCTCTAGGGCTGTTGGACCATGTGAAGCCCAAACCTTTTGCATCCTGTTGGGATCCTCTCCAATTTGAAAAGATTTCATTGCATGCTTAGTAAAGATCTCAACGGTTGGATCTGAAATTAATGGTGTGGATCTTTTTAAAACAATTCAACCAAATCTAAAAAATAGAAGGGCAACTTTAAATGTTAAATATTTCTTGTGGGTTTTAAAGCGTAGACTTGATTTTTCTGTGTTTGTTTGTATATAAAAGTTTGTATTCAAGTTGTTATTTAATGTCAAAATTAAAAAAATTCTCACATTTAGTACTTAGTTTCGTTCCATATTATTCTTGAATTATATTTGAATTATTTTCGAATCACGAATCTTTGACCTCGCTGAACCGAATCCAAATAATTGATTTGTTATTATGCTCCTAACAATGATATACTCAGGGTGCTTCAATTACTAAGTGGCATTTTACTTAGCTATTTACAATGCATATCTAGGTTTTAGCATTTGAACTTTTTTGTTGATTAAATTTTTTAGCTATTAGAAATATTAAACTTTTATTTTGTGTTATGAAGCTACTTCAAACATGTAAGGCTACTTGCGACATATTATGTGTTAACTGTTAAGTATATCAGATAATTAAAATGTTGAACTTCTATTATGCTGTTGGTTATTTATTTATTTTTTCTTGATATGTTTCTCTTTGTTAGAGTTTGTTAGAATTGCATGTTTTATTTGATCAAATATGTATTCTCATTATTTCTTGTTAGAAGATATAAAAACATATAACTAGTTTGGCACTTAGATAATAAGTTATATATATTTTAAAAAATTAGTAATTAAACCGGTTGAATCACCGGTCTGATCAGTAAATTGTTGAACTGAAGCTTTAGCGATTTGATGTCCGATTCAGTTCTGACAACATTGGTCTGATGTGTAGGAATTTAAGGGCAAAGATTTTAACGGAGCATTTTTGACTTCGTACAACGCACGTATCATGTGCAATGCTATTTTGATTTTACAACCCCTGCACTGCATGAAGCTAAAACTACACTCCCCCCACGTAAGATCACGGCGTATTTATGTATTTATGTCCCTCCTGCGGTGAAATAAGTGGTGGGTTCTGAATTAAGACTGGTGCTGCCGTGCTAGTGTTGGTGCTGCATCAAGAGGTACCCTTGCATATGACGGCCTAGCTGGAGAAGCCTCTCGTCGACCCCAAAGCCATCTGTTCCTTGACCTTGTTCACGGCCTACATATCTGCCCCGTCCTTGTCCCTCGATGTTGTTCATTTGTGCTTTTTTAAAGGTGGCTGAGAAAAAGAAAGAGAAATAATAATACAGTGAGAAAGACAGACATTGAAGAGAGCCCATATGGGCAGAGCTTTAGCAACTGATCAGTCAGCAAAAAAAACAGAACCCTATGGCTTTTTGTGAAAATACAAATTAACTAAACAGAGAGATGGAGTAAACATATTCACAAGTATCTTTTACATCGATATCCTAAAATTTGCATCCCCAAAAAAAAAAAAAATACAAAAGAACAAAAATATTGGTAAAAGGTTGATTTTCTGTCATGAATGGGACAATGTATTTAATCAAATTTAGATCACAAGATCATAGATAAAACTAATCCTCCATTGATCTTATGGTGGCAGTAATGAAATCCATCATCTAATAACTTATCTTTGTTAATTAGGCAAAAAAAGGGTGTCGTTGATACCATACACTTTAGAATATTTTAAAGTCATCTTATCTTCAATTAGAAGTTCTAAAATATGAAAATAATAAAACAACTAATTCATGAAATAAATAAATCTTTCTCTAGTACACGTTTGGATTGGGCTAGAATAGCTCGAATTCAAAAATAGCTTCAGAGTTGACACTATTTTCAAACTATTTGAGTTAGCACTATTTGCAACCACTAATCCAGAAATCATTATTCTTGCACGATTTAAATGTACCCTATATAAATTGGCTGTATCTTGATTGTTGATTGACAATTTCAGAGTTGTCCATCTTAAAGTTTGCCCATAAATTATACCAGACAGCCCAAATCGAAAATCTTCATTTTACATCTTAGGATTACCTAGACACGAATGAGATGCGATTTCGATTAACTAACCTAGATGTAGTGGCTTCACTACTTCAATGATGACGAGTGGTCTAGAAAATAATACTGGTAGAAAAAGAAATGGATAGAATTAACATTGCTTGTTGCTTGTTGTTTGCACAGATTGTTTATACGAAATTATATTTTTTTTCATTAAACTACAGTACACCTCAATATTTTTTAGGCATGTTATTTTAAAAACTGAACCCGTTCCACTGCACTGTAGCTAATCGATATAATCACCTATTGATACAAATATACAATCATTAATTACAGCTGATTGAATCTGATTACAACCCCTGATTAATACAATCACAACTAATCGATCTAATCCCTAATTGATACAATCGCTAATTACAATTGATTAAATCTGGTTACAGTCGCTGACTGATAATATCAATCGGTACCTTCAATAAGCAATACACAACAATAGCATTCTGATCAGCATGAAAGTTATTGAAGGTTTTAAAAAAGAAAGCAGCTAACAGTCCTCTAACTTCAGTTTTTCAAAAATTCTTAGATATTTTTAACTAATTATGTAAACATCAATACTAAATCCTGTAAATTAATTTAACAAATCATGTCAACATAAAAACTCGTGAAAGCTGTTAAAAACACGTGAGAGCTATTAAAAACGCGTGAAAGCTATTAAAAAAGCGTGACAACTGTTGAAAACACGTGACAGCTGTTGGAGACCACCTTCTGTGAGCATACACATAGTATCATGTGAACATACACATATTATTCTATAAACATACACATATTATCTTATAAACATACACATATTATCCTGTAAACATACATATTGTACTTGAAATTATGGTCTTTGTGGCAGTTAAAAGAGCGTCAGAACTAAGCTAAAAATGAAAGACTTTTATACATGGAGATTTTTGAGAAATTGTAGCCCGGAGGACGTTACCTTTTCTCTTTAAAAAAATTATATTAGAGACAAATTCAATGAAGTTTAATGGAGAATTGAGTTTTTCTCATCGAATAAGCACATCGATGAGAAGAATTAATTTTCAAAGAATTTAGAATAACCTCAATTTTATAAATTATCCGAAAACCATTAATTAAGATTTGAAATAAGTGAAGAGAGGGTATAAAACTGAGATAGGTAGATATAAAAGGAAACTGGAAGGTGGAGGAATCACAAATTGAGTTATGATATATGTCTTTCTAAACATGTGATCGTCTTGAACAACTAGATTTAATGATTCAGGACTTGACTCAGATGATCTACCAAACTTTTATGTGACATGTCACATGAGCTTCGCCTACAAAACCTCTCATTAATGATGACTTCGTTAAATTACAAAAGAAGAGGATTCAACCACTTTTTTTTGCCTCCGTCGTGTCTCTATTTTTAAGAACTTTAATAACTAAAAATTTAAAACTCAAAAGTCAAATTAAAACCATTAGATATGATTACATCATCTTATCTGTGCACGTATAAAAAATTGTACAATTTCAATTTTATTTTAGTTGTCATCAACAGCTTGTAAAAATATACTAATGTGGATAATTTTTAGACATTGATTTTTCAAATGATTAATTCACATAAAAACAAAATCGAAATGTGATATTTTTATTTTGACATTTATAATTTAAATTTTGAATTATCAACGTTTTTAAAAATAAAGGCATGATGAAGACATCTGAACTCTCCTCATTACAAAATGGAGCATCATTCACAATTAATTTGTAAGTTTTGGTATTGGCAAAGCTCTTCTTGTAAGAGGTTGCGGTTCGAAATTCGAAAGAGTAATATTTGTGAATATTAAATAGTTGAAAAGCAAGTTTTATTTAGTTTTATTTATTTGTTACGACATATTCTATTTTCATGCTTAAAAGAATGTAGTAATAAATGGTTGGTAAACAGTAAGTGAATATAATACAAAAAGATAAGTTAAATGTTATTTTTTCTCCATCATGTTCTTACTTTTTAGTTTTTTTAATAATATTTTTTAAATTTATATATTAATATAAAACTATTAAATAAAATTTGTATTATTTTTTATATGTACATAATAAATTATTGCTTTTTAGTTTTGTTTTATATGTGTTAATAAATTTTAAAAAATAATCTTCATAAATTATCGATATTGATATATTTTTATAAGTTCTTAATAATAATCAAAGCAGATGTGAAATATCACAATTCTTTACTACATATGCATAAAGAAAATCATATCTAGGGTTTTATTATAATATTTAAATTTAAAATTTTAAGTTATTAATATTATACAAATAAAAATTATAATGGATAAAAAAATAATAAAAACATTTGAACCCGAGTACCAGACACAAACCATGCGGTCATTTTTATTAATACCCCAAAAAAAATAAAAAATTTGAAGAATACTGTCGGTTTAATTTTTTTTTTAAACCTGCCCTGACCGGTGAGCGCAGGGGCGGTCCGTGCTCAAACCAAACCGCCCGGAGGCGTGGCGGTCCGCTCAATACCAAACCGCCCGGAGGCGTGGCGGTCCGCTCAATACCAAACCGCCCAACTAACAGGCGGTCCATTAATAATATAATAATCCCTCCAATTTCTTATTTTAATTTTAAATAATATTAAATTTATTATTTTAATTTAAATCAAACTGCATATTCCGTTTAAATTCTTATTTTAATATTAAATTCATTATTTTAATTTAAACCAAACCGCATATTCCGTTTAAATTCTTATTTTAATTTTAAATAATATTAAAATCATTATTTTAATTTAAATCAAACCGCCCAACTTATTAGCGGGCCATTAATAATATTATATTCTATTTAAATAATATTAAATTCTGATTTTAATTTTAAATAATATTAAATTCATTATTTTAATTAGTAATACAACAGTTACATTTAGTAAATGGAACATAAAATAATTAAAATAAATACCTGTAGTTACAGTAAAATTCTTCTTCAATCGTCAAATAAATCGCCTTCAATCGCAAAATAAATCACCTGCTCTCAAATAGTGAAATTGCATGCCAGGGTATAGAAAGATGAGAGAGAAGAACAAAGAATGGAGCCGCTCCAATTTTTTTTTAATATATATACTAGTGGGTCCAATTTTTTAATATATATTAGGGTACAATCATTAATATAATATTCAATATAATATATAATATTCAATTAATATAATATTCAATATAATATTCAATTAATATAATATTCAATATAATATTCAATATAATATTCGGAATAATATAATATATAATATTCAATATAATATATTATATTCGGAATAAGGAATGAATAATATATATTAATATAATATATAATATTCAATATAATATTCGGAATAATATAATATATAATATTCAATATAATATTCGCCCGCTAGATTTCTTGGCGGTTTGGTCCGAGCTCGAACCGCTCGTGTAACGGGCGGCCGGTTCATTGTGTGGAGCGCCCAAGTCTGAGGCGGTCCAATATCAAATTTGGAGCGCCTCCGTACCAAGCGGTCGGGGCATCAATAAAAAAAAAAAAAACCCGGTTATTATTCAAATTTTCTTTTTTTTGGGGGGTATTAAAAAAAATGGCCGCAAACCATGTTGCATACGATATGAATTATGTACTGTTCGTTGTAGACCAATGTAATACAAGCATGTAACTCTTGGCCTAAACCGGTCCAGTCCATTTACCATAATCGCAGGAAGCCGGAAAATATCGGTTCTTTAGCTCTCAATTAGGGCCTATTCAGTGGCTTCATTACCATGGTTTTTTTTTTGAGAAAAGTAGATTTGTAGGTATTTTTTCTATTGGGTGTTCAGTGTTGAAGTTTTCTTTCTCATTTCACAATTCCTATGGGTTTATATCTCTTGTCAGCTTCACATTTTATGAGGAAAAAAACAATTGACTGAGAGCTCTGTTTTTTTTCCCAAATGGCACAGCTCTTGCAAAAAGAAAAATATGTTATATATTTTGTTCATTAATTAAACTATGTATCTGCTTAATAATTAAACTACATGATTTATGTTTTTATAAGAGATATAGTTAACTTGCTTATTAATTAATTAAAAGATGAATTATATTTATCAATGTTTATTAAATTAATTAAATTAAAATTAACTTGCACATGGAATCATCAACGTCATGAAACAATTACATCAATAAACTGTGATTAAGCTAAAATAGTTTATTAGATAAATACAGAAGTTCAAACAGAGACTAACAATAAAACAAAATGTAATTTAATAATACAAGGCTAAAATTAATTAAACAAACACAATTTAGTAATACAAGAAATTATTAAACAAGAATAATTAAACTAGCAACACTTAATTTTAATAGATTAAGCTAATTTTAGGTTAAGTTTCTATTCTGAAGTCTAACATAATCATCGCACATTAGCCTAGCAATTTCATCTCTTTTTTCATTCCCTGCCTAACGTTGATTGTTAAGTCTTTCAACATCTTCACCGTACTCTTCATCTCCATCTGGTACATCCACAATATCATTTGGATTAATTTCCAAATTAGCATTCGCAGTCCAAGCAGTATCGCCATTATGATATACAATAAAATTGTGTATAATGCATGCTGCTTGAACTATGTCTGCTTGTTTATCAATTGTGTGATATGTTGCAACTTTTAAAATGGGAAATCGCATTTTTAAAATACCAATTAGTTTTTCAATATGGTTTCTAAGTTGTGCATGACGGAGATTAAAGAGCTCTTTGTAATTTCGTGGCCTTTCATTAGCTGCATTTTGCTCACGTACGTGATATCTCACACTCTTATAAGGAGCAATAAATTGCAGTGTATTGGCATAGCCAGCATCAACCAAAAAAAATTGCCTTGTGGTACTGTGAATTCGTCATCGAGTGCACTTTTTAGTACAGTTGCATCTGAAATTGATCCTTCCCATCTGGCCATTACATATGTAAATCGATAGTCGAAATCACAAACGAGCATAACATTCTATGACAATGTCTGTTTTCTATTACGATACGGAGCTTGATCTTCGTAAGCAATAGTTATAGGAACATGTATACCGTCAATGGCACCAATACAATCCTATATGTTAAAAAGTAGTGAATAATTTAACTTACCTTAATTAAAAAAAATATTAATTTGAAAATGATTGAAATTAAATTTACCTTAAAGAAAGGATTAAATATTGTTCTGGATTGGATAAGTTCGGGCATATGAAGTCGAGGGGGCATTATGATTTCTGCAGATAGTCGAGTAATAGCCTTAATTACAGTATGGAAGTAACGGCTTACTGTATCACCCGACCGTTGAAATCGTTCTTGCACAGTGTGATTGCTTGCATTTTTAGCAAGTGTGTATAAGAACATTGCAACTTGTTCTTCAATCAACATTTGTCCATCATGGAGCAACTCTCTGTCTCTCAACAGCTTGACAAATGCACGAAAAATAAAAGTTTCCATACGAAATTTTCGCTTACAACGACACTCATGACCATCTAAGACTTCATTGACATACATCATTCCAGTTAAGATTGCAGTATGGCATGGAGTTGGTTCCATTATATTTCTCTCTATATATGGCATGATAAGATTTGTATAATCCTCATCATCATTATTCATTTTCCATTGAAAAAAATGATCCATTATTTTTGCTATGAAAGAGGTGAAGAAGCATTTGCTGCAATAGCTCTATATATAAACAATTTAGAGCTCTGATATTACTTTTCAGTGTGTGACCAATAATGACATTACTTTTCAGTGTGTGGTCAGTTCACTCATTTATTACTTTACAGTGTGTGGTCAATTTACTTTGATATCACTTTTCAGTGTGTGGTCAATTCACTCATTTATCACTTTGCAGTGTATAGTCAGTTCACTTTGATATCACTCTGCATTGTATAATCAATTCACTCATTTAAACTTTTTTTAGAATTTAATATATATAATTATATTGATCATAATCAGTTATCAGTATTAATATACTTAATAACGTTTAATATTATTATTATATTTTCTATAAAAATAAAAATAAACAAATATCCTAACAATTTTTCTATGCATTTACTAAACACCTACATTTACAAATTTTCTATAAGTTAAATAACCGTAATTTTAACAAATTAAAATTTTCATTCACATAAATTTTCTATGCCAGACACTTTGGGTTTTATAGGGTTTTAGGTTTTAAGTGCGATCCAGCGGGAGAGAATACACCAACAGTTGTAAGAGGGATTCTCGGGTGAGCATTTATTCATGGCTACTTCTCTAGTTTCTCCAGCGGGATTTGCAAATACTCAGGTCTGGATCTGGATTTCATCCTATTTATGTAGTCGATGTTCTTAGAGCAGTCTCTTTCTCGATCCAGTGTTAGGGTTTCGTCCTTATTTTCGTTGTTAGCCTCTTCCGTTTCTTTCTCAATCTTTTCCTCCTGAGTCCATTCTACTCCTTTAGTCCATCTTTCCAATCAAAGGTTTCAATCGTTCCTTTCCACGATTTTTGTTCCAAATTAGTGGGTAAAGAGTGATAAGGAATGAGAAATCGAAAAGAGAACAGAAATATTTCGCCAGAGTATGGTCACAGCCTCTGCCGCAACAGAGTTATCCCGCCGGAGTACAGTGATCCTCGCGGTGATGCCACGTGGCATCACATGTCTATCTCGAGACAGCGCCAGATCAACCTGAGTCCTCTGCGAGACCACCAATTCAGGCAATCCCCCGACAGAAGTGATTTCAGGCCAGAGCGACTGGGGTGTGGCAGCCGAGTAAAGCAGGACCACCAGATATCTGAACACCAATCAAGGTACAAGCACTCTCCAAAAGTTCCAAAAGGCCGATACTGTCACCACAATATCCATGTTTCAAGCTACACAGATCCAGATCATCAAACCGAGCTAAGTCCAGAGCTACAACCTCAACCCATGGTGAGCCGAAAGCCTGTTCCCTTGGATTGTGGGCCAGGCAGATCCCAATCTGCATCACAGAAGCAGGAGAGCATACCGAAAAGTGGGACCCGCAGCATGGGGTCACACCAGTATTGTCGTCAGGTCCAGGACTCATATGATGTTGAAAATGACAGGGGTACAAAAAGAGCTATGGTTCTTCGCCAGAGTGAAATCCTACAGTCCGGCACAACTGAACCATCACATTTGAGGATTATTGAAGATGGTTCGTCATCTTATCAGCACAACAGGTTATACTATATGACCCAAGAAGATGTCCCCAGGGTTACTGTCCCCCAGTCACCTGCTCACCTGTTAAGTAGGAGAAAGTCGAGGTACTGGGTAGATGACGATGACGTTGTAGGAGACGACATGCATAGAAAGGCATCATATCCTAGTCCTGACTATTCTGGGGCTGAAGGTGCTGCTCATTCTTCAAGAAATGCAATTGAAGGGAAGGTCTCAACAGACCCACTCAATCATTCTAGACTTAGAGATTTGGGCTGTCTTCCAAGATCGATGCAATGGTCCTTGGCACAGAGAGATGGATACGAATCAGATGCAGATGGTGCTCCTATTTCACAAAGAGAGAGGATTGAAAACCAGGTAGATAACCAGTATGATGACATTGTACGAGACGGCATGCATAGAAAGGCATCATATCCTAGTCCTGACTATTCCGGGGCTGAAGGTGCTGCTCATTCTTCAAGAAATGCAAGGAAAGGGAAGGTCTCAACAGATCCACTCAACCATTCTAGGCTTAGAGATTTGGGCTGTCTTTCAAGATCGATGCAAAGGCCCTTGGCACAGAGAGATGGATATAAATCCGATACAGATGGTGCTCCCATGTCACAAAGAGAGAGGATGGAAAATCCTATCTTTTCTGACAGTGTAAAGGGTTTGTGTAATGTGTATTACAGCCCTCCACGTGCTAAACTGTCATATTTACAAATGAGAGGGAATAAGTACCATGTGCACCAGGTGGATAACTGTGACGGCATCCATAATCATGCTGATTCCGCTTGTGATACTCATGCTAATGCTGTTGGCAATGCCAATTCTGATGCTGAAGATGAAGGTTCTGATTATTGTTATAATCAGAGAAGGGTTGCGGTCCAAGACGAACTTGGTTTGTCATCTCCACTGGCTATTAATTACAAGTCTTATCCTGTCAGAGGCAGATGCACTGTCACCATTGGAAAGCCACATCTGATGCACCGTGAGCGCTATGACCCCAATGCAATGGTGGGCCCTAATGAATTGCAAACCAACAGTGTAAAAAAGAGACTGTGGTCAAGTCCATCTGATTTCATAAAGAAGAATTCCCAGGCTAGTAAGTTTCCAAAGAGGGGTTGTGAAGATAAACCTAAACCTAATGGTAGAAATTTGAACTATGGAATCACCAAAGGGTCTGACGAGGATGCCACTGGTATGGGTTCTCCTGTAAAGGACCCACCGGAAGGTTCAGAGGAGTTTAAAACGCAAGCGGAGAGGGCGTTTCTGAAGTATGCGAGGGTAATTAATGACAGTGCCTGTGAGAAGAGGAAGTTACTTCAGCCTTGGAAAGGAAGGATTCATTGCTATGTCTGTGGCAGGTCTGTGCTTTTTTAAATTTTCCATGGAAAAGATTGCTCAAGTGTTGCATTTGTTTGCCTTCAAAGTGGAACAGAGAAAGACACTGTGGGTTCGTTAATATTGCGGTTTACAACTTGAGTTTGTGGCAGAGGGTCATATTTTCTACATATGAGACATAATCTTGTTCAGTTCATTGGCTTTAGATGGAATACAAAATGATTTTCAAAAAGCAACTACATGACCTACCTGTATCATGGAGCAAATGTCTACCTTATGTTTTAATTTTTATTGGCTTTAATGTAGGCTATCACTGTTGTCGAGTTGGGTACCAACTTATCATCTTCCTTATAAGTAGTTCCACTTACCGTATAAAATAAAGTGTTTATATATAAATATTCCCTTGATTTGAGGTTAGATGGTGTGCTGTAAGAGGTGCGAATTGTAGGATTCTCTTTTATTCCTACAACATATGTATTTCAAATGGATATTTGTAAATAGATAGCTAGAATTGTCATCTGTTTCTGTATAGTTTCTTAAAAAGGATTAGAGTACAGTGTACAGCATGCTTATTTAGGTCCCTTCTTTTGTCTTGTTTGTTGTTTATTTTTGTACAATGTGCATATAGTAGGTTGTTGAATTATATATAGCTATATTTTTCATAACCCTGCTTTAGAATTGCTTAAAGAATAACTGTAGTAGAGCATATTCTGATTGGGTGCTATTGCTGAATGAATATTTTAGCTCTAGATATGTTTTATGTAAGAGAGGGTCTTAAAGAATAGGACTTGCGTTTTAAATCTTAGTTTAGTTGCTAAAAACTTCATCTGAATTTATAGAAGCTTTATGAGAAGACCACCTAAAATATGGTGCTTAAGTTTAAAACTGTCATTTTGATAAGTGGCTCCATTGCATTTTTTGTTATTTGTTTCAATTCAACAGGCACTCGTCGAAGGAATTTGCAGATATCCACAATTTGGTGATGCACACTTTCCACACGCAAAATCCAGGCTTGAAGACGGCCCACCGAGGTCTCCAAAAGGCACTTTGCCTGAGTTTTGGATGGAATTGGTGCGTGGAACCTGACGAGTCCAAACTTTACCAGTTGGGCCCAGCTGATGAAGCTGAGTTACTAAAACAAGACCTAATTCTCTGGCCTCCTATTGTTGTGATATGTAACAGCTCTGTTGATAGTATGGCCTCAAAGTCCAAGGTCGTCGGTCTTGAAGCCATAGAATGCATGCTTAAAGGTAATCAATCTATTTTTGAATCTGTGATAAACAGCCTTATCGGCCTTTCTATTTACACCTGTGGAAAAGATGCATAATTATTCCATGCTAGAAAACATCGGCTTAAAGAAGACCTAAAAAAGAATCACTGGTGGTTAGAAGTAATTAAAAATAGATAAATTTTGTCACTCAGAATAAAAGATGAAATAAATGCAGCAAAATCACACATGCATCACATAGTGTGCTGAAATTGTACCTGCTTCTGTTAAGTGCACATGTTGGTATGTCTATTAAAATATTACACTATTTGCAATGCATCCATTATGGAGTATATATTTTTAGAAAGCTCCTTTTCATTTACTATTATTTCATCCATATATCTCAACAAGGGCTCCTCTATCATATGCATCTGACATACTAGCAAAAATTATTCATTTCAATTTTCTTCGTCCTTTTTTATATTTTTTTATTATCAGGTGTATTAGGAGAAGGCAAGGCGAAATTTAGCTTTGGAAAACTGTCAGACCAAAGCATTATATTGGTGAAGCTGCCTCCTGTGTACTCTGGTTTTGTATTAGCCGAGAAACTACACGTCCATTTTTCCCAATCCAACCATGGGAAGGATCAGTTGGAGCTCTTTCTCAAATCACGATCTGACTCTAGAATCGACAAAAACACCAAAGAGACGGAAACTGAAGATGTTTTGTATGGTTACTTGGCTGGGATAGATGATTTGGATAAGCTGGATTCTGTCACGAAGAAGATGTATGAGGGCCAGAAAGATATCTTCAAAAGCAGGATGGAGATTGAGGCTAGAGCTGCTAGCTATGAGAAAGCAGCCGATTAAATTTTGAGTATGTATCTTCTGTTATTTCCCCAATTTAAAGCGTGCAAGTTAGTATTTTGGCATGTTCTGCAGGAGCTTATAAAAATTGTGTTAATGTCAGATGTTACAGCAGGGGCGGAACCTCATTGGGTCAGGGTTAGGCAGTGATTTTAAAAATCAAGTCCCTGATATTGAAAATTAAGTCGAAACCCATATGTATGTGGGCTTTGCCTATCCCGTAATTCATTTTTGCCTACTCCAAAATTAATTTTTGCGCAACCCAGTCTCCGTTTTGCACGACCCAGTCTTCAATTTTTGCCTATCCGTGGATCAATTCCTGGCTACGCCCCTGGTTATAAGATTGGAGCTCTTGACAATATGTTGATATTAATGTTTTGATTCCAAATCTCATAAAACTTGACAGACAGGAAAATATTGAATGTGACTAACTTTTTTTTTTTTTTTTTTAAGTTGCATATTTTTACGACTGAGGGGGAAGTAACAGTGGATATGAGCTTAATGTTTAATTGGAGCTTGCTTTGAGATATAAAGAGTTTTAGGTTGCATTTACATGTTTGGATGTCTTGTTTTTGTAGCTGATATGTGCAGATATCTTTGCAATACTTCTGTGCAAATCTCCACATCTGTTGGACGGTTGAATACTTTTTGAGGTGTGGGAGCAGGATAACTTCCGCATTGCAGAAAGTTGTTTTAGTAGGTAACTTCGTTGTATACTTTGGGGAAAGGATTTATCACGGGAAATGGTCTCGTAGGTATTTTGTGACATTTACTTGGTGGATGGACTGATATGAGTTCTGATACCGATAAGAATGCCAGTAGATATTTTGTTATATCCAGAGGATGCTGTTGTGTTTTGCTTTTCCATGTTTTGTTCTTAGATGTTTTTTTGTTCATAATTAACATGCGTTTTCAATTTATGCTAGACATGGTGCTCAAGTTTTTAAACAAACATAAGTTGTGCTTTGACGTCCTCCGACACTTGTAATAAAGAAAATTTACTCTGAGAGCTCCATATTGTTCATCCAATGCAAAACAAATTTTAGCATTGTTGATTATGGGCATCAAACAGCCACGCATCAGCACCTTCGTAGAGCTTTGTATTCTACAAATAAAAGCAGACTGTTTATAACTTTCTAACAACAAACGAACAAACAGTACCAAGAACCGGCTAAATAGCTAAGAAAAATAAATGAAGGTACGTCTTGATTTAGAGTGATTTTTTATTAATGTGATTGTGAGCAGTTAGATTTTTATTTCCTAGACCAACAAGCAAATCGACAATGATGGGCTGTTTTTTTTTGGGGGTTGGGACGATTATAAACGAAGGCATTACTCAAGTTCGTGATTTCATTCGCACTTTCGGACTCCCCATTCGCTCCAAAAATTTACGGTGGTAAATATGCTATTATCAATGTGAAACATGAACTAAATTGGACTATTTATGTTAGATTGAAATGACTTCATTGTTGATTATTATTTTTTTCATTAAGTTGATGGTGGCAGAAGAAGGGGACTCCTCACTTTTTGCCACTTTTTTTGACTAACTTTTGTACTATGTTCTTCTACTAGTTGCCCAAGGGCTTTTCTTGAAAAAAAAAAAAAAAAAAACGGAAGAAGAAACAAAGATTCCCGCTGCATTGAATCATTGCCCAGTCAAAAAAAAAAAAAAAAAAAAGTTTCCTTGCAAAATACAAAACCACTGAGTGTCATCTAAATTGCTGTTGTAAATGAATCTACCTCTTTCTCTCTTGGAAATAAATCTGCTGTGTTTCTAAAAGGATTGCAGGACCTTGTTATTCCATATCTATCCATTTATCTGTTTAGAGATTCGTGAATACAAAATAGGTATTATTGAGATTTGTGCATTTCAAAAAGTGAAAGATCAGATTTGGAATCACAGGATTCTGCGATCTCTTTAGAATCACAGCAGATTTATTTCCTTCTCTCTTATACTTTTGTCGCGCATGTAACATACCAGGAAACACCGAAACATACATAACTATTTGCCCAGTAGACAAACTTTGTCATCCAATTTTAAATTTTTTTAGTGCACACAACTTTGCTAGGGACAACTCTTCCACAAAATTAATACGAGTGGAAAGTGTAGAACCACAATGATGTACCATATATATTATTCAAATAACTCCTTGACTAAGTTGTCAATTCTTTTTCCCTACATCTTTTACATTTTTCAAGAGAAGTTGGTCGGCAGAAAATTAATATTTTATCAATGTTAGACTGTTAGTTCAACTACACTTCTCTGCGTAACTATATGTTATATTTTAAAGCTAACTAAAATACCAATTTTGACTACAAATGGTGCAAGTTTAAAACAATGATAGACATCTGCTAGATATTTTGTAACAAAATTAAGAACCTATTTTTGATTTAGTTGTTAAAGTAATATTCTTTTTGTGTGGAAGATTGTTAGTTCTATATTTAAATGAGAGATTTTTTTTATGAACATATAAGTTGCAAGATTTTGTTTTATTTTATCTAAAAAGAAAATAAATGTTCACAAAATAAGAAGTTGCCTGAATGTCGCAAATCAATAACATTAAGAATCGCGGTCTAATTGAAAGTTGATAACATCAATTGAACTATAACCTATTTGTTATTACGGATGAAGAAGAGTTTGTCTTTGATCTAGTAATAAAAGTACATAATTTTTATATAAAAGATTATGAATTTGAAACTCACGAAATAGAAAAAAAAATTATATTTTAATATATAACAATTTAAAATGTGTTAGATAGGTTGACGTCAACTATATTTCAAAAGAAAATTATTACGAATGAAGACAAGTTGTGCATGCATTAATTGTTTGACTTCGTAAAAATCTTAACTATGGTTATCAATCCGACCAAGGTTTGTAGTTTGGAGAAACCAAATCCGAGGTGATTCTTAGCATGCTTTGATTTTGATGTCACGGTCTACCTAGATTCAAGATGCACAGATCCCGCTGTACTTACATGATTCAGCACCTACATATATATATAAAATATTGAGTGAGTCTATGGTACTATGTTACAGTTTTATATTTGAATTTTTAAATTCTGATGATAGATCTAGACCGTTCATCTTGTTCTCCATATTAATCCGTGTTTGGAGACCAAATTTTATATTTTTTGAATTTTTTTTACTATTTTTTTAGATTTATTGAAAATCACTGTTTTTGGATGGTCCAGAATTTTCAGATCAAGTGATTTTCTAAATATCTAAAAAAATAGTAAACAATTTTCAAAAAATATAAAATTTGGTCTCTAAACACATATTAATATAGAGAACAAGATGAACGGTTCGGATTGACCGTTAGGATTTAAAAATTCAAATATAGAACCGTAACATGATAACAACTCGTGATATGCTTAGTACCATAGACTCACTCTAAAATATTTATGCTAGCATTCACGCAAAGACAGGCGAAAATACTCAATTAATGCATATTGAATATAATCTGGTTCAAATTTAAATATGCACAAACTCCAAAACCAATCTCATAAAAATCAAATAGTTCCAATGGCTTGAAAATTTTATGGTAAAGACATAAACATAGATAGGGTAAGGCTAAGGTGTTACTGTTTCGGCTTAATATTCGAGTTTTTAAAATTCAAACGGTCGATCCAAACGGTTCATCTTGTTCTCCATATTAATGTGTTTGGAGACCAAATTTTATATTTTTTGAAATTTTTTTACTATTTTTTTAGATAGGTAGAAAATCAAATATCTAAAAACAGCGATTTTCAATAAATCTAAAAAAAATAGTAAAAAAATTTCAAAAAAATATAAAATTTAGTCTCCAAACACATAAATATGGAGAACAAGATGAACGGTTCATATCGACCGTTAAAATTTTGAAAAGTCAAATATTGAGTCATTGGACGGAGGCCCTCTATGCTACGCGTAGTATGCTAGCATATTCCTATATATATAGAGGTTGGCTAAGATCAAAGTGGTAGTTCCTGAGCTTTAGTGCTACTAATTTGTTTTTTAATTTTCAAAGTTCAAAATGTCGATCCGAATTGTTCAAGTTGTTCTCCATATTAAATTGTGCCTGGAGACCAAATTTTACATTTTTCTGAATTTTTTTAATATTTATTAGGCCACTTTAAAAATTGCTGATCCAACGGTGGCTTAACAAAACAGTAAAATCAAAAGCCACTGTTGGATGAGCGATTTTCAAAGTGGCTTAATAAATAGTAAAAAAATTCAGAAAAATATAAGATTTGGTCTCCAAGCATATTTTAATATAGAGATTGACTTGAACGGCTCAGATCGACGTTTTGAACTATGAGAATTGAAAAACGAATTGGTAGCACCAAAGTTAAGATCAAAGTGGTAGTTCCTGAGCTTTGGTGCTATCAATTCGTTTTTTAATTTTTAAAGTTCAAAACGTTGGTCCGAACTGTTCAAGTTGTTCTCCATATTAAATTGTGCTTGGAGACCAAATTTTATATTTTTTTGAATTTTTTTACTATTTATTAAGCCACTTTGAAAACAGCTGATCCAACGGTGGCTTCTAATTTTACTGTTTTGTTAAGCCACCGTTGGATCAACGATTTTCAAAGCGGCTTAATAAATAGTAAAAAAATTCAGAAAAATATAAAATTTGGTCTCCAAGCATATTTTAATATAGAGATTGACTTAAACAGTTCGAATCGACGTTTTGAATTTTGAAAATTGAAAAACGAATTGGTAGCACCAAAGCTCAGAAACTACCACTTTGATATATATATATATATCCTAATCTCATTTTGCAGATGTCATTAGACCGTGATATCTAGAAACATTTAGGCCCTATTCAGCTGTGGTGGAGATTTTACTGAAAAAAAAAATTCATTTAGACTAAATTTTGTTTGTTTCTCACATAAACAATAAAAATAAGTTTAAAACTTTTTCAATCTCATTCCTAATCCTTAAACATAAAGTAATATTCTGATCCATAGCGAATGGTCTGGGTAAAGAATCGCGATGTGCTTGTACCACGATCAATGAACAACAAACGGCCGAATATCATAATGCATTTAAATAAAAAGTACTTTAGTATTAACAAAACAATAACGTCCAATGTAGTAACATTTTCGGTTAAAATGTATATTGTTCATTCGTAATCCACGTTCAAATGACTTATCTATTGTATCTCACATTTTTTTTTAAGTCCTAACAGTCGAACTGAATTGTTTATTATAATCTCTGTATTAAAATATCCTTTGAAACCAAATTTTATATATTTTGTATTTTTTTTTACTATTTTTAGATAGATACAAAATCAATATATTTTTATTATCTAGAAACAATGATTGTGTACATATCTAAAAAAATATAAAATTTGGTCTTCAAATATATTTTAATATGAAGAACATTTTAATTTGGTCTTCAAATACATATTGTATTTTTTTTTTACTACTTTTAGATAGATATAAATTAATATTTTTGAATAGTTCAGAAACAATGATTGTGTACATATTTAAACAAATATTAAAAAATTATAAAAAAAAATTAATCTTCAAATACATTTTAATATGAAGAACATATTCAGCTGTTCAAATTAACTATTTGAATTTGAGTTACGATGTAGCATGAAATATTTGAGGCATTTGTACCCTAACTCATTTGAAAAATAATATACATATACAAGACGACAAGTGCATCATCCTCTTTGTTACCAAATGTGGATTGGATGCATGTAAGCACATTCACAAGGCAACAATAATGGGAGTAATGTCAGATTATACACATTATAACAAAGCAAATATTCCCAATTCAAATTTGCCACAACAAACCCAAATGCTCTTAGCTCATCTCTTACGATCTCATTTGAAATTCCAACCATTCTGTTAAAATGTCTTATCTAGCTTCTGCTTTGCATGCTTATGACCTATACTATTATATTTTGTTTGTTTTGGTTCTGTAGTAATTTTGTTCCTAGCTAGCTACTAAAACTGTCGCTAGAAAACTACTTAGAATTTCTGCAGGTATGTCATAATCCAGAATACTAGTTAAGGGTTAGAGTAATTTCAGAGATTGTATCTCTGCTTTTGTAAAAACACTATTAGTTTTTAATGAAACAGGTAGATATATCTAATTTTTCAAAAAAAAAAAAAACAAATTTGCCACAATAAATTAACTAAAATGTCATTGACAACGATATCACGATCTGATCGAACCGCCGGGAGATATCCTGAATCGCTGATTATCAGCTGAGGTAATTCAGTGTGAATTTAGCTAATGCTGTTCAGATCATTCGATTACAATCGCATGCAGTTTATAAGGTACAGACAGTTTGGAGATTTGTAACGAACGATTAGGATGCTGATTGACACTGTGAAAATTAATTTGAAATTAAATGTGAAATTTAAATTTCCAACGTAGTAGTAAAATATCGCTACTTGGCACTTGTACCTTCCAATAATTAAAAAAGTGAGCCATACCATTGATTGAATTAAATTATTCATTAATAATTTCAACAGCGACAAGTGGCTCCACTTGGCAGTTGGACGGAGTGTGGAGCAACTGACAGCTCACACATTGACACATATTTTAGTTGGTTGCGTCTCCATTTTGGAGTCAACTATTTACATTACCTGATCCGATGCAATGCAAATAAACGATTTATTTATGAAGCGACATCTTATCTAAATAGTACGCGGATGCAATATTTCAAGTCACATATATGTTTTCTTTATTGTTTCTTTTATAATAGTGATTCGAGATAGTGATGGACACATGCGTTGTAGCCATGTAGGTTTATAACTTTATATACTAATGCTGAAAGAATAAACAAATCCATTTAGGTCTTCGGCGGTATCATTTCTTTTACGAATCCAGAGATGGTTTTGTCAGTTCGGATCAGCCGATCAGGCACGCCGCACGCTACTAGTTTCTTTCGTAATAGATGAAAAAAATATAAATAAATTTTTATATCTATTAAATTTTAGTCCGTGTAATCTTGTGACTAACGAGCATCCCTCAACTTGCAAATGTCAAAATCATACGAGTTATTTTTCATGGGACCAAAAATGCCGAAAAGCTTGTACCAATTAATAGGGTCCCCTCCCCAACAGAATTCACATCCTCTCCAATACCTGATAAGAGAATCTTTTACAATTACTAGATCTGAACCGTACTTTTTAACTTGGCACGAATCTCAAAGCTCAAAAATGAAGTCTCCTACAGTGACCCAAATCCCAAGCCGATTAAAATTTAATCTCAAACCGTAAAGTAAGTGATCCTCTGCAATAATAGTGCAATACCTGAGAGGATACGGATTCTCCCCAACATACACATATGAATAGACCTTTATTCACAATGAAAAGTTGAGATCCATATTTTTAATTATTGAACTTTTCTAAAAAGAATCAAATCTGCCCATAATAATTTCTTATTTCCACTGAATCGGTACTTGAACTATCTTAAACGAAGCTATTATTCATATTAGTCATTCACAAAAAGACCATCTTAGTTTAGAACCAACTTGGCAATTTCAAAGTTTAAAAATCAACTTTTTTTTTTTTTTCAAACAATTCAATGAACAATTTGATATAAAAATAAATTCAATGAATCATTTGGTGTCAAAATTTAAAATTTTTCTATTCATAATATAATTAAACTTGTCAATAAAAATTCATAAGTCGTAGTTGTAAGTTTGCTGGTATGCTGTAATAATTAGTATGTTGTAAGAATCTCTTTCCAGTTTGTGATTTTACATATAAAATCGGTAGCTATGCTCACTTTTATTAAAAAAAAAAAAAATCAAGGTTTTAGATAGCAATTATCGCGTCATAGCGGAAATGCTAAAAAAATCTATTGCGAATAGCGTAGTTATAGCGAAAACTATCCTACATAGCGTTTTTTGTTTAAAAATTTATATTATATATTTCTACTGATTGTCAACATTATCTAAAGTCTCGTAAAGTAATAAGTAACACAAAATTGATTAAGGAATTAGAATATTCATGTTGAATCAATGCAAAGTCCAAATTGCTATCAAAATATATCTAATAATATCATAAAGTATCTATCTTTTTTTCATTCAAAATAACCTAAATATCATGGCATAAACTATATATTTTTTCTATTAAAAAACATAGACATCATGAAATAAACTATCTATCTTTTTCTTAAAAGTAAAATCAATCTGACCTTGAAAAAATTGATCTTTAAAATTAATTTTCAGTTTCGGCTTTTGTATAAAAGCCTATGTAGCATAGCGTGCACTATAGCGCGTAGTGTAGATAGTGGACCGCTATTATAGCGGTCGTAGCTGAAATAGCGCACTGTTATCCCTAGGATTCAAAGGGCCCAAAAAAAAAAATTAGTATGTATATTTACAAAAAAAATTTTTGTATATATTAAAAATAAATAAAATATTAAAAATTAAACTTTGTATATATAAAAGTTTTAAACATTTCTATAAATAAATAATAATGATTTATTGACGTATTAATAAAATTATATATATATATATATATATATATATATAGGAATATGCTAGCATGCTATGCATAGCATAGAGGGTCTTCATGAAGCGGCTCAATATTCGACTTTTCAAAATCCTAACGGTCGATTCGAACCGTTCATCTTGTTCTCCATATTAATATGTGTTTGGAGACCAAATTTTACATTTTTTGAAATTTTTTTACTATTTTTTTAGATTTATTAAAAATCGCTATTTTCAGCAAATCTGGACCATAACAAAAACAATGATTTTCAATAAATCTAAAAAAATAGGAAACAAATTCCAAAAAATATAAAATTTAGTCTCCAAACACATATTAATATGGAGAACAAGATAAACGGTTCGGATCGACCGTTAGGATCTTGAAAAGTTGAATATTGAGCCATTGCATGGAGGCCCTCTATGCTATGCATAGCATGCTAGCATATTCCTATATATATAGAGTTAGGCTGGGGTGCTATGGATAGCATAGTGGCCTCCCGTGCTACGGCTCAATATTCAAGTTTTCAAAATCCAAACGGTCGATCCGAACCGTTCATTGTTTAATCCATATTGAAATGTGCTTGGAGACCAAATTTTACATTTTTTTGAATTTTTTTACTATTTATTAAGCATTTTTGAAACCGCTGTTTTCCAGTGATGCAGAATTTTAATAAAAACAGCGATTTTGAAACCATCTTAATAAATAGCAAAAAAATTCAAAAAAATGTAAAATTTGGTCTCCAAGCACATTTCAATATGGATTAAACAATGAACGGTTCGGATCGACCGTTTGGATTTTGAAAACTTGAATATTGAGCCGTAGCACGGGAGGTCACTATGCTATCCATAGCACCCCAGCCTAACTCTATATATATATATATAAAGGTAAGGGTGTAAATGGTCGGATACGGATCAGATATTAAATGTATACAAATACGGATTAGATATCGGATGAATATGAATATAATTCGGATAATTAAAAAAAAATTACTAGTAATATATATTATAGTAAAAGAGAGAAATATCTAATTTTAAAGTATATATGAAACTATCCCTCAAGAGAATGGTTATTATGTCAAAACCTTTACCCTACTTATACAAACTTTTTTGGTCAAGTTTTAAATTAATTATAAAAATACATTTATTTAGTGGCAAAGATACATTCTCTCTCTTATTTTGTGAAAGGTTATGGTTTCGAAAACTGTATTTTAAATGAGGAAATTCTTTGTTGTAATAACAAGTGTATAAAATTTAGAAGCTTGACCTCCACCTTTTTTTTTTCAAAAAATGAAAAAAAAAAGTAACAGTCTCGGTGCAATGATATGAGTCCCATCTAAGGTTGGTCAAAAAACTCGTAACTCGTGGATCACTAACAACCCGCTTGATAGTGGATCGAGCTGTTAGCAAGCCAGCTCGTTAGTAGCTCGGTCTGAAATTAACAAGCTGAGATATGACCTAGGTTAGACCGAGCCAGCTTGACCCATTAACGAGCTAGATGACCCTTCTCTGAGAATTAATTTCTCACCGTGTAGGTTTTAGAGTTTTGGCCAAAAACCATGTGCTTCGTCTCTTGTCTCCAATTTCGCCCTGGTGTTCCAGCTTTTGTTGCTCTAAAGCTCTCCTGACTTCTAATTTTTGTATTCCACGCTTCTCTTCATTTTATTTGCTCACTTATTGAGGTATGTTGATTGCAAATATGAAAATATTGAGTATAATCGTATCAATAAATTTTCAATTGTACCAATTTATTCTGGGTTCGTGGATTGGCTGTGCGGTCTCCATTAAATGAGGCTGTGGATTGTCTGTGTAGCTTGGGTATTGATGAAATTCCTCTGAAACGAGGGTGTTTTTTTTTATTATAGTAATAATAAAATTTTGGGCTCATGAGTTAGCTCAGTTCAACTCAAGTTGACTTGTCACAATTTCAAACTAGAATTTTAACTCAACTGCTCTAAGCAACTCACTCGACAGTAGCCCAGACCAAAATTAACAAGTTATGATAAAACCTAGCTCAGAACGAGCCAGCTCATTGCCACTTCTAGTCGTCCCGTCTCTCTTTATAGCAAGTTCGAATTATTTTTTATAAGAAAATACATTTAATAGATACTAATGTACAAGGAGTGATTGCAAGAGGTTCAAAACCTGTGCTTGTTAAGATTCAAAAGACCTTAATTTGATGGCTCAAAATTACACGAATCTCATTTAGCAACGCTGATTCGCAATAATATTAAAGCAAATGGAATAACTAGAATTTCGTTTTCACTTTAGCTAAAGTACAAATGTTTTATAATATTCTCTCTATTTTATTCATAACAAATTTTGGAAATACTACAATTTTTTTTTTTTTTTACAATAAATGCGAAAGAACGTACATCTCCAGTTTTTGAACTGGAGAGGAAAAATAAAATTCTCAGTGACCTTTCCAAAATAGGAGGATAAGGGTCGCACTCACACAGTCCCACTCAGTGAGAAAGTCAGAACTCCAGCACTCCATTACCGATTTACCGATATTCTGTACGCCTCTCCAACTAAATCAAATCCACACCGTTTATTCCAGGCGCAATATTCATCCGTGCCTCTCCATTACTTCTCTTAAAGCAATATATCTTCGCAGCATATTTTTCGTCTGTCTCTTCCGTTCCATTACCCTTTTCGATTCGCTCCTCTCTCTCTCAAGGAAGATAGATTCTTTTGTAATATTAATTCATTGATTTACTCGAAGAAATTGGGAAGCCAAAACATTAACCCTGGGATTTGGCGGAGAGATGATGTCGCCAGGATTGAATCTAGTGATGACAGTGATCGGATTTGCTGTGAGCACGATGTTTATAATTTTCGTGTGTACAAGGCTTATCTGCGCGCGAATCCACCTCCGAAACAGTCGTATTGCTTTTGCCACCGCCTCTGGATCGGATCTCAGCCTTGTCAGATCCTTCTCCTCTGTCAATTGAAATTTGCAATTTTTGCTGCATTACATTCGATTTTGAGTTCAAAGATGGATTGCGCAGTTGTAAATATTAAGAAATTTCTGAAAACAGATAGAGAGAGGATTGCATGGCTTGGAACCGGCGGTGGTGGCTAGCTTCCCGACTAAAAAGTTTGGCGAATTTTCTCAGTCTGGACGAGACCTACAGTATGTTTCTTTCTCGGTTTAAATTTATTTACTTTTTGTTTGCATGTTTGCTACAATTCGTAGCACTGCATGGTTTACTTTGGTTAGAAATTTACTATTTACTATTATAAATAGATTAACCTTTCTCCTGATAATTTGAAGAACAGCTTTAGTTAGTCACTGAAGTACAATTTCTCTCATCCCCCATGGTAAATTCTAACTTCAACAATTTAGCTGGTAATGATAACTATACAGTCAAGTCCTGGGTCCTTTTAACAGTTATGTTCAAACTTACAAAGTTAAGTTCGAAAATCCTTTTAACAGTCAAAGTCAAACTTAAAAAAGTTAAGTTCAAAAATAACTTTTTTTAATTTTATTTTCTTGTAACATTTGGTACCAAGTACCAAATGATTCCCACCATTATTTGCTGTTCACTAAAGGAAAAAAAAAACAGAAGGGCAATTTGTTTTTTACCTCTGCAAAGGTCCAAAATTGGGACTTGCACAGGAGGCTTATTATATTTGCTTTCTAAAAATTAAATTGAAAAAAGTACAACTCGCCTAGATCTAGATTTAGTCATGATATTCAACAACCCCTTTCATCGTTAAGAAAAAATCCAAAAAAAGGAGGAAGAAGAAAGATAATAACCCAAGCCTGACTATAGTTTATTAAATCGTATCACAGAAACTTGTTGATTTTGCAGATAATCCACCCCTTTAGTAGACATTATTTTTTAGCTTAATTTGACTGTTTTGACCTTAAGAATAAGCATCGTAAAAATATGCTCTAACCCAAAATTAGGAGTTATTTAGACAAGTTCTTATTTCTGTATCAATGCTGCCTATGATTCTCAAGCTGCTTGACAATTCCACATAATAAAAATATGGTGTATATGGAGGTGGCAGATCACATTAGATTACTACTCAAAATGATTTTACCGGAAGAACTAATAAAACCAACATAAATTTAAGTTGAGGGAGGCCAATTGAACATTTGGAAAAAGTTTTGTGGCAAACTGTGAAATTTACTCTCAAGTTAGTTATATTGTTGTAAATTTCAAATATAAAGTTTTTTTTTTAATTAGGATTGGGTTTAATTTTTGTTAGCATTAATTATAACAAATTGTCAAGTTAAAAGGGGAGAATAAAAGAGAAGATACATAAATAGGGAAGGCCAATCCAATTGAAAGCAAACTAAGAGAAAGGAAACAGTAAGTACAATAGAAAACAAATGAGCATGTAGTAAGAATGTAAGATAAGAGCTAGTTGTATTGCCAGACACAGCTTTTTGAAATATAATTATTTTACTAGTACTAGAATATGTCTTGTTTTTGTTTTAATTAGTATCACAAATCTCTAATTTCCATTTTGAACATGTCAATTTCTGTGATATTGCATTACCAACTTTCCCCAAAAAATGCTATGCCAGTTGATTGGCAGTTTCAATTTTAGAAGATCAAAGATTGCTTGTGATCATTATTACAATCTTGTGCTTTCTTATGTTGTACCAGTGGGGTACTGATATACCAAAACCTCCATATTTTGTTTGGCTTGGTCACTAAACTGTTTGGGGCTCTTGGATTCCATCCTTTCTGTTGGATTACTGTTAGATATAAAATATTTGTCATTATCTCCGACAAGGTTGGTCATGTAGTAGCTTACAGAGGTTACTTATATTGTATGTTCTTCTTTGACGTTTCTCCATCCTAACATCAAAAGCCAGGCATTCTTTTATTATAGTTGGGACATGTATCGAGCGTATTTATGTATTTGCTTTGATGCACCATTTTCTTTTCCAGTTGGTACCAACCACAGATGCGTAATGACTGTTTGGTACAAGGTTTCCACAATCCATATAGAAATAAGCTTAATATAGTTTAATGAGACAGCAAACTATATATAATAGAGTTTAATGAAAGGACATGTTTGAACAAATCCCATATAGCTCTGAATAACAATGTTTAATGTTTTGGTGAAATTTTGAGCAAGACATGGATTTTTTCTGACTAAAAAGCACAGTATTGATTTGTTTTGTTCCCCTTCAGAAGCAGATAAAATGATCAAAGTGAGTTTATAGTCCAAAGGCCAAAATTAATTACGTCAAACACAAAGTAAAATTATAAAGTTAATTGGAAATGATTTTTGCTGCCAAAGAATCCACTGAGCTGTCCGTACTTCAAAGACCAAAAAACAGCATAACCAAACTTTTATGCATGTTCAGAGTTTTTTCAGGCTGATTTGGTAATTGTTTTTGACAATTGTATTAACATTGTAATTTGCAGAACTGTATTTTTACCTTCAGTCACTGACCTTCTTATAATTTTGTGTTGTAGGTGTACAATTTGCCTGGCAGATTACCAGGAAAAAGACATATTGCGAACTTTTCCATATTGCGGCCATTCATTTCATGCAACTTGTATAGACATCTGGCTGAAACAAAATTTCACCTGCCCCATTTGTAGAATTTCTCTGAGAGATTCTTCTGATAGAAAGCGTGCATTTTTACCCTCCTTCCACAGCACAGTGGATAATCATGAACTCAGATCAATCCAAACGGATCGGGTCGGAGGTGAGCAACCATTATCCAGTGGAGAAAATGAAACAGGAGGAAAACATGCTGAGAGCCCCTCGTACTCTTGAATTGAAGTTTTTTTTTTTGGGGGGGGGGGGGGGGGGGGGGGGGGGGGTTTCTGGTGCTAGAATTTTGTTTTGGTAAAATTTATCCAGCGGTTTGTACATATATGTGGTGCAGTTATATAAAGCTTGATTGATCAGTTGATCACCAATTGAACTTTGAGATCATAGTTCATCAAGGTTGATATGCAATTAAGGGAAATGGTTTTGGCTCGGTTCCGAAACTCTAGTGATTTCTTTTTGTTGCTTCGTATGTTTTTTTCATTAGTGTGATTCTAGCGTATATCCAAGTATTAACATCATAACATACATTAGACCTTAAATGTGCATGCCTCCTTAAAATATATGTTACAGATATATAATGATTTTATTTTTCATCCAATGAAATGTATTTTTGACAGTTTATTATTGAGAATAGGAAAATATGTTCTTGATTATATATACGCATTTTAAAGTTATAAAAGATTTCCTTATATAAAAAATAGTTTATACTGAGTATGGCTAGTATAACATCAATGTCATTTAAGTCTATGTAACACTAACTTCAAAATCCATTGAATCGACATTAAATGGTGAATCCAAACAGTTCAAATTAATCTATTCCATTAGTTGTACGTTTACATGCAAATTTATAAAATTTTGAATTTATTTAGCATCAAGTTAAGTGATCAAATAAGTGACTTTTTAAGTTAATTTTAATACATTCATTTTTTAACATTTTTACCGCTTTATTTGATACTAAAATAACTCGAAAATATAAAAAAATTACATGTAAACGCATCACTCATTAAGTAAATCGGTTTGAACGTTTTGATTAATCGTTTGAAGTCTATTCGATCATTTTTGAAGTTAGTGCCATATGACACCAATGTCATACTAGCCAGACTCATTTATACTATTATTAACACAACTTTTTAGTTCCTTAAAAATAATAGCTCTCACAGTCTCACTTGAGATGTACGCTAAGAAAAATATACATTAGAATTAAAGTATTAAACTATTTGTTAATTTTTATATCCTCGGATCAGTTTTCCGTTCTCTGATAGCCTTTCCTTGTGTCGTTTGGGAAGTCTACAATTCCATAATATGGCGAGAGCAGGCATTTTTTTTGTTGGAATTCGTTGAGAAAGGTTAACCTAAATCATGATAATGTTTTTTCAAATCAAATTTATGAAATTAAAATAATATATAGACATGTTATGGACCTTACAAAATGGCTGTGTATTAAATTTTATCAAATTGAAGTATCATTTGATAGTCAACAAAGATGATTGAATATTATAAATTTCATGCACATAATCTAGAATATATATCACATTGTTACTAGTTTATTTTTATTATTATTATTAAAAACAATCCTACTTGGAAGTAATTTAAAAGGAAAACCGACGACTTTTAGTGAAATCTATCAATCACCCAAATTAATAATTAGTATAAGCTTTCTTTAAAAAATACTAGTGTTCTCCTTCAACAGGAGCAATCAAACCAACCAAAAAAAAAAAAAAAAATCTATGCTTGGATGGGTATATTTGATCGAAATTTTTACTAATATCCAAAAAAAAAAAACAATCAAAATTTACAAATCTGCACAGAAAAAGAAATAGATCTGAGTTATTGATCCTAGTTCAAAAGTCACTTCTGAGTTAATAAAAAAATTATCGTGGTCCTTTTAGTATATTTAAATTTTAAGGTACTCCGTCTATTTTGAAAATCCAACTTGAAAAATGTTGATCCTTATTTGTCGTAGTCTTTCTAATAAATACAATTACACATTATTCCATTTATTTCAAAGAAATATAAAGATATTTTTAATATTTCAATAAATAAATAAATCATAATATTTTTATTTAATTTAAAAAACAAATCCGGAAAATTATTTCTTGGAACCCTAAATTCGGAAATTAATTTTCCGAAAAGAGATCCTCCAGATAAGGAAAATTATTTTTCGGATATAGGTGCTGGATCCAGAAAATAATTCTTCAGATTTGGCAGTTTTTGAAATGTTTGTAAAACCTATACAGCTTTGTAAATTTTGAAACTTTTTTGGATAGTGATAAAATTTGGTATATTTGATAAGCATATTGACGGTGGGATCCAGTAATTGCACGGAGACTATACCAAACGTAAGGCAAAGCAAGATGGTCATGTGAGCATGTCCTTTTTTGGTTGAAGCAGATCTATGAGCTAGTTGATTAGCCACTTTAAAGGAAAATTTCATGATCTCACCAAGTTGATGGCCCACTGATAGCAGCCTAACAGTCTGATTGGTCCAACATTAACATCATTCTAGATTTTGTGCGGCTGCTGCCAGTTGAGGGGGGATATTATCACTATTTCTGTATACTTGTATAGTAGTTTGCTTTTTATTGAAGATGGAGATTTTATGCTCTACATGTTGGGGTGCTGATATTCACACCACAAAAAGTATTATTAACACAACAAGGTTTAAATATTTTAATAAATAGACAACTTTACCCCTCATTTGTTTCTCAATCAAACTATCATTTATTTTTTATTTTAATTAACAAGCTTCTTAAATATAAACTTTTAAATTTGTTATTCTTCATTCATGTTATCTTCTAATTGTATACTATGTAATAAAAAGAAGAAGTTATTTAGCAAGTTACCAAGCCAAATTTTGAAATAATATGTCCCAATTGTCACTTAGATTTGTTTTTTTTTGTTTTTAAATGTAATTACTTCCTACTTTTGATTATGTTACTCAATTAATTGAAAATTATTTTGACAATAATTTTTGTTAATTTTATATTTTATTATTTAACTAAATACCTAGATAATTTTATTTTTAAATTTGATCATTTCAATTAATAAAATCTACGATTTGTTATTTATTAGTTTAACTATAAGTTTTCTTTTTGTTGATTGGTAAATTGATTTTTCACCTTTTTAATTGTGAGTTTTAATTTTTGTGTTCCATTTTTTAGGAAAGAAATGCATATAAAGGGAGATGTTTTGATTTTGGAAACAAAGTGGATCATAATTTTAAAATAAAGAAAGTGTTGATTGCATAATCAAATAAGGCAAACTATAGCAACAATAAAGTAGGGATAAAGTTGTCTATACACTTGAAAATTTTGAAACTGTTGTGTTAATAAAAAATATAGTTGTGTTAAAATCATGACCCTACATGTTGCAATAAAAAGCGGCAACAGTATCAGGAATAGAGCTTAACTTTTGAATAAATGAGGTCAATTATAGAAAATATTTATCTACAAAATGGGAATCAATGTTACTGTATCATGACATTTTGTGCTAAATTATATAGAAAAATAAATGTAAATACAAAATTTTTTAAAATTAAACGCGGGTCAATTATCCCCCATTGGATCGAATTCGTATCCTCTGAGATATCTCATATTTTGCGTGACTTTCTGGGAAATCCCAACCGTTGAAATATGTTCTACACGAATCTCAAAGCTCTAATAATACTGGCTCCCTGCGTTACCCTGAATAGGCACCGGACACGTCGGTCACGCAAAATATGAAATATCTCAGATGATACGCACTCCATTGGATCAATGTAGATCCGCCTTTGAACAGTACTATCATTAGAATAATTTAAATTGTTTGTCAATTGAGGAGGATATTGTCACCATTCTCTCGGCACTTGTACTTGCATTCATAATTGAAAGTATAAATTAATAAGCTGAAAATTTCATCATATCAAATTTGAAATATAATTTACAACACGGATTTGGCTAATATGCTATGGGTAGCTAAGAGGCCTCCCGTGCTACGGCTCAATATTTAACTTTTCAAAATCTTAACGGTCGATCCGAACCGTTCATCTTGTTCTCCATATTAATATGTGTTTGGATATCAAATTTTACATTTTTTAGAAATTTTTTACTATTTTTTTAGATTTATTGAACATCGCTGTTTTTTATGGTCCAGATTTGTCTGAAAAACAGCGATTTTCAATAAATCTAAAAAAATAGTAAAAAATTTTCCAAAAATATAAAATTTGGTCTCCAAGCACATATTAATATGGAGAACAAGATGAACGGTTCGGATTGACCGTTAGGATTTTGAAAAGTCAAATATTGAGCCGTAGCACGGGAGACCTCTTAGCTACCCATAGCACCGTAGCCAAGTCCTTTACAACACATAAAAAAAGAGAAGGATATCCAAATTCCAAGACATTGTCTACAGTGCTGAGAACATTCAATTTTTGTCATGAATTATAAATATATTTTACAAAAGTGTAATCGTTTTAGAAATGCAGATAACTTGTGTAGACAAAGAAGTATATTATTTTTTTTCTGCCATGGATCGTTTAAAAAAATATGCACTTCTTTATCTACAAAATAAATTGAGAATAGGAATAAGGAGCCTTTTTATTTTATGCAAATTCTGGTCGGTAAAATAGATTAAATTGTAAAAACGTCCCTATTCCACCCCTTATATTTTTTTGGAGTAGCATTTTTCATTTTTGTGAATTTTATTTATGATTCATGACAAAAATATGTTTTTTGAAAAGTTGTACTCAAAATTGAACATTCCACAAAGGATACAAGAACTGTTAGAGACTTAAGAGTGCAAATTGAGGTACTTCACAGGCATTTAATCTCATCTGGTCTGGATCCATCGCGCAGAGGATGGCAATGATGCCTGTGGTGCCAGTGTACAATAGTGTATTCACAAAACCCGGCTAGGGCAGCCCATGTCCTATGCCCGGGGTATTCATGCCTGAGCCTGGGTATAGGTTGGGTAAACGGGTACACGGGTAAGGGTAAAAAATGGGCCGGTCACAGTTTTTGGGGCAAAAACCCGATCATACCCGGACTGAATTGTACCCGTGCCCTTCGTGCCCGTGTACCCGTGCCTGTGCACGTACCCGTATACCCGTGTACCCTGCCCGTTTTACCCTACCCGTTTTACCCTACCCGTGTACCCTGCCCGTTTTACCCAACCAGTTTTACCCTACCCGTGTACCCTACCCGTATACCCGTTTAAAATTTGAATTTCAAAATTTTTCAAATCCCCCCCGGTTCAAGTCAACTCGAATTATAAACACGTAATAATATTTATACGACACTGTTAAAAAAAAACATAAAAAAAACCGGACCGGACCGCCTTGCTCCTCAAGGATACAACGGGAAGGGTATATGACGGGTAGGGCACGGTTTTAAAAAAAAACCTGTGATGTTAGATCCAAAATATTCGTCTACCCGTGATACCTGTGCCCGTGCCCCTACCCAACAACAATACACTAGTGTACAACAACTATAACAAATGTGAACTCGTCAACTTGCACAAAATTTTTATAAATGTATTTATACCTACTACGCAAACGATATATATATTTTTGTCCTATAAACACTGTTTAAAGGAAGTATAAATACATTTGGAGGGCAAAAGGAGTACAAACAATTTTACATCGAATTACTTTTCTATTTAAATTTTTTTTGTTCAACTAATTAAAGTATGTTCTTTTTTAGAATTTTGAGTCATCATCGTTTGTATTTTTATTGATGCTGATGTTATAATAGTACAACCTTGACAAAATTAAGTAGTACTACTTTAACTCACCACAATAAATGGTCTTGTAATAATTTGCAAAGACTTTAGAGTGAGGCTATGGTAATATACATATTACATTATAGTCCGTACTATGGACTTATATTATTATTTTCAAAGTTCAAACAATTCAATCCGAACTATAAAACATGATATTTATATGAAAATATACTTGCATATCAAACTGTATATTTGTTAGATTTTTTTTACTATTTTTAAATAGGTAGACAAGCACTTGATTTAAAATTCTGGACCATCCAAAATAAGTGAGATTCTACCTATCTAAAAAGATAATAAAAATATTCTACAAAATATAAAATTTGATCTGCAAGTACATTTTAATATGGAGATCATTTTTCAAGCAACTATTTGATACTTATAAATATGGATAGATCCATAGCATAGGTCGATGGGTCGATTTGTAATATGCATATTATCATAGCCTCACTCAAGACTTAAAAGTTAAAACTATATTTATAGGTTCCATAATCATGAAGGGGAGATGGTTCTAATAAAAGCCATTCACTACACAAAAGATCTCATTAAAACCATCCACTTGCAACTAGACAAGCTAGCTAACAAGTGGCATGCATTCTCCGGCAGGGTAATGTGAAGTTGTACTATATTGATTAATAGTCATGGTGTCTGGTAAATGCTCGTACCTCTATGCATTGGTCCCATAGATTCGGATTCATATCGTCTCCGGTATTGTAGAGGATTACCCTCACTTTACGGTTTGAGATTAAATCTCAGCCGGTTTAGGATTTGGGCTACTAGGAGGCAGTATTATTGGGCTTTGAGATTTGTGCCATGTTAAAAAGAACGGTACAGACCTACTAATTGTAAAAGATTCCCTTATCAGGTATTGGAGAGGATGTGAATTCCATATATTCTGTGCATTATGAAAATGCCCTATAAAGTGAATAATCTTAATGCACTTCCAGTTCCATGACTCAATAAAGCAGCCAGTTGTTGTTATCAGCGGTGCCTGTGAAAAAAAATAAATTGAATTAAATTAATGGCAGAGGTCAAGCATTTGGTGGTGGCGAAGTTCAAGGAAGGTGTTGTGGTAGAGGAAATACTAAAAGGCATGACCGAACTTGTTTCTACAATGGACATGGTGAAATCTTTTGAATGGTAATCAATGCTTCATTAACTTCTCAGTACTGTCATTTTCTTATTTTGATTTTTTTCATTCTTTGAGGAAAGTAGCTAGGCTTCACCAACTTAGAATCATTTTCTTATTTTGTTAGTTATTTAAAGTTTTCTTCCATTTCCCTAATTTGGTATAGTAATTTAGAATTCAAGACATTGCTTTGCCCTGATCAAATAGTTTATTATGCGATCTGTATCTATCTAAACACAAGGTTTGAGAAAATTTATTTGAATCAATTTTTATTAAATAAATAAATAAACAAGATTAGGTTAACAGTTAAAAAGATAAAGAATCTGATCATTGATGGATGCAGGGGAACGGACATGATAGGCGAGGAGATGCTCAGACAGGGATTCACTCATGTATTCATAATGACATTCAACAATGGAGAAGATCTGGCCTCTTATTTTAACCACCCAAGCCACAACGATTTCATCGGTACCTTCCAAGCAGCGCTTGAAAATGCACTTGTGTTCGATTTTCCTGCTGTTGTCATCAAAGCGCCCAGTTGAACTATTTGGATGAATACCATGTTATTGCCTTATTGCCACAATCCATTTACTGCAGAGCACCTATTGTTAAAAAAATAGGGATGGTGAGCTGGTTATTAATAAGGGTTGTGAAACATGGATTAAAGTGTGGAATTTTAATTGGTTGTTCCTACTATGTGTGTTATGTTCTATTTATTGCTAGTTTCTGTGTTATATATCGATCGTCTTGTGTGTTGTGTCAAAGTGATATTGTTATTGTTGTACAACTAGTGGCACAGTGATCATGCTAAGATGTATTGCTGAAGGCAAATGTACTGCACATTCAAATTTTAGTATTGTGAGATAATAAGAAAAGGTCTTTTGGTTCATAATTCTTGGTTAAATATTTTTTACTTTGTTGATAGTGTGGAAGCTAAGTAGTACCAGAACTGAACAGGGGTGCGATCATATGTTGGCACAGTACCCTGCAAGGGTTGCGATCTGAGATTTACGACCAAGAGCAGTTTTGTGTCCTTCATATTTCTCCCATTTGAAGGTTTCCAAAAATTATGTACTGTTGCTGCATTAGTTGTGCTTCTAAGCCTCAAATTTGGAGGGAAAGGGAAGGAGAGAAAATTAGAGGAAAGTAACTTATATGTCATATTCTGCATTAGTTGTGAATGAAATTTGATAAAACATGGACAAGAATTCAGCATATAATATTGTCTATATGCTTATATACGATTAGGGGCTTGACCCCTATCTTATTTTAAAAAAATAAAAATAAATCTTGTCTGTATTCGTCATTCCCATCTTAAAATGGTCTATGCATAGCGAAAGTTGAATATATAGCCTACGAAGCAGGGTGTGTGTGTAGCCAAGACCTTCATATTCAAGGATTTTTTTTTTTTTAATAAAATAGGAGTTCTAGAATTACACTAATTTTACACTAATAATGTAATTAAGAGTTTTATATCGATGAAACTGGCTTTTTGCCTTTTAAAAAAAAAAAATCATATCTTAAAAATGTGAATACAGAAGCTGGGATAAGAGATTCTTCTTTTTCTAAGCCCCTGCTTTCCCTTCATGCCCTTTTACCTAATCATTTCACTTTCCATACAGGGACATTTTTGTCACACACTTTTCCAAATTGGAAGTAAAAGAGGATATCAGAATTTCAAATTTTAGTAGTACCGAATAGTTTCCTGTCAAGTGATATTCTCCCCTAAAACTCAACATAGATAAATGTCCAATTCTTTTTTACAAGTGTGTCTGCGTGTGTGTTTCAAGTGGGAATATCTAGAAAATTAAAATATGAGCATGGAATATACAGAAAATTCAAATATGAGCATGAAATATCCAGAAAATTCAAATATGGAAAACATAGGTCCAGATAGAATAAGCTTCGTAATTTGGGAGCAGTGAAAGATAGGCCCATTATAGAAGCCCTTCATGACCTGGGCTTTGGTTACAGGGCTAAAAAGCCCATGATGGTATATTGATTAACACCATCTTTACTACTACATCTAAACATTTCTTAACCCAAATAAATCATTAAAGGCAAAAGCAGGTCAACATATAATATTGCTTATGGAATATATTAAAGGGAGAAATACACAAGGCCCAAAAGAAAGCTTAGCCCGGATAAAGGTTACATCGCTTTTGTATCAAATGGAGATGTACTAATTTTCTTTTTCTTTAATTTGTTTTATATAGAAATGCGGTATATAATTATTTATTTAAGCGGTATACAGAGATTTATCAGACCTTGACTGTTCCACAAATTGCATGTCTGGTGCCCTTTTGTCAGCATGTCATTTTTGTTTTATACAACGCCTGTTGGTAGTGTTTGTTAAATTTTAAATGTAACAACCCAAGAATGTTTCAACATTAAATTAATGCGACAGTTTCCGTGACATCCTGGAATTGTTGAAAATGTCAAGCCAACCAGAATATTTTATTCATCTGCTCATGCATGCATTCTTCTATTTATACAGTTGTGACAAAAAAAAGTTGAATATAATTAATAGACCAATAGTAACTTCAATATGACTACAACCATCCTTATGTAATGTTGGTATTGTTCAATTAATTTTGTTGAAAACAGTAAGATACTGGTTTCGAAATCAATGACAGATACAGTAATGAATCAGATTAATCGACTCTGTTTATTTTCAAAAATATTGTGCTTAAACGTGATTTTACTATATAATTTAAGAGTAAATACTGTATATATTATAAAATTAATCTTTATATTCAGTATATTATATGATTGACATTTAATATGTGTTTCATCCTATAACTTGAAAATCTGCTTCCCTCTCTTTTTGAAATGATTCAATTATTCAAACAAGACGCAAGTTGGCAGGTAGCATATCTTAATTAAAACTAGTGATTAAAAATATATTGGTACTGTAATTGTTATGTCTCCGTCAAGCATGCAAAACAAAAGATGAAATAAATTATCTTATCTTTGTTATGTCATGATACATGAGACTGACTGACTATCATTACTTAGCATATTAAAAATTTGTGTGGGCATATGAGTTATGAAGTTTGTGTCTAAATTCTCTATGGCATGGATAATATAAATAACATGTAAGACTTACAGCACCTAAATATGTTTTTTTTTTCAATTAAAATCAAATTATATGGTCAACTTACGAATTTAATTAAGCGCAAATATATAGTGCTAAAAGTTCCTCAAACATGAAGCAAAAGGGATCAATGGGCGTCTAAGTCGTTCAATTAGTGAGTTCAAATAAAATTAACGATTTTGATTAGAACGAACACCTTTAATAAACAACTATACTATGTTTATTTGGTCTTGGAAAATTAGAATAGAGAATTCAAATAGTTTGTCTTATTAAAATATACTATTTTTATAAAAAGTAGAATTTAATTATTCTAATAAAATAAATTAGAATTTTTGCTATTCTAGCTATTCTAAATGTGCATCCAAATATACCTAAACAATTACTAAAAGCTATCAATATGATTTCAAATGACAAATTCAAAATGTTAAAACTAGTGATGTGTTTAGATATCAAATTTATATATATTTTTAATTAATTTAATATAAGATCAATCAGTAATTAAAAAAAAGTTTTACAAGTTAATTTAATACATTTATTTTGTTTATTTTGAGGTTACTGTTAAGAAATGAAAAAATGATACTTGCACTACACTCTTACAATAAGAAATAAATTCAGTGTTCTAAATAGTTAGCTATAGCTTTTTCAGACTCTAAAAGCTTTGGCGCTATGGACAATATATAGCTAGTTATTGGTGCTATAGCTAGATTTTGAGAAAATAGACACATTAATTCCTCAAAAACACAAACGAGAATTCCATCTTAATTCTCGTGGGTCTATTATTCTTTTTGCTTTTTAGAAGAAATAAAGAAAAGAATATAAAAAACAAAGTTTCTTTATTTTGTTCAATTTGAGAAATACCAAGGTTCGACAAGGGCTTTAGTTACAATGTATTTTGACATATTTTTGATAACTTAGATCTATAGGACATAAAATGACAATCAATTTTTATCAATGCAAAAAAATGAGTAATCAGCTGTGATAAGTGAAAAAAGAAATTGTAGTAAAGAAAAAATTTGTAACTAAGTATTTATCGGAAACATTTGAAAAAATCAAAAAGAAGGAGGAGAGAGAAATAATACTCACTAGACTCAGACATCTACTATAGTTACTTAGTACAATCTCTTATTTTTTTTAACCGTTCTGATATACCACTATAATTATTATTTAACTCATTGAATAAATCAGAAAGAAAAAAGCGGCACTAATATACATAGTCAAGGTGTTGTCCACACGCTACCCAAATTTTAAATATTAAAATTTTGTTTGTCATTTGTCAAGCTCAAATTTGGAAACAAATCCAGTACCAAACACGTTCTTGGCTATTCTATGATTCTAGCGCGAGTGTATGACAAAAATAATTAAGCTGAAATTATTGAGTTTGTTGCCAGCTAGTGCCGTGTCATACGAAGTGACATATCATAACCGTTACTTCAATAAGCCGAGTATGATCAAATGGGTTCATTGCTTTAAATCTTGCTCGGCTTTATCTTTTCTGATACATGGTCATGCATTTTATAAATCAGTTAAGATAGCATCAGTGCAAAAAATTAAATAACCCTGGGTTGTTAGCCTACCTGTTTGACTTGGGTTTTCCCCCATATCATGCAGGATAACCTTGTTAGGCGCAGGGAATACCAAAATATATTAGATGCACTTTTTTTAAGTTAGAAAATGTTCCCATCAAATTGAATTATTAATCGGTGCGCTTTGGTAATTAAATCAGTGTCTCAATATAGCTTCAGTGTTTAATTCAAGTTGCATCAAACAAGCGTGGAGTTTTTTTTTTTTTTAAAAAAAAAATTAGTTCTCAAAGGAGGCAAAAACAAACCCAAGTTTATTCATGGAAATTTGGTTCAATAGAGAGAAAAAGAAAAGATAAATTTTCTTATGAAAGGCAATATATTTTCGATAAGAGAATTTCAGTGGTGACATGGATTTAGTGAATAATAAGGTAGAATATTGGGGCGACTTGCAAAAGCGGCAGTTAAAGTCTGAAACGATCAGCCCCAATTCAATTCAATTCATGTCTGTTTCAAGTCATTTATTACTCTTCCTACCAAGTGAGCCCCGGATCCTGATAGACTACGAATTTGTTTGTTGAATTATTTAGTGCAAAGAGACAAAATTAGAAAACTCAAAAAGCAAAAGGAAAGGAAATAACGACATGCAAGGGGTGAGAATCAGAAAATTAGATTCTCTCTTCCTCTCTCTTTCTACTCCCCCCTCTCATTTACCATCTCAGAGTGTAGCATCTCTACACTTAGGAATTTGCAAGGGTGTCAGTAGCCAGATCCATTTTTCTTTTCAATTCTTAATATTCAGATTCCTTCTTTTAAAAAATAAATATATATATATATATAGATTCTAACACATCAAACATGAATAATTGCTTTCCAGAATGATAGAAAACAAAATCTAAATGATAGAAAGATGTTTCTAGGAATTTTCAAAATTCCTTCATTTTTATAGCTTATCAAATGGCCTCAATATTCTGTTAAAGAACCTATTAGAGCGTGTTCGGATTTTACTGTTCACGTGGGAAAAAAAAATGAAATGAATTTTTTTTTTCTCACAAAAACAGTGTTTTTCAGTTCAATTTCCGTGTCCATGTCCATTCCCATTTGTCGGCCGAACAGGCCCTCAGACTGAATTTTTTTTTCCCAAGTAAATAGTAAAATTTAGTTTAAAAATTTTGCATTTCCATTCCTATTCCTATTCTCGTCCGTTTGCCGAACACACCCTTAGATTCTGTTCGACAGATTACTGTTTACCATAGAAAAAAAAATTCACTCAAAACTAAGTTATTTTTCTCACAATAAACAGTGAAAATTAGTTCAAAATTTTTAATTCTCGTTCCATTTCTATTTCTTAACTTGCTGCCGTACAGAGCATTGATCTTTTCCTCAAGAACCTATTAATCTGTCACAAGAAAGGTAGCAGTGAAAGAATCAAAGGGGAAGAAGTACAATATCACATGAGGTATCCTTGTCAATCAATCTTCTCCAGCTAAAAATATAAATATATATTAAATAAAGACAGCACCGATTCCGCCTCCCGAGCTCAACTGATTCTGAGCCAACTCATTGCCTAGTCGTCAAGGCAAACAAAACCTTTTTAGCATAAGTATATTGATAATACATATATATCAGATTTATAAATAATAAAAGAAGAGACAATGTATGTTTTTCTTTTTTGGACAGAAGAGGTAATGTATGTTACCAATAGTACGAGCTCACAACAAACAAAAAAGGAAAGATTCCAACGCTATTTATGCATTGCAAAAATTGCAACTCTCAGCTTAAAAATACACAATTAAGTGAGTTGATCAATTCAACACTGCACTAAACAAAACATCACAATCCAGAGCACTCCAACTGCCAATATTTGAACAAAAAGAACGAAAAAAAAAAACGAAAAATTAAAAGTATTTTCAATTTTCTAAATTCTCTAAACTTATCCACATCAAGAAAAAGGGAAGAGAAAAAGCCCTCATTTTACCTTCCAGTCCTATTTTTATTTCTCACCAATTCTATCCTCCTAAGAACAGCCAGTTGATTCATCAATTTCATCAAATAAATTAAAATAAATTAACCACAACACCACCAGTAGAAGTACCCCTCCCTGAAATCAGCAAATAAAAGGATCACGAAGGGGTCCTAAATGATTGGACGAGAAGGGAGAAGGGAGGCGAGCGGTCGCGGCCATGCCAGAGGCACTGCTCCTCCTCGAGCCACAGCCTGCTGTCGAGTGTACTTCTTGCCCGAAAGAAAAAATTTGCGAACCCACCCGTGGTTGGGTATCCAAAGAACCAATCCCGTATGTCCCACATCAGATCAACAGGCGCACCGTCAACAAATATTGTCTGATTTCCTCTGAAATTCCACTTCAGCCTCCTCACCTGCTCCTCATTTAAGAATTTATTTCATTAAAGTATTTGTTTTGTTTGGCCTTGGCTTGTGTTGATTTATTAGTCAGTAAAGAAATGTGCAATTGCTCATGAACCTGAGTTGTTCCAGGAGATGCATTGAAAATTTCTAAAATTAAAGATTCTTGAATTGGAAAGTGGAATTGATCTGGAAATGAAAATTGGTTCTTTAGATGAATTTTGTATGCTCTCTATACCAATTGAAAAATGGCATGCTGGGAGTAGTTTGAACTTTGGAAATACTTTGATCATCCAATATTGGCCACCAAAATCACTTCCAAATTCCAATACCAACAACATTATTGGTATCAACAATTTCAAACCTACAATTGTACTCCGCATCTAATGTCATTTCATCAGCATTGCAAAATATTTCTAACCTGAACAACCCGCTTGTTGTCAACACTGACCGACAACACCTCCTCGGGAGGGCCCTCCTCCTCATCGTCATCTCCTTTCTTGGAGCAGCTAATCATGATCTCGTGCTCAGCCCCACCATCTCGAAACCGGGCTCGGGTCGTGTGGGCCACATGCCCCAAGACCTGCTCCCTCCTACTCGCCATTTTAAACTCGGCTTTTTTAATGGTGCCTTCCAATTTCTTCACGGATTCTTCACAGGTGTCCCCAATCAGCAATGCAAACTCCGAATCCACTACAACAATCACATAGAACCCGCTAATAGGTTCAGGTCCCAACCCGTACTTGGCTGAAGTATAATCCCAGAAAAGAGCAACTATTGTGTTTTGTCCCGTACCGGTGGCCATGGGGAAGGTACGGGTCCCCTTCTTCTTGCGCAACAAATGGGATGATGTGTCATTGTATGGAACTGGATCGACAGAAATCGAGAGTGAAGAGCCGGTAGCAGCATTGGTACGGGTCCAGGTGACCCGGATCAGGAGCTCCTTACCGGTTGTTAGCTTGGAGCGGTATGCACACGCCACTGAACTCTGGATCGAACGGTGATGGAGTTGGGAAGTGACATGTGTTGAACTGGAATCTCCAGTTGACACACTAGCGTGGCCGGAGCAGGACACGTCAGCGACACGTACGGCGTGGTCGCTGAAGCAAGAGGCGAAGTCCTTCATTGGAGATGGGAGGAGGAGGATGTTACTCGAAAGGTAGGACTTCTTCGTCTTCCCCACCATTACTGGAGAAATCGTTTCAATTAAATTTGAGATCTGAAGAGTTTGCGGTTACTGTGTAAAGGTTTTGGCCATGGCGTCTCACATGCCCAGTGAGAGAGAAAAGAGAGAGAGTGTGTGTGTGTGGTTTTTGAAGATTTGATTTGGGAACTGGAAAGGACCAAATTAGTGATAGTTGATTCTTTGTTTCCCTTTCCTATCATAAATCGTGTTGCAAGTAAAGACTAGTTGGTTCCTCTCGTCCTGGTCAGTCATTACAGGATTTACATAAAGAACGCAGAACACATAAAATCTGGTGTAAATAACGAAGTGCGTTTCGGATTTAATTAGGAAGTAGGGAGGTGTACACTGTACAACAGGGTATATGAATTAATTAACAATTAATTAGGAGTTTATTCCCTAGACTTCATGTATTTAGGAGAATGACATGAAAACAATTAAAAGCGGAGGCGTGCTGCTCATAGCGTGTCAGGAGAACTGGACTCGTTTAGCTGAGTGTGGTGGACTGGTGGGTTCAGTTCCACCAGATCTGATTAAATTTAATATAAATTTCCCTACTAATGATCCTCTTAAATCCCTATTATGATTATAAATTTCCCTATTACTCTTTGTCATATAACAAAAAGAGTTCAACGGGAAGTCCACCATTTATTATCCACCCAACCGTTCATCGATTTAGTAGTTAACTGCAAATATTTAATACTAGTAGTTAACATTTATGCATTTTTATTTAACTAATAAATAATTATTGTTACAAATAAAGGATGAATAATTAGTTTGTGGGTAACGAAAATATTATTAGTAATAAATCAACAACTCCATATCAAATTATTTCATACCCGCCTAACTCGAGAGATAATCATTCTCATCCTCAACCATTTAGAAAATCCATTATCTCTCTAAGTTATCGCTTACATATATGCACTTGATTAATATGTTCATAGACAATAATCTTTTAGCTGGCTTGCAATTAAAAATAAAAGAAAGAAACAATTTAAAAATACATAGTAGGTTGGATGAGATTTAGACTAACTTTTAGATCAGATGGACATCGGAGTTGTCCAATTCACTTTAAATTCGTGCGCACATATCTCAATTCAGAACAGCACGAATCTTGAGGTACACTGGACAAAAAATACCCATCAAATAAAAAAAAAAATACAATTTTCATACCCATCGGATAAAAAATAGGTACAAACCCAATCAGACCTACACTTAGGATTTATTTAGCTGCTTCTCACAAAATACTGTTCACGTAGAAAAAATAAAATTCACTCAGACATAATTTTTTTTTCTCACGTGAACAGTAAATTTCAGTTCAAAAATTTTCTATTCTTATTTATATTCTCATTCCCACTGTGCAGCCGAACAGGCCCTAAGAGCGTGTTCATACAAGTTACTATTCACGTGGAAAGAAAAAACTGATTTTTTTTCCCTACAGCATACAGTAACCAATAGTTCATTTTAACCTATATCTCAAATCCGTTTCCAATCTCATGTGTCCACCAAACACACCCTAAATTGTTGTAAGAAACGGAGTCACATGTTGTCTCAAAAAAACAAAAACAAGGAGTCACATGAGGTTTGAAATGACACGTGCCACTTGACCAATTTTTTTTTTTTTACATAACTCTTCTTTTATTTTACTTTTTCCTTTTTAAAATATATATAAAAACTTCTTTGTATTTCAAAATAACTAATTAAATCATGTTACATTCTAAATTATTATACCATTCTGTAACACATCTTTTTTTATTTATTATCTTATAAAATATTACAGAACTTGTACAACACAAACTCTTTCTAATACAAAATATCACTTCGCTTTCTTAGATGATTTTATTTATCATAGAATCAATTTTAATTATTTTAATAAAACATGCATTATTAATTTAATTTTTATAAAAAGTAGCTCCACTGATAAGAACCGGTCAAGGCATAATTTAAATTTTTTTCAAAGAATCTACATTTGTCATTTTTATTTATTACTTCTTCCATCGATCTCTAAAATTGGCGGAACTATTTTTCATAAAAGTTAACTTATTGGTACTTGTTCTATTAATATAATTAAAATTTATTATATATATATATTTTTTAAAATCTTACGTCTTAGCGCAACATCGACTACCTCTTATTAGAACCTTCAATTTACTCATTGCTATTATTGTTTGTGAAAAAAGGAACTTAATTTTTTTGCTTGATGATAATGGGGAGCAAAGCCATCATATTTATACTCGTCGTGGATAAATTTGGAATCAATTAAATTATTAACTCTTCTTAAATATTTAGAAAATTTTAATAACCAAAATATCTATGATTCTGGAAATATATAGACAAAATTTCAAACAAAGAAAATATCTAAGAAACTATTTAGTATTTTAGAAATATATAATTTAAAAAAATAAAGTTAATTTTAGACTTAAAATTATTGCCAAATTTTTTTTTGTTACCACCGTAATAAATCAAAATTAAATAATTACCACAACATTGGCTGTATCTCAATTCCTACCACCCATGTATACTAGGTCCGCGCACGGATTCCAATTAGGTCTGCGAACTGGGGATGGGCTCCGATTGGTGCACAGACTGGTGAAGTTAGATAGGAGACGACATAACCCGATTCAAATGTGGATGGATATATTAGAAAGACGACAAAGGAGTCATCAGACTAACAAAGCAACTCTCAAGAAGAATGCAAGGAGAAGAAGAGATGTGAGAAACTGTACTCAATAAAGTAATTTTTTTACCCTATGTAATTTTTTTTAAATTGCATGTCAAAGAATTAACAATTGTTGTAACATATATATTTTCTCATTGCAATTTCATTGTTTCAAGAAGTGGTTATTTGAGACGAAAATTTCTATGTTATGTTTTAATAGGATTTTATGTGTGTTGTAGTAGGATTTATTACTTTTGATTGTAGTACAATTTATATTTTGTTCAAGTCGAATTTATTAGTTTGAATGTAGTAGAACTTTATGTCGTGGTTTTATTTGAACTATATTTTTTAGTTAAAAACTAGCTAATTGTTAATTTTTCTATCTTTACAAGAAAATAGAATTTCAGAATTTCAAAATAAAATTTTAATTCAAAAAACTCAAAACAGAAACAGAACAGAAACAAAAAAAAGACAATTCCGTGCATCGAATTAGAATTCGTGCGCAGATTCAGTATGCATAGGAATTGAGATACAGCCAATGGGTGATAATAATTTAATTTCGATATTAGGGTGGTAACAAAAATAATTTCGGATATTACTGTTGATTTAATTAAATTTTTGAAGTCATGAAAATATAACTTGTGTCACTGTTATTTTGCTTTCATACAAAAATTAAAATGAAAAAAAAAATATAACTTGTGCTGAAGTTAAAATAGTATTGTCAATATCTTTATCTCCCTTCAATGGATAAAAAAAATCTGAAATTTTCAAATATACTCGTAAATAGTAACGAATTTTGAATTAATCATATCAGGTCAGGTCCTAAGCTATTTCCATCTTAGTCCGTAATTTGCAAACTGTGTTGCAATTTTGACCAAAATGTAGGAAAAAATACAACAGTGGCATTTCCAGCTCTCTCACAGTTTCATGGAATTAAGGGTTATGTAACTCATGCCTGACTAAATTGGGCAAGATATCTATACGAAGGAGACCCGTTTGCAAAAAATAAAATAAAATTGCAGATGATGAAACACAAAGGAAGCCAAGTCAAGCATTGGTAAGTCGCAATTTGATCGAGTACTTATCCAATATTTAACAACTTGCGAAACCAAGGGCCCAGATACTGTTCTAGGCGGAGAACCTGACATGTCAAATAGCTCGCTACAGTGAATTTTGTTAAAATAATTGATGATAAAATATCTTGGATTGCCGTAAATTAACTTCCAATTTTAAACGTGATTTATATGGAATATACGAGGAGGGATTAAGTTACAATATTTTTTGAGTTACAACAAGCTTTTTTTTTTTTTTTTAATTTTGAAAGTCCAAATCGTCGATCCAAACCGTTAGATGTGATATCTACAATAAAATGTGCTTGGAGACCAAATTTTATATTTTTTGAAATTTTTTTACTATTTATTAAGATGAGTACAAAATTCAATGGTCTGAATTTGACTAGTTTTTGTATCCATCTTAATAAATAGTAAAAAATTAAAAAAAAAAAACTTGTTGTAACTTGTTGTAACTCAAAAAATGTTGTAACTTGATTCCTCCTCGGAATATATATGCATATATAAAAATATTTGATTTGACAATACCCACAACCATATTTATTTGATGACCGTGACAAAGATTAAATAATCATCAAAATAAAAATAAAATATTATATACATTTTCTCTACTGTTTAGATGTTATGTATCAAATTCGATGTAGTTTTGAAAACCTTTAGTCACCTATTAAGTGTAGACAGTATTGAATAGTTAATTTTCTTTAAATTATTAGATGAACGATCAATTGATTTTAGAATTTCGTCGTATTTGATATAAAATCTATCTAAAATATAAAGTAGTTGCTTACAATTCTTGTTAGGGCAAATTAAGTACAATCAAATGGGGTTAATTGACTCTATTTATTTAAAAAATATATATATTTATACATATTTTTTTACATAGTTAAAATAAAATATTATGAGTAAAGTGAAATTGACCAAATTCGCAGTATGAAAATTTTATATAATTGACTCATATTCACGCTCATCAGAGACGGATTGACACAATTAATGAAAGTCAATTGACACCTATGAATTAAAAAAGTTATATATAATGTTTTTTATATTTTAGAATAAAATTATATGGATAATGTAAATTGATCACATTCGCGCATGAAAATTTTATATGATCAACTTCTATCTATATTTAATCTCATAACTTGAAAGTCTAACCCCGCCTAATTCTAATTATTTGTGTTGATAACATATAATTAGAAGCCAGAAATAAATAAAAAATAGAAATTAAAACTTCGCCAACGTACGCCAGATTATTAATCCTTCGTCTCAGCGTGACGTATGTTACTTGTTGTAATAAATGACCGACGATGTTAGACATGGAAACTTCATTTTATTTGGTTCAAGTAACCGACGCGCCAATGAGAGCAGCATCCTAGTTAGATATGGTTTTCTGGGTTATAAATAATAAAATGGAGGATAAAGACTAAGAGGCACTAGAATGACCAATCATTGCAGCAAAGTCAAAATAAAATGTCCTAGTTGTAATTAATAAAGAAGTATTCTCTGATGAAGGTGTAATATTAAGAAAATTTGTACTTCACCTGCACCATATAACTATTGATTAAAACAGAACAGAGAGAAGATAGAGCGATGAGTATATTTAGGAGGAAAATAATTTAATCGTTCAACGCTTGTTCTGAACTTGGTTACCAATAATGTTTCATTATTTGTGTGCATCTGGAGTGAGGCTATGGTAATATGCATATTATGAATATCTGATTCGTACTGTAAATTCATATTTTTATTTTAAAGTTTAAACAATCAATCAAAACTAATCAAAATTGTTAAACATGTTCCTCGTATGAAAAATGTACTTGGAGACTGAATTTTACATTTTTTAGAATTTATCTACTTTTTCTAGAAGGTTGAAAAACACTTGATTTAAAAATTCTGAAACATTCAAAAGTAATGGTTTTGTATCTATTTTAAAAAAATAATGAAAAGGTTCTGAAAAAAAATGTAAAATTTGGTCTCAAAGTAATTTTCATACGGATGTCACATTTAATGATGAGTGAGTCTATGGTACTATGCATATTACGATTTGGTACCGTGCTATGGCTCTATATTCGAGTTTTGAAATCCTAATGGTCGATCCAAACCGTTCATCTTGTTCTCCATATTAATATGTATTTGGAGACCAAATTTTACATTTTTTGAAATTTTTTTACTATTTTTTTAGATTTATTGAAAATCACTGTTTTTTGATGGTCCAGAATTTTCAGATCAAGTGATTTTCTAAATATCTAAAAAAATAGTAAAAAAATTTCAAAAAATGTAAAATTTGGTCTCCAAATACATATTAATATGGAGAACAAGATGAACGGTTTGGATCGACCATTAGGATTTCAAAACTCGAATATAGAGCCATAGCACGGTGCCAAATCGTAATATGCATAGTACCATAGACTCACTCTTTAATGATCCAAGAATGTTTAAACTTTGAAATTAGAGATATGATTTCATAGTACGAGTCGATCCATAATATGCATATTATTATATATAGTCTCGCTCTGAATTATGACATAATAATCAGATAAATATAAATATATTATATAGAGTTCAAATGGTGAAGCTCTATTGGCATACTAGCTCAGGATAAAATTGTCTAAATGACAATAAACAAAGGACTTTTTGAAAAGCTTAGAGAGAAGATCATTGTAGTAATATTGGCGTCTTAGGGCTAGAGGGGCAGAGACCAGAGAGATACAAAAATTGGATACTAAACATGGCAGAAGCGTTTATAATTTCTGAATTATAGGACATACAAGTAAATAAAGATAATTGAATAATTGAGTATTTTTTTTTTCTTATCAATTTTCTTGATTGTATAATTGTATCATTGAATTATATGCATTAAATAGCATATAAAAAGAAAAAAAAATGGTAAGATACACAATATATTCTTTCCAAACAATAAACTTACCAGATCTAACGTCCGGACAACTTCCATACTTTAATTTTTTTTTTTTTTATTTCAAGTTAAATTATACAATCAAATCATTTGCCCATGCAAAGCATGGGTTCGGTTTGACTGGACGGTGTACCAATTTAATTTTCCAACTCCTTTTTGGATCCAAGGGCTTGAGTGCTTGACCCTTGCCTTTCCCTAAAAAAGAACTATTTTTGGGTGAAAATAATAATAATATCAAATCATGTTGTCACATATTCTCCCAGCACAACATCTTGGTGGTAGAAAATTTCACAGTTTCAATTCAGAATTTAAAATATGAAACCAAATTATTGATTTTGCTCTTCTTTGAGTGATGCATGAACCAAATATTTATAGGTTTTTAGCTTGTTTCATACCAGAACAATAATTAATTTATTAAATGAGAATATGAACTTAAGTGCAGCCAGTAAATAAATATGAATGCATGTATTGGTAGGGATCATGATTATGTACACAATTACTAAAAAAAATACGACAGTTTACGTAGAAGCATCACCGTAAAAATATATATATTAATTTTAAAACTTTAAATATTCTTGAAAAGAAAGATTGTGACAACTTATGATGTCGGATAATTTAATTATCAAAATTCAAAATCATATTTTCAACGTGTGATGTCGTGCAATGTGTGATGCATGCGACAATCCAATAACTATATTTTGACTGCATATATGGTGTTGCATGTTTTCTCATGAAATAGTTTGTGGCATGTTTAGCTAAACAGTTTTGAGAGCATGGATATATTAAATCTTAGAGAAATTAACATTTCACTGTTGCTCAAGTGGTGGTGGAAACTCAAAAATCTTCACTACAATAGCACTTGGAAAGACCTTATCCTTCTTAAGTATTGCTTAGGAAATGCTCCTTTTAAATCTTCATTTTGGTTAGCTATTAGTAGATTAGAAAATATAGGGAATATGAGTATTAGCTTTGAACCAGGTAATCATAACTCTAGTGTTAGGTTTTGGGTAGATATGTGGTACCAACAATGTACACTAGCTACCAGGTTTCTCCAAATTTACAACTCATGCACCAACAAAGAAATACTCTTGTCTGAAGTCTTATCTACTCATGAGGAGGGGGGGGGGGGGGGGGGGGGGGGGGGGTGTACATTTTAGGAGAACTTTAGTTGGAGCTAATGTAACTGACTGCTCAAATATTCTCTTCATCATTAGTCACACACATCTTCCACCCTCTTTAGATACACTTCACTGGAGGTGGAAAATATCAGGGAAATTCACTACTCATTATATTTACCATTTGCTTAATCATAGAGGTATAGTAGCTAATAATCCCCTCATTTGGTGAGTCTTACCAGTACCACCTAAAATTAGGGTTTTCATGTGACTCACAATGCATTAGAAAATTCTTACCAAAGACACATTAACCAAAAAAAGTTGGGTTGATAACCAACAGTGTTAGTTCTTGTCACACCCCGCGGCCACGGGTCGCGACAGTGCCCCACCGTAAGCATACAATGTTGTGTATGCTTACAAGGCAATTAACATTTCCATTCAGACAATCAAGACAATAATTAATATAAAAAAAGTTTATAGATATAAATCAGAGTACACGGTCCAATCAGAATATCATACATCAAAAGTATCTCATCCAGATACTACCCATACGGCCTACCCTAAATCTATACAACAAAACATATATATATCTAGGTCATATAAGGGTATACTACCAAAGGCCTACTACTCGCGTGCCTCCCCGGGATCAGTCGCACTAGAACCTGTAAAATAACCTGAAGGGTGGGGGTGAGAATAAATTCTCAGTGCGAATTTGCCACAGTTAGATTATTGGACTTGCAATCAAACTCCATATTCAAAAATGAAATCCAAACCATAACAATTCAAATCAATTCATATTCATAATAAAAAAAAGGAATGCATATGCTCGACAACAAATAATAAACTGAATCACAGTTTACGGTATTTCCAAGGTGAATTTCAAAATAAACACGTAGTTGGCTTAACTCGACTTATTAGGGCTTGTAACAACTACAGATGTTCTTTCGAGCTGAACCCTTTATCAAACCCACATCTGTAGGGTTACTGACGTCTACAGATGGCCAACCAAGCTGGACCCTTTATCTGACACCTATCTGTAGCTGTTTGGCTTAACCATTTCCTAAGGTCTGGTTACAAGTCACCTATACAGGTCAACTTGACAAAAATGCAATCACACAGAATCAAAGTCAGCTATACTGCTCAACTTTGCAATTTCATTCAAATAGAACCAAAGTTGGCTATCAGCCTTGCAAAATTCATTAAACAGGTCAACAGATAGATCACCGTCACCTTATCTAGCCACCTAAACAGGTTGGTTTGGCAAATTCATAACAGATCAACGCATAAGTCAGCAGCGTCACCTGAATCCAACCACCTAAACAGGTTGGTCTGGAAAATTCATAACAGATCAACGCATAAGTCAGTAGCGTCACCTGAATCCAACCACCTAAACAGGTCGGTCCGGCAAATTCATAACAGATCAACGCATAAGTCAGCAGCATCACCTGAATTCAGCCACCTAAATAGGTCGGTCTGGCAGATTCATTCACGTATAGAATAATTAATAGAACTAATCAATTAATAACCATACCAACATGCCAAATAACCTTAACCGAACAATTCAATCATTCTCATTTATGCAAGAATCAATATGCAGCATGAATTTTAAAGTATGCAACAATTAAGCATTCAACATGACAAACGAATAAACAGTTTAATTCTTGAAAATGAAATATCAAACAAGTCCAAGAATTCTGCACTTGATTACGAGGAGCGTATCTTGCGTTTAAAGTTCAGACATCTCGAGAGGTCCCGCAAAATCGTGCTCACTCAAGCCTACGCCTATTTTAACGTATACATACTTGATTTCATATTTGTTCGACTATCAATATGTTTACTCGAGTCATATTAGTCTAAATCATACTTTTCTCGACAAAAATCCTTATAATCTCATACAATTTACCATTTGGTCCTACAACCTATATATATTTCCACACATCGGAACAATTGCACAAATACCCATTTAATCAATCATTTCTCTAACTCCACAAACCCTAATTCGATTTAACCCAAAATAATTTCAGATTTTAGAAGGGAGAAAAACTTGTCGGTTTACCCCTCTATTTATTGGATCAACTAGATAAATCACAATTCTTTGCCAATTTTTGGATTTGGACCAACCCTAGATGGAAAATCAAGGTTTAGATGGAATCGAGAAAGAAATTACCAAATTAACCACATGGAAGCTCAATGGAGATGGATTATTCACCATTTACACAATTTCAAATTTGAGTAAAAACTCTAGCAATGGAGATGAACTCAAATTTTTAGAGAAGAGGAAAAGAAGGACTTACCAACGGGAGAGCTAGATGGTGACTAGGGAGAGAGATTCAACCGATTTCCAATCCCTTACTTCAATTTCTCACTTGTTTTGATGGATTTTAGAGGGAGAAGAGGGTCTCTCTCTCTCTTTTTCTTTCTTCTAGACGGAACACACAAGGGAAAAGGGGAAAGGATGGAAAGAAAGAAGGAGAGACAACAAGAATTTTGCTAAATAGACCCTCACACTGTCGGATAAAACGTTACAACGTTTTAGTAAATCGTTATAACGATTCAGTTGGTGAAAAACGCATGAAATAGTGTATAAAACGCATAATTTGGTGTATAAAACGTTATAACGTTTTCTGAAAACGTTATGACATTTTAACTGAATCCAGCCTTCATAAAATTACCATTTTTAATCAAGTTTTACAGTGAAAAACGTTACATAACGTTTTAAAAATGTTATAACGTTTTACGATTTTTTTTTAATGTAACAGTTCTGTACTGAGCGTGAAACAAGAGATCATCTCTTTCTAAACTGTTTCTTTGCCCAACATGTTTGGTTTTGGTTAGGTAAAAGCCAAAAATTCCTCAACCACCGGACTACATGGGATGCAATCTATAACCATGCACTTTTCCTTCCCCCAGTTGAATGCAAAGGTAAAATGAAGAAACAAACTGCTGAGGCTGCTTATTCCTGGATGCTTGTGATTGAAGATGCTGTGTCGTTAAACATCATTCCACCTAACATAGAGATGGTGCCATACGTGCCTCCTGGAGTCGTAGAGGCTGCTGGAGTTCCCTCTATTTCTGAATGACTAACAATGACTTTCCTTTTACAGTTATCCTAATCCTTAGTATACTTTTGAGTGGCTTAAGCCTTGCTACCTGTGTTTACTTTTGATCTATTGCCTCCAATAGAGGCTGGTTGCATTGTAGGTTGATGGTTGAATTTTTACCTTTTCTTACTGTTGCTATGACTCAAATTTCTCGGTCATCTGACTGATGGTGCTTTTGTAATTATACTATTTTAGCAATGGAATGGGCTTCTAGCCTCTTTTAAAAAATATATATATATATGGTGTTGCATGTCGATACATAGAATTCAAAAAATATTTTGACAACTAATTAAGTGGAATTTGCAATATTTGGAATTTCAATTTATTTTCAAAAAAGAAAAGATGCATGTAAAAACATAATTATTTTTAGTTAATTCGCAAATTCAAAATCCTACATTCTGAAAAGAAAATCATGAAATACTATTTGCAAACAATACTAATAGGAATATTGCTGTTAGTTATGAAAAAGGTAAATAAGTGTTGATTCTTTGAGCAAGAAATTTTTTATTTATAGAAATTATTAAATTCAGACGTACGAAAATAGAAAAAGTATCTCGTTCCTAATAAAATTATAGAAGATTCAAAATATATAGATCTGACTCAATAGTCCATATTCAAATATTATACTTTTATGAGATTATCTGTGGACCAGAGCTTCCTTCTCCTCTAATCGGACGGTTTACATTCGAACTAAAAAAAAATGGATTTGAATTATTAAGTCTGCTTCATAATATTTTTGAATCAGACTTGTCACACCCCGGAACTAGGGGCTATTAATTGGGTAATATTTTCATAACTGATTATCGTATTTATATATTTCTGAATATATATATATATATTTCTTATATATATATCCACAAGGCAGAAACAATGAGATGAATGGATTTTTCATCCCAAAACCACACCAATTACCCCTTTTTAAACTGATCCCAATTACCCGATTAATTTAATTCCCAAGTTTCTTAAGTAATCATGCAAGCAATTATCCAATTTAACTGATCCAGAATTTACCCCGATCAATTCATACAAGTATACAAAATAAAGACTACACATTCTACTCATAGGAATTTAAAATACAAAACACTCAGATAATTAACTTACACAAGTCTGGTTAACATGGATATATACAACATTATGTGATCCGAGTACTATAACCAGTACAAAAGATCATCAGACCGAGGCATATGTATACCTATTCTTTCCTTTCCTGCTCTCCAGATGATCTCGAGTGTTCTAATCCTTCGTTCCTGAAAAACCCACGAGGGGAAAGGGGTGAGAAACTTATTCGTAGTTTCCCAGTGCATAATTTATGCAGGACTACTGGATTTATAAGAAATCCATATCAGAATTAAATACGATAATCAGTTACGAAACATGAATGCAGTAACTTGAAATGAAATTCCAAATGAATCTCTAAATAATATCACTCTTTGAGAAACACAAATCGGAATCATGTAAGATATTTGGACCTAAATGCATAAATACAGGGTCAGGTTAAAGAAAACAGATATCTGAATCTATCTTCCTCGGCTTAACAATTCTATTGATTCTGGTTCACAATTAAAACATCCATATCAATTTAAATATGTCACGATTCTCAATAATCAGTAATTCAATCAGAAGCAAATTCTATTAGTTCAAAAACAATTCAACAGTATACAGTATACCACAGTTCTGTATTCCTACGATCACAGTAATAACAGTATAACAGTATCCCCTTTCCAACCGGTACTGGAGTCAGTGGGGTCATTCCCCAAATGCGCATATGGTTCCTGAAACAAAGTCTAGTCATGACCTAGACTTTGCAATAACAATATATATATATATATATATATATATAATAATAATAATAATAATAATAATAATAATATCACTTCAGTACTGTGGTTTCAGTTCATATCAGAATCAAAGAAACAATCAATCGATAAACCATACCAATATGCTCAGTCAAACAGTTATAACTATTCAATTCAGTTACCCATATAATTATGCAGTAATTCAATGATGCGTGTAATCAGAATCTCAAAATGCAATTTAAAACGATCTATTTAATTCCTAAATAAATTCCAAGAAAAATCCCGTGAACCTCCGCACCTGTTATGACGATCGTGTCGCTTATCGAGGATTCAGACTTCTTGAGGTATCTCGGGATTCTCTTGTTCGATCACTTATGCCTGTTATCATCATATATAGATACCAACTTAGACTGTATTCGATAATTAGACGATCGTAATCATTATTACTCCCTACAACTTAATTCAGATAAATTAGTACTGTTTTGGATTCGCCTATTGCGGCCCATAATAAAAGTGTTGCGGCCCGTAACATGTTAGTACAGAGACTTGATGCAGGATTTAAGTACTGGAAGTGTTGCGGCCCGTAAAGATACCATTTTGACCCGCAACATATATCACAGAATCAGGAATTAAAGGGTTTAACAGGGCAATTCAGTTCATATCGAGTTTCGAATTCAAGTATATGTTTCCAGTTAGTCCCGATGGTATCTATATACTGTATAAAACACCGATTACTGTATACAACATCAATTCATCACTTGTAACCATGAAACCTAAAATGAAATCAAAGTAATGCTATACAATTAATACGCATTCGATATTCGATTTATCAGTTTAGACATCGGGTTTAATAATTGAATCAATCAGCCAAATTCACTAAACCATCGAAACCCTTCTAAATTCAATTCCAATTCAAATCGGAGTCAACCGAGGGTTTAGAGGTTCAATAGGTTAACATTCAAATGATTCAAACCCTAATTCCGAATTTCAACCAAAAACACGACAAATCAAGAAATTTAGGGTTTAATGAGAAAAATCAAAGAAAGAGATACCAATTGGAGACTTGGAAGCGATCACTAGTATGTACTCGATTCAGATCTCGATTTTCCGAGCAATTTGATCGATTCCCGCAGAAATTGAAACTCTTTTCTCTCTTTCTTTCTCTTTCTCTCTTTTTCTCTTTTGGTTTGGGCGAAACACACACAGAGAAGTAAAAGGGGACGGGAGGAAAAAGGAATAGGTCAAGGGTTTTAATTAAGCTGCTTTAATATTCGTGCTGTCGGTTTGATAATTTCCAAATGTCACGCAAATATGAGATATCTTAGAAGAGTTTGAAATTTTCCAAACAGTCACGTAATTTATGAGATATATCAAAGAATGTGAATTTTATAACAAATAACATATATCATATTATGATTATTAAAGGTTCAAATGCCAACTGGGTATCGGCTTTAATTCGAATATTTCAGATCGAATTCGGGACTACTTAAAACTTCGAAATATGAATATTTCAAATCGGTTCAAAATTTTCAAAAATTTATATTTTAGTTTAATTTGATTTTATCCGTATTGCTACGTTACAGGACTCAATGAATCAGCTATATTTATTGAAAACAATGCACTCTTTTTATTTTCATACATCTGATTTTAATAATTTATGCGGATAACAGAAATTCCCTTTGAGCAAAATAACCGGTATACATATACATTTACTCAAAGTCCTATCACAGCCGGCAAGGTCTCTACCACTGGTGACATAAATGCACCTGCTCTTTCCAGTCCATGCAATTTAATAAAAAGCAATATACTTTTGATGGAATGTTTTTACTATCGGATACTCATGTTATAGTAACATGTCAATCATGTTCAAAGTAAAGTTTTAAAAAGAAGAGTTCAAATCTTTTCATATTTTGTGCTTTCATTAGAGTAGAACCAGGGTGTTCTTAAGTTAACCAGTGAATTTAAGTTTAAAACTTATCAAATTGATTTTAAACAACGAATTCGAGCCGTTGAAACTCACCCACTTTACGAGTGATGCGTCTACATATAAAAAAAAAATATAAAATTAATTTTGCATAGAGTTAAGTGGTCAAAATAAGTTTAGAAAAATGAATACATTAAAATTAATTTATCAACCTTTTAATTTTGATTGCTTGAATTTAAATTACATTAATTCGAATGTTTAAAATTTTCACATGTAGATGCATCACTCGTAAAGTAGGTGAATTTCAACGGTTCGAATTCGTCATTTGAAGTTGATTTAACATGTTTAGACTTGAGTTCACCAAAAAACTTGGTGAACTTAGGAACACCCTAGTTCTACTCCTTTCATTACACCTTTATTTTATGACTTTAACAACTTGTAATTTAAAATTTAATATCAAAATAAAATTAGTATATATGATATATATCTTTTTATTATGCATATAAAAAATTATGATATTTTTACTTTTTTATTGTCATTAAAAATTTACAAAAATACAAAGACAGAGATGATTTATGTACGTTGATTTTTAACTTATTTACTATATTAAAATAAAAATTGATAAGTAATAATATTTATTGTAAAAATAATATTATATTATATTTAACGGTTTTATTTTAACAAATCAGATTTAAAACTTATATTATTAAAAAAATTAAAAATGAAGTCCGTGGAAGCATTTGAAGTTTTGAACCCTTTTCAAATTTTATTGTGAATAAAAATTTTCGGTCGAGTGTGAATTCAGTAAAAATGTAAACCTGTGCATAAGTGATATTTGGGGACGACATAAAATGCACGTGACAGATTCTGATTGGTGGACAATTTAGAAGCGACAATGCTCGAAATGACTATTTAATTACCTCTCAAACAAAAATCTAATTAAGACGACGAGCTCTTCCTCATAAAGTAAAAAAAGTTTTTGTCTTTAAAATCGGATTAAATGGGAAATATAAACCTTCAAAACCAATTAATTGGGAGTAGATAGGTTGGGGACTTGGGGGCCCCAGTAGACAGTTGCTAATTATTGGCGCCGGGATGCCTATTGCTACATCTTTTGGTTGGAAATATGGACCCCCCCCCCCCCCCCCCCCCCCCCCCAAAAAAAAAAAAAAAAAAAATGATATCGCTAATGAAATGATTTTGTTTGTTTTTTTCAGATTCGAAATTTTGTGAGAAGAATTTTTATGAATATTAAAAAAAAAATTAAAGTCTTGGTCTTGATCTTATTTCATATAATAATTTGCTTGATTTCGTTAGGATTTGCTCGGTAAAAGAGTTGAATTAGCAAATTAAGGCCTGAGTTTCAAAATCATAAATAAACACAGTTTCCATAGGTTGTGTTCTATTCTCTGCAGTTTGCGCGCGCATTTTTTCAGAATTTCTTTTTACAAAAAAAAACATTTTTAAATAATGCAGTGTAATAGGTGAATTGTCTTGAAATTTTGTTTACATAGAAGGAATCCAAAAGAGTTTTGATTCCTTTAATTTAGAAATAAGGTTTTCTGTGACATGAGGTTAGTTCTAAAGGAATCGAATAAAATTTCAGTTCCTTTAGTTTAAGAATATGATTTTTTTTTCTACTAGAAGAGGACAGAAGCTTAGACATGATCTAAATTTTGGAACTCCTAGTGTAGGGTTCTGGGGATGGCAACTCTCCATATCCAATGTTTGGTGTTGAGAAAGAGAATAAAAGCTTGTTAGATTTGTAGTACTTAGTTTTATGCACGTTGTAATGTTTTTGTGTTGTGGACATGATAGAATGTTTTGGTTTTTTCAATTGTTTTTACTTATGTTTTGAACGGTTGTAAAGACTTGACATATTTGATTTTAGTACCAATTTTAGGTATTAAGTCAAATATGCTATGGTTCTTGATTTTAATGAAATCGGTGGTAAATACCACTATTTTTCAAAAAAAAATAATATGATTTTTTTTTGTGGCATGAGGTGGGTTGTAAACTGAAAAACTAGAACTTTTTTTTTCTATGAAATCAAAATTTTCATACAATCCATCTATTATTCTAAATTATTTCTATAAATAAAAAATTCTACACATTATTTGATGAAATTAATTTACTATATTCAAGTCTTGGGAATAACATCTAACCTAAGCAGAATGCTGGATAACATTAGCTCATCAGTTGTCTGATCTCGCATTTCACACCATCCTAAAAAATATTCTTTTGGAATAACTAGGTTGATTATAGTGGGAGCTGAACTCGAGAAAAAAATAAATAAAACTATTTCATGTTAATTAATTCATTAATCCGACAATAAATTGTAGTTCACCAAGCTCAGAAAAGAGTTGGTGGGGACTGGATAATAAATTAAGTCTAAATTAATTTTGTAAAAGATTTCAGTTAAATATGTAAAAATTTACATAGGGAGACATCATTTTCACAAAAATAATTTAAAACTATATGACTGTATATCCACCGTTTTTATTTATTTTTTTAATTTTTTTTAAAAGAATTGGCTAACCCTCAACTGTACTGTACATTTATTTAGTAGTTGAGAGGATCGATCATTACGTAAACCTTTTTTATATATAGTAAAAAACAATCACTCTCAGCACAAACAAACAATCAGTTATGATCATATCCAGCGACGCATGCAACTGTGAGTTCTTAATACACTCACTGTACAACACAAAGAAAGATTTTAAAGGATTGAGATTTATAGAAATATTGGGTCCCATTTCTCTACTTCGAAGGGATCTAACTGGACAAACTGGTACATGCATGGAAAGAGAAAAATGTACAGCATTTGCAAGAAAACTACTATTTGTTAAACCAAGTCTTTGTTCAGACCGTTACAACTCTACAAGTATTTATTTGAAGAATGTGACAAAAAAATGACTAACAATGTAAGTCTACGGAGACATATTTATTGAAATATAGTAGTTTTTTACAAGGAGGTAATTAATTTAGTTAAATAAGGAGATAATTCAATTAAATAATTTAATTTGTGCTCAACAAATTTTAGGTAGAAGTTTAATTTTCGAAACACTTAATATTTTTATAATAGTTATACGAATAGTTACTTGATAATTTATACAGAGGAACACAAAAGAGTTGTATTTCTCTAAAACTTATATTCCACATTTCCACCTGAAGTATATTAAACATATATCTCTCTATTAAATGAGGATAGAGAAGTACAGAGTATGTACCATCAGATCATGCATGATAAATATAGCTATGAGAAACAAATCGATGGATAGGATGAGAACATATATTATAATTAATGTGATATGGTTAAAAAAAACTTAGAAATTAACTTAACTTTTTTTTTATATATTATAATGTGATCTAGTGTGTGCCCCACCAGAGGAGGGATCCACTTACCATATTTGTAAGTTACAATAATTTGGTTTTGTGATTTTAAAAATTCAAATAGTCAATCCAAACCGTTCAACATGATATCTATATTAAAATGTGTATGGAGATAAAATTTTACATTTTTATGAATTTTTACTATTTATTAAGTATTTTATAAAACTGTTGTTTTTCAGTGATTCATAATTATCTAAAAACAATAATTTTGTAAAATACTTAATAAATAGTAAAAAGAAAATAAATAAAATGTAAAATTTTATATCAAAGCATATTTTAATATGGATATCATGTTGAACGGTTTGAATCAACTGTTTAAACTTTTAAAATAACAAAATTAAATTGTTGTAAGATGTTGTAACTTACAAATATTACAAGTGGGCCCCTTCTCATATATCTAATGGCTTGGTAAGCGTAGCTGGTTTACTGGTTAATTAATATATCTAATTCAATCTCATTATAGTTCCCAGTGACTCGGTAGGATTCGTAGGAACTCTGTAAAAGTCAATTTTATGATTAAAGATGTTATTAGATGTCACAACATACTAGTATGGTAAATAATAATGCCGCCTAGCTAGCCGGTTGCACTTTTACAGAATAATGACCATCATCTTCAATTATTACACGAAGAATTAAAGTTAAGATAATTAAGGAGCTAGTATCTTGTACCACAAGATGTATGTAAGTCTAAACAGTTGTAATTAATAAATTGATGTTTAAAGTAAAAACATTGTAAGCTTTTTTTATTTGTGAAAAAATAAAGCTAGAGAATTATTTATTGTTTGCTGCATTGATATATATATGATGGTCATAACAAGTCATATTTATTTTTCCAATGCTTTATTCCCTGCAACAAACTTTACTTTTTAATAAAAATGAAACACTTTAATCGTGTCAGTGTGTCACTTCCAAATTCTACTTTATTGTGCCAATTTAAGAATTTCTTTAATTATAAGGTGTACCTAATTAGATGCGGGGCTCTCTGATCTGACTATTACAAAGGCGTTGACTACTGTGCAAAAATAAAACAAGAAGAAAAGCACAAGTTATGTCAAGTTGTTATACCTGATATATATTTTACTTTTGTTTTATATATTTAGAGTTCTTAAATAGTACCATTCACATGCTTATGTTTCCAAGCCGGTGATCATTTCCTACGCTGAAACAACTCTAGTTTGGTCCGGATGTTTAGTGTGCGCCCCTCATGTGGGGTTATTAACAGTATGTATTTAGGTTACTGGTAACCATGCATGATTAGTATCCAGAACAACTCTAGTTCATTTCTTAAATTATTTGTACTTTTGTTTTGTCCACTAATGTTTGATATTCGCCATTACAAATAATGGAAGAAGTTATAGAGGAGGGAGAGGTGGTTCGAGTATCTACTTGTATTCGAATATTTGATCAATACAATACACACACATACAGAGAGAGAGATAAGCTAATATACAATCGATTGTTCCTAGTCTCTCGTACAACCAAATTGTTTTCTGATTTTAAAAGTCCAAACGACCGATCCGAACCGTTAGATGTGATCTCCATATTGAAATGTACTTGGAGACCAAATTTTATATTTTTTAGAATTTTTTTTACTATTTATTAAGCAACTTTGAAAATTGCTATTTTGCTATAAACAGTAAAAATTTCTTGACCATTGGATCAGCGATTTTCAAAATTGCTTAATAATTAGTAAAAAAAATTCCAAAAAATGTAAAATTTGGTTTCCAAGCACATTTAAATATGGAGATCATGTTGAGCGGTTCAGATCGGTCGTTTGAATTTTTAAAATAAAAATATAGTGCCATGGAACACCAATGCGTTTTACTCCATGAAGTAGCGTAGCTCATCTCTCTCTCTCTCTCTCTCTCTCTCTCTCTCTCTCTCTATATATATATATATATATATATATATATATATATATATTTATATATTTGTTTCATAGGTGCATATATATTATTTTGTTTAGAACTTTGAGTATAGCATAAAATTTTATTACAAACCCAATTAATTTTAAATATAATTACTCAACTACAGCTACTCATGTTTCAATTTTTGTTTGTTAAGATTTATAAGTTTTTGTTACATTTTGACTAATAATATAATGATATTTAGTGATTAGTTAATATGTTAAATTTAATTAATAATTTTGTTATGAAAATATTATATAGTTGATCTAAAGGAAATGATATACACAGTGTGAACCTTTTTTGTTATAGAAGATGTGATAATTAATTTATTTTAGTATCCAAATGCTATACGCATTTGTATATCCATGTATTCATTTAATATTCGATATGGATTCGTATTCATTTAATGTTTGATATCTGATCTGTATATATACTGTATACACCTCTAGTTCAAAGGACTTCTTTGGAATTAAAAGAAGAATTGATGTGTAAAAGGTAAAAACTGTAATGATGTTTTGTATCTATAAACTTTTATTTTCGTAAGCTCTAATGCTCTATTATGCATATCTGTTTAAGAAAACATTAGTTTTTTACTGTTGAGATTATAATTATAATTTTATCTCTAAGTATTGTAATGTCAATTTTCATTTTTTATTTTTTTACACTTTCATCTTGACACTAAAGAAGTAAAAAAAAAAAAAAAAAAACTTTTCTCTCGGACTTGAATAAGATAGTTTTATACAGTACATGGTGCACTATCCGTGCTAGTGAGATTTTAGATCAATAATAATGTGCAACAAAATTCGGATTAGAAAATGAAAAAAAAAAAAAAAAATTGTGAGTGCACCCCAGAAATTTTTTCTTTGGCGCTGCAAGTGCAACTGCTGTCTGCTGGGGCGGCAATAACTTCGATTGCATTTGCCAGAAGATGAAAATCCGCACATGCAAAAAGCGCGAGCCTAAAAAGTGCGAATATATAAACCAAAATTTAATGATTATTTTGCAAGTCAAACTGCTCCTGCCTTGATCCATATATATTTTTTTACAATTAAACACTTGCAACTTCTGCAACAAAAAAAAGGTCAATGTTATAAATGAGTAGCTGTGTCAAGTTGCCAGCTAGAGTTAGGTTGGTACAGAGTACAGACGATTGGAAAAAAACAAATATAAAAATAATAACTGTGAACAAACAATTAATTTCAGAGCAAAAGGGAGGAAAAGTTTCGTTCAACGGTAATATTTTATTAAAGCTTACTGACAATTTTATTTCTGAAATAATCTCTAGATTTTTTTACAAGTACTCTGTACTCCCAAGAAAAAGTTGTTTTTTTTGTTCTGAATTACACTTCCATGTGCAGTCAAACAGGACCTAGCTAGCTAGTGAGATGAACTCTCAAGCTTTTTGAGTCAATTTCAAACTTTCGGTTGCTAGTTGAACCTAGGGCTATCAAGAGACGAGATGATGGTGGGTTTTGAGAGGAGGCGTTTCTTGCAAGAGATGATTTAAAAATAGACCGAAAGGGCTTTGAGTGAAGCAAATTTAAGTGACCACGACAACAAGCAGCTGCGCACGCCTAGCCGACAGACCCACCATTTTTATTTTTTTTATTTTTAACAGTGGACACAACACCCCCACAGGCCACAGGGCACTGAGCACAGTAAAAACGGTACGAACTCTCTTATCAATCGTACATAATTGGTTAGATTGTTGTTGTTGGTCCCAGATATGCATATCATCCTTTTCTAAATTGGACGGGATGAAATAAATTTTGGAACTGCTGATCGATCACTATTCACTTGTGAGTTGTGATACGGTAATTCAACCTTAAAACATACGTAACCTTGTATACTTGTATGTCTCTAGAAGAGGGGATGAATTTCCTATTATCTGAAAGTAGAGTGATTCTTAAAAGAAATTACGAAAGAAAAGATGATTTATTTTTCACGAGGGATACTCGACAATGATTATTTTAATGTTTTTATAATACAATTTTTTTACAAGAATTTATACAAAATTAAGAAGTATTTTTTTTATTATTATTATATCGTTGGACATATAGCGGCCATTTTTATTAATACCCTCAATTTTTTTTTTTTAAATAATCCCACATCTCATTTTTTTTTTTAAATAACTCAACCGCCTGGGTCTGAGGCGGCCCAAAAATCAAATGGACCGCCGGGCCGAGAAGCGGGCCAAACCAAGCCAACCACCCCAGCCAGGGGCAAGCCACACCCTGATCAGACCACCCCACGGGCGGGCAAGCCACTATGGATTTTAATCAAACCCGTGAGCCCCCACCCCTTCTTCTCTGCTTCCACTCCACACCAAAAAAGAAAGAAGAAAAGAAAGTGCCTAGCTGTCTCTCTCTGCCCTAGTCGCCGTTGCTCCGCCGGTGAGGCCGTTGCTCCGCTCCTCCCTCTCGTTCTCTCTCCTCTCCCTCGCTCGGTGCCACCACCGCTGCCACTGCCCCCTTGCTAGCTGTTGCACCTAGCACCGCCACTACCGCTGCATCGAGCTTCTCTCTCGCTTCTCCCTCTCTTGAATGTAAGTTTATATTTTTTTTCGATTCAATTAGTTCAATTTATAGTTAGGGTTAGGGTTTATTGGTAAATTAGTTGATTTGTGAATTGTTGAATTCAATTAGATTTTTTTTGAATAGGTCGAATTAGTTGAATTGTCCGAATTGGTTGAATTGCTCGAATTGGATTTTTATCAAATAACTTGAATTGCGGATTATAATAGCTATTTATTATGGTAAAATTGCTTGAATTGGTTGAGTGTGATATGGTTTAATTTTAATGTTTATGGATGTGAATTGTGAATTGCTTAAAAATTTAGGGTTTATGGTTCAATTTAGAGTTTAAGGTGATGAATTGTGAATTGGTTAAAAATTTAGGATTTATGTTTCAATTTAGGGTTAGGGTTATGGTTCAATTGCTTGAATTGTTTAAAAAATTTAAGGTTATGGTTTGTGGTTTGAAAAATATGCTTTTTTTTTTTGCAAATTATTTTTGTGATGTTAAGGGTACGAAGAAAAGTTTCGGTGATGTTGAGGATATTTTGAAGTTGATGAAACACATTTATGTATCAATACAAATTAATTTCAAGTAAAACAAATTATTTTGAAGTATATCAATATTTGTTTAAAAATTACTTTTTTTTGCAATTAAATTGCATGTTTATCACTATTTTTTTTTAAATATGCATACTTTTGTTTTTTTGCAAATTTTATTTGTTTGTCGATTTTCACAATATTTTTTATTTGAAAAAGTGAATTTCATACTATATAAAAGTTTATTGAATTTCATACTACAAAAGTTTATGTTCCTATTATTTAATTAAAATGAATGTTGACTCGATAACGCTAATAGAAAAAAAAATCTGTCGATGCTGAAACAGGAGCAAGTTAAATTTTTATTTTAAGAAAATTAAGTGAATAAAATTTTAGTGATTGTTAATTTTACTTAGGCATAGTATAATAAAATTTTATGTAGCTTTTTATTATTATTATTATTATTATTATTATTATTATTATTATTATTATTATTATTATTATTATTATTTTCCACTACAACAAAAATATCCTTCAGCGACCTGCCAAATGGGTCGCAGATGGGTGAAGCGCCAGTCGCAGAAGGTGGGAGCTGATCCCAGATGACCAAAATGGATCGCAGAAGATCCAGTAGCAGTTGCTTAGTCACCGATGACTTCTCTGCTGACATCACCGGTCTCTAAAGGGTATGGCACCAATTACAGATGACCCCTTCAGTGACCGACTAGATCAGTCACTGATGCGACATTCTGACATGGCTAGAGGCGTATCGGGGACCGATTGGGCGGTCGCAGAAGGATCCCAAATTGGTCGCAGAAGGTTATTATTATTTTTATTTGTTTTTTTATTTCCAATTGGTAAGAAATGTATCAAACAAATATAATATTAAACCCATTCTATTCATATATTTTTCTCTCGCCTCAATTGATACGAAATGTAATATTCACAAGCATTTAACATCAAATATCATACGATTCACAAACAATTGAATTGGTACGTACCAAACATTTAACATCAAATAACAAATAATTCACAAGCAATGTTGTTATTTTGAAAAGATGTGTGATCTATATATAATATATGAGCTCTGACACCAGTCGCAACTACACAATCCATGTTTTTATGAATAAGATAAAACAAAGAAGAGACAGAAAGAGAGAGCAGAGTGGGTCCTACTCTGCCATTACTCACTAGTCACTGTCCGTGTACTCTATATAGACATTTGCTAATACCTATTCGGGTACTACCCGTTTTACCCAGCCTGTACCTGTTACCCGAGGTACCCGTGCCGGGGTATAGGCGGGTAAACAGGTATGGGGTTGAGACGGGTAGGGTACCAATATTTGAGAAAAAAAACCTGCCCAACCTGTACCCACCTTACCTGTACCCGAAACCCGCCTACCCGGACTCGTTGTATCCATAACCGCACCCATTTACCCGAACCCGAACCTACATACTTTACCCGTTCTACCCGCACCCTTTACCCGTTTAACCCGTACCCATTAACCTGTTTAATTTTGAAATTCAAATTAAAAAAAAAAATTCCCACCGGTTTGTAAAAAAAAAATAAGAAAAAATAAAAACATAACAAAAAAAAATACAAAAAAACACAAAAAACAGAAAAAAAAAACCAGAAAAAAACTCGTACCCTACCTGAGGTACCCGTTACTCGAGACGGGCTCGGGTTTGAAATGGGTAGGATACACTTTTTAAAAACCTACCCGACCTACCCGTACCCGCCCTGCCCGACTACCCGTCTCAGGTATACCCGAGGTACCCGTACCCTACCCGAGAACAAATGTCTAACTCTATACTCCTTTTTCGCCTAGCCCAAAAGCCGGCTAAAAAGCTTATATACTTTATTTATAATAGAGGAATTTCATTTGCCCCTCAAAAATCTCGAAATTACATGGATATCTCTCTAAAGTTCATAATATGATATTTATCCGACTAAATTTTAAAAACTCAAAAATTTATTCAATTTATTATCTTTTATATTAAAATTAATTATAAAATTATAAAGTGTTCGTTTGTTATTTTATATTCGATATGGGCGGTACAAACATGAAGCAACATCATCTTTAAAATATAAAGACTTAAAATTAGAAGCTTCTTCGACGATATATGCCTCTACAATTGAACCCTCGACGCATGCCTTGTTAGTCACCTTTATCTTAAGACGCTGTATGGCTCTACAATATCATGAAACACGTGAAATGTAACGTCAAATACATTCCAAACGATATTATACATCGAAAGGTATAAAATGGAAGTTTAGAATATGAACCTTTCAAATGTATACATCAAATGAAATGAAACAGGACCACAAACTCGTGCTTCGTAACTGAGATGAACTATTAGATGTTCCATGGAGTCAAAGAAGCCTGACGAAAATATTTTCTCTAACTTGCACATTGTGACGATAATATTCTTCCTGAGCTCCTCAATATGAACTGGATCCAGTTTTCCCTAGCACATAGATCTCTAAAAAAATTACTAACCTTTGTTAATACCTCCCAAATTGGCTCAGGTAAGAAATCTCTAAATGCAACCAATAACAACCGCTGCATCAATATGTGACAGTCATGGCTTTTCATCCCATTGAACGAAACATCATCTGAGTCCACAATATTCGACACATTAGAGGCATACCCATCTGGAAACTGCAAATTCTTGACCCATTCGCAAAATTTCACGCCTCTATTTTTTGTCCAAACAGTAGGTTGCGTGTGGTTTCACTATTTTCCCCGCTTTGTTGGTGTAAAGCTCCAAAAGCGGATGATTACACAATTGCGCCATATCGAGATAAGCCTTTGCATTGTCCTTTGTCTTTCCTTTAACATCAAGTAATGTGAAGAATATATTTTTAAAGAAATTCATTTCAAGATGTATAACATCTATATGGTGCCGTACTAGATGATCTTTCCAATATGGCAACTCCCAAAATATGCCTTTCTTGTTCCAATTGTGTGTCACACCAAAACCAGGAACGTTCTTCTTATTTTTGGTGCCAAATGTGACTTGTTCAAAATACTTGACCCGATCGAAAAATTCTTGTCCACTCAAGTGTCGAGCAGGATTGTCAGTCTCGATTGTGTCCTTCTTAAATGCATCTTTTTGAAATCAAAATTTATGATCATGGGGCAACATCCTTCTGTAATCATCAAAAAATGAGACCTTGCCTCCATGTTGAAGTTGGAATGCCTTTGTGTCTTCCATGCATACATGACAACTTAGTTTTCCTTTCGTCGACCATCCTAAAAGCATACTTAGGACCGGGTAATCACTAATAGTCCCCATTAAGGCAGCCTTCATAGTGAAGTTTTGTTTATTGAATTTATCGTAGGCTAGCACTCCATCTTTCCACAAATTATTCAGCTCATCCACGAGAGGTTGCAGGTAGATGTCTATGCTTCTAGTGGGACTATTGGGCCCTAGTATCAACAAGGATAGAAATATGTTGTTGTCGCGCATCACCGGAGCTGGAGGAAGGTTATAAATGACTAGAAATACTGGCCAATTGATGTAAGACCGACTCTCCGTATTGAAAGGAGAGAAACCATATGAAGAAAACCCAACATACACATTTCTAGGGTTTGTTGTAAAATCTGGATTCAAACAATTAAATTCTTTCCAGGCTTCACCATCGGCAGGATGAACCATGACCCTTTCCTTTTCCCGCTTTCCTTCTTTATACCAACGAATTTGTTCTGCGATTGTCGAAGACAAAAAATGCCTTAGCAACCTTTGAGTGATTGGAAGATACCGCAAAACTTTATACGATATATGCTTCGTGGGCTTTAAATGGTTGCCTTGTTTGAAACGATCATGTCCACAAACATCACACCTCTCTTTAGAAATATTATCATCACCGTAGTACAACATGCAATCATTCGGGCAAGCATGGATCTTCACATGACTTAATCCCAACCCTTTCACCAATTTCTTGCATTGATATTGATTTGGAGGCAACATATTCTCTTTCGCAACCTATACCCGGGCATGGGTACAAGTACCTCGGGTAACGGGTACGGGACGAGTAAAACGGGTATTAGCAAATGTCTATACTGTATATAGAGTACACGGACAGTGACTAGTGAGTAATGACAGAGTAGAGTAGAACTAGAGTGTTCTTAATTAAGCTCACTAAGGTGTTTGGTGAGTTTAACTCCAAAACCTATTAGATTGGTTTCAAATAATAAATCCAAATCGTTGAAACCGATTTACTTCAGGAGTGATGAATTTATATGTAAAGTGTTTAGAATTTTGAATTAATTTTGTATAAAGTCAAGTGGTAAAAAAAATTCAAAAAATGAATGCACTAAAATTAATTTATAACCCTTTTAATTTTGATCGCTTGACTTTATACTAAAATAATTCGACAACTCAAAATATTTGCATGTAAATTCATCACTTGTGAAGTAGATAGATTTCAATAGCTTGAATTTGTCGTTTGAAACCGAATATAATATATTTGGAGTTAAACTCACCAAATACCTTGATGAACTTAAAAACACCCTAGTTTTACTCGTATTAATAAATCAAATCATGTAAATTACATGATTTCAAATCGCATCTTACTAGCTCAAAACTTATAAGACTTAATAAAAGTTTATATATTTTTTAATGAGGGTTCAGATGCCTTTATTTTTTGTGCCTCCATCATGCCTCCATTTTTTAAAACTTTAATAATTCAAAATTTAAAACTTAAAAATCAAAATAAAACCGTTGGATATGATCTACATCATTTTATCTATGAACATGTAAAAAATTATGACATTTCAATTTTATTTTGATTGTCATCAAGAGCTTGTAAAAAATGCACTAATTTAGATGATTTCTAGATGTTTATTTTTGAACTTATTGATTCACATAAAAACAAAATTGAAATGTAATAATTTTTTATGAGCACATAGAGAAAATAACATAGATCACATCTAACGGTTTTATTTTGACTTTTAAGTTTTAAATCTTGAGTTATTAAAATTTTAAACAATGGAGGCATGATGGAGGCACAAAAAATAGAGGCATTTGAACCTTCCTCTTTTTTAATTTAATCTGATTTGTACTATGTAAAGCACTAGACTAGTAAACTTCCTAATATATATATTTGACTCAGAAATACGAATATAATCTCATTAATATTGTAGTATATCTAAAGTTTGATATGCAAAGTTTGTCATAATTCATTATAGCAATTTATCTAACAAAAATTAGAAAAATATCACGCAAAAACAAAAATAATTTCAGCTAGAAATTAAATAATGAAAATATGATGTACGTAGGAGGAGGGAGGGGGAGAGAGAGAAACAAGGTCCTATTAAGATATTTTGTTAAAAAAAATTAAAAGATAAATATTTTGTTTCAAAAAATTTGAAAGGTAAAATTTCTCCTTCTTATATATATAGAGAGAGATGAGCTACAATGACTCATAGAGTAAAACACGTTTGTACTTCACACTATATTTTTATTTTGAAAATTCAAACAACCGATCCGAATGTTAGATGTGATCTCTATATTGAAATATGCTTGGAAACTAAATTTTACATTTTTTGGAATTTGTTTACTATTTATTAAGAAATTTTGAAAATTGTTGTTTTGATGTGAACAGTAAAAACAGTAAAAAAATTCTGGACCATCAGATCAATGATTTTCAAAGTGGCTTAATAAATAGTAAAAAAAAACTTCAAAAAATATAAAATTTGGTCTCCAAGCACATTTTAATATGGAGAGCATGTTGAACAGTTCGGATCGGTCATTTGAATTTTCAAAATAAAAATATAGTGCTATGGAGCACCAATTCATTTTACTCAATGGCTCACCGTAGTCAATCTCATATTTATATATATAGTTATATACATACATACTTCTAGTTCACATGTATTGATTTTTTTTTTTCAAGAATTGGATCTAAATTGAATCTGTAATCAAGGTCTTGTCCCTGTTGTGGGTTTTGTTAGTGGACACAAAAATTGGAAAGCAGACAAGCCAAGTTAAACCTCCGAATTTCAATGGTCTATTATTCGCCCGACTTGTACTTAGTGTGCACTTTTAGATAAAACTATAAAAGCAAGCTTTAGCTTGAAAATTAAAACAAACCTTTATTTGACAAGTAATATCAAACTGAACAGTAGTTAAACTGGAAAGCTCAATTGAACATTCTTTTTAATATATTAATATATGAAAAGGAGAATTCATAAGCAAAACCTCAAATTATAATTCTTTTTTGAAATAGTAACCTTTTGCCTACTAAATTCCAGCATTATTGTTTGCTTTTAAAATGTTTAGGTTTATAGTCCGGTTCCAGTAAAATATTACAAATTGAATCTAAAGTATACAAAATACTACAATTGATGCAAAAAGAAACTTACAAAAAAGCTCCTGTAAAAAGGATAATTCTAACTTATGTTCAATTTTTAAAAGTACATCCAACTGTTTTTTATACATATATTTGAAAAACAATTATCCAGATAAAAAATTAAAATTTAGCTTTTGATCAAATAATTTAAATTTTAACCTACGAAGTTTTAATGACTTTGTGATGAATGGCCAATTGAATTTTAAGTTGACTTAAATTTGATAAACATAACACATCATATCCAAAAAAGAAAAGAAAAAACAAATCTACAATTAAAATAAAATAATCTAAATATTAATTTTCAAATATATGTAGAGGAGAGATCAAGTTATAACAATTTTTGAGTTACAACGAGTTACAGCAACTATTTTTTACATTTTCAAAGTCCAAATCGTCGATCCAAACCGTTAGATGTGATCTCCACAATAAAATATGCTTTCAAATCAAATTTTATATTTTTTGAAATTTTTTTACTATTTATTAAGAAGGGTACAAATTCAATGGTCTGAATTTGACTAGTTTTTGTACCCATCTTAATAAATAGTAAAAAAATTCCAAAAAATATAAAATTTTGTCTCGAAACATATTTTATTGTAGAGATCACATCTAACGATTTGGATCGATGTCTAGATTTTGAAAATGTAAAAAGTTATTGTTGTAGCTCAAAAATTGTTGTAACTTGATCCTTCCTCATATATGTATTACAAAAGTTAGCTACACTATAAATTTTGATTTATTTTTGACTAAAGGACAAAATAATTCTCAAAATTAGCAAACTCAAATCATCATAAATCCATGTATGAATCATCACCCATTTCCGAATCCTCTCCATTACCTCACCGTTTGTTTTGAATACGGACCGTCCAATTAAATTTCGGACCAATATGGATATGGTCCAAACCTGTAATACACCGACTTCCGTTAAAATTCGTGCTAATATATAACGAACAAACTGAATTCAAACTCAAACGTGAGGTACCTTAGATGATATGATTTCATCATCACCCTAGCCGGGGAATCTGTATCACCCCAGGTACCTGAGGTGCAAGTAGAAAATTCGAACCGTTCTTTTAGCTTGGCACAAATCACAAAGCAGACCCCTACGGTTATAATAGAGACTGGATTGAGTTGGATATGGATGAAATTAATCTAGACGGTTCATTTTTTTAAATTGTACCTCATGTATCTTGGGGGACACGGACTCCTAGTCGAGAGGAGGGAAATACAGCTTGAATAACTATACTTACCCTAACTTCTTTTTATAAATATATATGTTGGAGCTAGGGGTTTGAATGGTTACAGTGAGGATCGGATGAAAGTATTTTTATATCTATATTTGTTACAAATTGTCATTATTTGTATTTTACTCTTATCCGTCACAAATTATTTTATTTGTATTTTGCTTTTATCCGTTATGGTTGTCGGATAACAAAATAGTAGCAGTTAAATAACGGATAATACTAATATAATACTAATTTTTGTTATTTATGAATAAAACGAATTAAAGTGTTCTTTTCAATGTTTATTATCTGATCGGAAAACGGATATGAAATAGACTTTATCCGTATTCTTATTCATTTAGACAGATTTTTTTTTTTACCCGTACACAATAAGTTTATAAAAAAAAAAAAAAATTGCCTATACACATCTTATCAAATACGGTACAGATTAGATAAATAAATAAAAAGATGCCAATTGACATTCTTAGTTGGAGCTTATGCTTCCAACCTTCAAAACAACACTATAGGCGCTAAAATTGGCCACAACACTTCTACCTCAGTGATTTAATCTCATGTCATCTCCCTGCTTGCTTGATTTCAAAAGATACCTACTAGTGGTTTTTATGACTTTTAGTAGTTTGTATTTTTAATTGTTTTTTTTTTCTTCAAAGCAAACTGATAAGTTATTAGGCCGTTTTTAAAAATAAAAATAAATAAATAGAAGTCTAGCTTCTATTTGATTTCATTAAATTGTTACAAGTCTTATAACTGTAAAATTACAAAAGAGTTCAACTCACGAACATAGTGACAAATGAATTATTCGGGTTCAGTTCAGCGAGATTAAAAATTCGTAATTCGGGTTAACCGAATAATTTAGCGTTCAATTCAGCATGACCCCAGAAAAGAATTATTCGAGTATCTTGTCATTATGTTCACGAAAAAAAGGGTTAAAAAATAAAGAAAACACAATTTGCAAAAGCCCCTGATAAACCCAAAATGTGACTATCATGCTTGCTCCGCTGATTTCACCTGTTCAGCGGTATCAGTCTAGCTCCATTGATTCTGCTCTCCTTCCATTCCTCCGTTCTACTTTCCGGTCCCAATTTTGTATTAGGCCGTATTTGAAATAACTAATTATTTATTGCGATTGGTTTGGACTTTGGATCAATAATAAATTTATGACAAGTCGTTCACGATTCACCTGTGATAAGTGAACAACTGACAAAAAAACGGATTCATGTACTAAAAGATGCTTCCATTCTTTTCATGTTTTAGGACTTGGTCTTTGCAAAAGCATGCAAGACCCCAAGAACCAAGTTGTGTTGTCCCCTTTTTCGTGATTCTGTTTTTTTTTTTTTTGCTTGTTACTTCTGTACTTTTTGTACCTCTTATCTATATATTTTTAGTTTTTGCTGCTCTTTTTTTTGCTTTTTTTTAATTAATTTATGGTTCGGATTGTCTCTTCATTACGTAAATCACGTTACATTTAATTTGTCAAATGAGAAATAAAATAAAAAGAGTAAGGTGACATAAGAGGTGAGCCGTGAGCTAGTTCGGAATATAGTGTTCCACATTTTCAGCTGAATTAACTTATAACACATCTACTTCACTTGTAGGATTCATTAACATAGATGAAAATTCATATTTTAACATCTTGCTCCTTAAGATGAATTAACTTAAGTTGTGCAAAACAAGAGTAAACTAAAATAATCAATTTAATCCTCCTTAAATTTAAATTTAAGTAGCAACCAAATTTGACCATATGCATTAATTTTAAATGGAGATGTTCTGAAGCATGGATAAATACTGATGATTATCCAAATTGAATTATGTTGTGTGAAATAATGCATTGGGTTTTAGTGAATCCAATGTGTACTGATGCAAATTCATGACCATGAAAAATTGGCTGGACTCAGATGCCTTGCTTGCATCTTCATTATGCCTCTTTAAAAGTACAAATTAAACAAGATAACAAAAGCATGTTAAAGAAGCCAATTATTCCATCTCTTCTCTGTTTAAATTTGTCTTACTTTGAAGCTATTGACCAAAGAGAAACTTCCTATTAGTTGGCAACAAGCCCACTTGTTTCAATCGAATATAAACGCACGTGCCTTCCAATCAAACATTCCGGGACCGTTTGTTTTATACATGAATTCGTCACTAGCAAAGTAGCAATGCCCAGTTTTTGCAAGAAGAAACTATTCATTGTTGTTCGGCTATAACGGAATTGAAAATAGGAATTAGGAACTTGTATATTTTATTCAAATTATGATCGGTAAAATAAATTCAATTGTAAAATCGTCCCTATTCCACCCCTTCTATATCTATGGAGTAGCATTTATTTTGGGAAAAAAATATAGAGGTCTAGCCTATAATTTTCATTAAGATGACATCAGAGATGTCTTTTTTGTTTTTGTTTTTTTCTAAATGGTTGGTAGAGATGTCAATTAATATATACAAAGTTTTTTATAGGAAATAGGAAAACAAAAAAACAGAAAAGCCAAAATATTTACATATGAAATAGCACTGTGACGCTTTTTGTTTGCTATCTCCTAACTTTCATGGAACCAACTTCTAAAAACTCCATCTCCAATGGAGTAGCTAATTTCAAATTATGTATGAAATTAAATAAGGAAGGGCTTTAGTGCAAAACGAAAGAGTTTGACATAAAAATTACACTATTCCACCTTTTATTCATCGCTATTAGACTCTATTCCATTTAATTTTAAATATATACGGTAACTATTCCCAAGGACAGCTTGTGAAATTATGCTCCTGTACAAGTCAGCATCGATGTTTTAAAATAAAAAAATGGAGCACGTACAAATTTTATAACTACTTAGAAGTTAGAACATCGAACGTAATACAGTTTTTTTTTTTTTTTTTTTTTTAATACTTCAACCAAATCTTATAAAAATTCCTTGTTTTATGTTGTCGTTTATATGTTTGGACTAGAAGTGGCACGCAACAATACAAGGATAGCTACCCAAGAACAACCGAATTAGTACGGTGTACCAACTTTTTGCAAGAAAATTAATTCTCCGGTACCATTATTTTTTCCAATTAGCATGATAATCAGATTCGTATTTGTCTAGCCTCAATTGAACTGCTGGGATCAGCGAACCAGTTTAGTAACATTATAGTTGAATGGATATCTCCAGTTGAAGGTAAAATTGCAATAAAAAAATAAAAAATAAAAATCGGTTTCTGTAGATTTGAATGAAATTCTGTCACTGATTATGACTTGAATACCTACATGGAGGCATTAAAAATCATGGCCAAGGACTACGTTGTATTATAATTACTCTTTTTCTATTGTTTGTTGCGGCAGTTCTTATCTGATTGATGGGCACATTAAAGAGCAGTAGGTACAACATGGCCCAAAATAAAGGGCATACTAACTTTGAATAGTTTAGTTGCCTGACACTAAACTTTATGCATTAAACCTTTCCTTCATTTAATTTTGAAATTCCATCATAAGACTAATTATGATCCAAGTGTAAATACCTATAAGTAAGCTGGAAAGAAGCATTCATTGATTACACATGCCTGGATAGCTACAGCCTACAAGAGTTCCTGTTTAATTGACAATTTCAATAACTGTACTCATTCTTGACAGAGAAACAGACTGGCCAACGAATTTAATTTAGGCCTCATAACTAATACACGATGATATAGAATTCGAACGACCTTTTTGATCTTATATGATGCGCAGATGGTGAAACTATTCGACGGCTAGAAATTGAGCCGTTTAACTACGTACAAAACGTTATCACCACAATTCTAATGGACATGCATTTCAAGGTATTGCTGTTACTGTAATTTAGTAGCAAATAAAAAATTTATCACCTTTCTCAATTTGTGGTTAGAGAGGTGGTGGTGCATTGAATTTAGTCCCTCGTACACGAAAACTAACTGGTTAACTTGTGTACATTTTGAGAAGGCTAAATAAGCTACTGTAGTGTAATTTTATTTTATGAAAAATGCTAAGAAGTATTAACACTTACCAAAATTATAAAGGGTGAAGCACAAAATTGCTGATTTTTTTTTGCTCATCTACACATATTGACATGAAGAGATACATTTTTTTAACACATTCACATGAATATAATACTTCGATGTACTCAACCCAATAGCCTCAACCTGATTACAAGAGTAGATTGACGGGATGAATTTCAACTTCTATCCACTCCTTTGAGCCGAAGTTATGAATCTAGAATGCTTCATCATCTACAGTGGACCTAGTAATTGGTATAGACCATCTACCTAGGTGCGCAGTGTAATTGGTGCAACGCACTACCCCTCTCCCGGCAGGTCCATCAGGAAAGTCTATAACACTAATACTGCCTGAGTCTAAATGAAAAGACGGCATCCAGTCCATGGACAAATGGAGGCACTGGCATAATAGACCTGTTAGTATGGCTGGGTGCCCAACCACTACCAAGTTATACTCTGCCTCGGACTCACTGGAGAGCTCTTTGAGCAATGCTTGCCATGCGGTTACTGACTTGGTACATAGCTCCTTCAAGACTGATTGGTCGAAGCAGCTTAACCAGCCTGATTGATATGCCATTGCCTTCTGCCAGGAAAACAAAGAGAAAAGATTTTACAAATTAATAGCAACTTAATTTGGTGGTGATGAGACTCCACAAGTATGAAACTAACTGTAATTATGGACAAAAAGGAAATAATCTAGTACCTAAGATACACTTTTTAAATCTGAGTATTAAGTGTGAGTCAAATTTAGCTTAAGAAAAAGCAGTAACGAATGAAGTTATCTTACGACAGCAGTATTAATAACTTATCATTTTTCCCTAAATGTACTAGTTTTTAAACTTCAGGCAAAGAACAATGAGTTTTAATTTTACTCATCCCCACCACCTGCTTGTGTTAAATTTTAACCAGCTTATAAGAGGGTTTAAGCTTTGTTAGGCTGAACCTAAGAAGTTAGCTTGATTGGCCTTTATTTTCTTTAAAATAGTTGAATCAGAGTACCACCGATTACATGGGAACCATTAAATATTAAATAGTCCATACGGATTATTCATGTCAAGCATTCCCTAATTAAAAAAAAAAGGTACAAGTAACCTTTCTGGCTTGTTGGAAAATGGGCTCCACTTCGAGGTCAAACAATTGCTTCAGTTGAACATAACGAGGCACACAATCTGCACCCAAGCAATCAGCTGCCTCTTGAACCTGCCAATTTTGTACGCTTTTCGAATTTCAAAAGAAATTAACACCTTTAGTTGGATTTTAGTGAGTCGGGACACTTTTCAGGAGACTTCTCTGTTTTTTTTTTTTTAGAAAGGAATAAACCCGCAACCCCTCCTATTTCAATTTTTGCAGAAGGGCACCCGACAATGGTGGAAAATTCAAATCAATTTCAATCCTGTAGTAAAATCTCAAAATCATTTGCACAGCAATAGCTCAAAGTAGTGATAATTAAGTGGTCATTGTATTTCAAAATAGTGCATAAATAAATAAATGCAAGTGACTAATAAATGCTTTACAAGGGTTCTTTTGCCATTGTCTCATAGTTGGTCAAAATGAATCAACTGCAATAGTTCCCAGTAAAGTAGGGTGTCCCAAATAACTAAAATGGATGCACTTCTTGTAAAATTTTCTTTTATCTGGCTGTTCCATTGTATATAGAAAAGACAAAAAATTATTCACCTCAGAAATAGCAGTGGCAGTATCAATAGCAGGTACCCTAGGACCGGAAACAATGCAATTCACTTTCATGTCAAGGAGAAGCTCTGCTGTTTTCTGGGACTGTTTTTTGCGAGACCCGCACAAATGGCCAAATTGTCATGTCCTTATCCACTGTAAATGAAGCAAGCCAGCACGGAATATCTTGACCAATGCTGGATTATTTACTAATTTTCTTTTCTTTTGGTAAACAGGGGAAATTGCCACCTACTTTTATTTGATAATAAAACCATACTAGAGGACAGGCACAAAATTACAAACCAAATCATAAAAGCATACTAGAAGACAAGCATAAATTTCAAATGAAAACATTCCAGTTCAAAACCATGAACTAGTGATTAGTACACAACCTGCTCTGGTCCCCAACAAAATCACAACCTTACCTATATCAATAGCTAGGGACACCTGTCATAGAAATTAAATACCATCGACTTTCTGAAAGAGTTCACTATTTCATTGATTTGATTTACAAAACAAATACTAGAGCCTATCTGAGCTCAAATTATTAACCATGAAAAGAGGAGTCAAGAGTGCTTACTTGAATAATCCCAAGCATGTTTAAGGCCTCGTATCCCATTCCACCTAATCCAAACTGAAAAACTTAAATTGTTAGAAGACCAGGTAAAAGTGGCAATAGGATTAGAACATTATTACAATTCTCATTTTTCTATTCAGCAATCAAGCTGTTTTGCAAATACATTATTGAAAGTGAGGAAAGAAATTTACATATAGACCCCACAATTCATCAATTTTGTAATGTGGTCCTCTTTTTCTCAGTAAAAACAAGTACATCCTCATGGTAGTTTCCTTTGGCAAAGTTATTTAATTAGTTAACTAAACTATTATTAAAACAATTTAAGGGAGATAACCCAGACCAGACCTACCAATACACGTCAAAAATAAAAAGGCGCAAATGAACATACATTCCAGGTGGTAAAAAAATTGCTAATATCAACCACCCCCCCCCCCCCCCCCCAACCCCCACCACCCACACACACACATTTTTCATCTAATTATAGTATTTTCAGTGTTATTAGCTCCGGCAATGTGTGGGGATGAGAGAGATTCAGTACCTCAGAACCAGAGTTTTGAGTGGCACCTTGACAGACTAAAATTATCCTCTTTTGTGCTTTTCTTCCAGCTGAAGCTCCAGAAGCCACTGGAGTATATGGAGTCTGCTTCAAATTCACTGATTGTTATAATTGACAACAAACAACAACAAGATTTTCCATTAAAGAGAACTTAATTCCAAGGAAGATTACACAAATAACCCTGACTGGACAAGATTATTTTTAAAATTCAAGAAAAAATTCAGTAAAATTTGAAAATAATTTCCAGGCCAGTAAGAAATAGATTTTATTGTCTACACGCAAGAAACAAACTTGTCTCACAAGCACATGAATGAACTATAGTATTAACTAAAGATAAAGCATGATGCAAATTAAGCACTAACAAGCTCCATGAACAATCAATGCATCAAACAAACAAATAAGCCAACAAAACAAATATAGAAATAGAAATGTTGTAATAAGAAAGAACATCCAACGTTGTGCACCTGGTTTAAGCGGTTGAGGCATATATTAGGAGTTCCACCTTGAACTTGTGGAGTAAAGTCTAGCACACTAACTCCACAATTGCTCTGCAAAAGAATCCGAAAATACTCCGTCCCAAGACCTAAACAGGAAGAGACAAAACATATTTACGTCAAGTTGCATATAAAAGCTACAATTGGTACTTGTACGGAAGCGAACAAAGCTGTACAACAAGCATTACATTGTCAGACCAAAATTTACATATCAAAGAACATACTAAGCGGTAATGAATGGGTCTAAGAAGAACATGTCAAGCAGATATTCTAGCTTAAAAAAAAAATTTGGTTAGAACTTCTATAAAATTTATACTTGTATGCTCGTATGGAATTGCCAGTACAACAATGCTTAAATGGGTCTGTAGATATTATGGCTCGGAGGAAAGAGAAAGAATGGCCCTGCCAAAAGGATGATCCCCAGGCCAGCATAAAAATGTGGTAGCAATTCTTCAATTTAGTTTTTGCTTGCCAATAATTATTATAATGAATCATTTAAAACTATTTACCTTTGACAGCCAACACCATAACCCAGCCGGAAGTAGAACCTGAATTAAATAGACTAAATTATTTACCTAAAAAGGAAAAAGGAAAATGGACATTACCTAAAGCTGTTGCAACAAGAGCCTGGTTCACTGCATTGTGGGCTACAACAAGTACAGACTTGCCCTCGTGAGCCAAGATTCTGTTCCAGCAATTTCTGGCTCTGTCCCATAACTCCCTCACGGGGTAGTGTCCATCTATGTTAAAATTTGGTGCATCCTTCTGCCACTGAAGAAAATTACTGCCATACCTCTCCTTTCCTTCGTGCTTCAGTAAACCCTACAGCATCAGTTACAATGTTTATTCCCTTTTTTAAATAGGTAGGGCTTCAAATGTTACCACTTCTAAACGACATTAATTTTTGTAAGAACAATAAATTAGTTTATAATGTTGGTTTTCTTGTTTTCTTTACAACAATAGAAAGTAGAAGTAGGAAACAAAGAGGTCTACTGAAACGTGGGGCTCTTTTCTGCTTTTGAGGCGGAGTTGTACTACAAAAGATGATGTAAGAATGATCTAACCCTGGGAGCATCCTTTGCTTGTATAAAGATCGTTTATGAAATAATATAGTATGAGCAACTTTTCTGATCCATGCATGTTTACATACCCACTTTATCAATTTACCTTGATCTGTTCAGATTCTGGCGGTGCCATGGTATATATTTTCTTTTGCGATCACTATTACGAAAACTTAATATAAGTTTTTAAGTAGAAAAGGCCCTCAGATATTGAGTTTAATTTATACTAACTTGGAAAGAGTAGAGATCAATCTCTCTCAAGTCAGAGTCCAGAAGCATCTCCTCCTGTCGACTGTCCCATATTATCTCAGCTGTTTTCTTCGATCGGATGAGGGGACTGAATCACATATGACACCCCATATGAAGTCAATAGAACAGTTAATATAACGAACCCAGATTTACCAGAAATTAACAAAAGAGAATAAAACTAGCAATTATGCTCTTCCAGGAATGATTTGATCATATGATCCATATAGATCAAGCGTTTACAAAGGAATAGTTAAGATGTAACTGGGCTGTCCCCAGGAGCATGCCCAATTACATCATAACCATTTGGTTTGCTACCAAAATCATGGCAATTCAAACAAGCGGATTGGGAATGGGAAATGGGGAAGAACCTGGTGAAGCAAACATCGAAGGAATCTGAGAGGAGCATCTGGCGTGAGGTCTCGGCCTGGGACACTCCTTTCGAGGTGAGCACGGAGTAGTCGGAGCTGCCCTGGATGCGGCCTTCCTCGTTCCAGGTGCTCTGCCCGTGCCTCACCAGCACTACCCTCTTTGCATCTCGTAATCCCTGGAGCTTCTCCGCCGCACTCGGGGCCGCCTCCGCCTCCCTCAGGGTCGAGCAGCACGGGGAAACAGGTCGACGCCGGGCGGGGATCGCCGCAGTAGGGGAGCACACTAGTGAGAACATTCTTTCTTTTTTTATCTTGTTAAATTATTCTGGTCTAGTTCTTTTGTCAGTATATCTGGTGCTCATTTGCAGGGGAGACAACTCAGACGAGAGCCTGTAGATTGGGGCCGGGAGGTTTGCTTCGCTCCTCATGGTCATCACTCATCAGACATCAGGTTCGCGCCGTTTGTTTGGGCGTTCTTTGGAGAAGGGTCGTCCACGTGGCACGAGGCCGCGCATTGGATTTGGTCCACTAAGCATTGTAGCACAGTTTATAAGACTGTCCGATCATCCGATCTGAAATTGAAGGTGGAGATCGATCTAAGGTTTAGTGAACTTTTCTATCCATCATACGGCTCTTTTCTCAGACATTTTTATTAGTGTGTTCAAATGCCTTTATTTTTTTTTTCCACCATCATGTTTTTATTTTTAAAAACTTAAATAACTCAAAATTTCAAATTTCAAATTTCAAAATATAACCGTTAGATGTGATCTATGTTATTTTCTCTATGTATCCATAAAAAAATTATCACATTTTGATTTTTACTTTTATATGAATCAATAAGTTGAAAAATCAACATCTATAAATTATTCAAATTAGTATATATTTTTATAAGCTCAAGATGAAAACCAAAACAATATTAAAATGCCATAATTTTTTACACGTATATAGATAAAATGATGTAGTTCATATCCAACGGTTTTATTTTGAATTTTAACATTTAAATTTTGAGTTATTAAAGTTTTTATAAATGGAGGCATGATGGAGGCACAAAAAATCAAGGCATTTGAACCCTCTTCTTTTTATTAATATCCAACTTAAATACTATTTATCATATTTACTCAATTTTTTTAATTTTTATTAAAACTACCTAAACCGCGAATTTGATTGGCGCTTTGGAGATCGTTTTTTTTTTAGAACAAGATTATGAAATTATAAATATAACCATAAATTTTTTTATTCCAAACAAGATGCTTTCAATTATTTTTGAATCACAAATATAATCATAATTTATGCTTTCAATGATTTTTGAAAATAAATATAACCATAATTCATGCAAAATATCAACAAAAAAGTATAGAATAAGATTGTGAAATCTAAGAGGAGACGATTTTGAATTGTGAAAAAAAAATAATTACCGTGTAAAGAACATATATTGAACAATCATAGATAATTTCAATAATATTTGAATAATAAATGAAACCGTAATCTATTAAAAAATAAGCAAACACATACAATAAGTAGTAAATGCATTTTAAAGTTATGGTCGTTTAGAGAGTATGGGTGTGTCATCAATTTTTTGACATTATGAATGTTTTGGCAATAATAAAGTTATGGCCATTTAGTGAACATGGGTGCGTCATCGATGTTTTGGTATGAAACATCGATGCACTTATGTCGTCGTTAAGCTGGACATAAAACATCAGTGCGTTATTGGTATTTTTGCATGGAAACATCGTTTTTTTTAACTTTAAACAATCATAACTTTTGCTATGAATTTTGAATTTGCGCATATGATCCCAATTTGGAAATGAGGGAGGGGGGACGAGATAGTTAGGACCTCGTCCCAAGGAGCATCCTTGGACACTCAACGGAATCAAAATTGCAAAAAAAACATAGTTTAGTGTCTCAAAATTTAGTTTAAGTTTTCTATCAATGGTAGACATACAACGACCAGTATTAGTTTTTTTTTCAAAAGCCTAAGAGATTATTCAAGAATTACCTATATAATTATTTTAAAATGCATTTACTATTTATTGTGTGTGTTTTCTTATTTTTTTAATGGATTACGATTTCATTAATTATTCAAAGATCATTGAAATTATCGATGATTGTTCAATATATGTCATTTACACAGTAATTATTATTATTTTTTCAAAATTCAAAACTGTCTTCTCTTAGATTTTCCAATCTTGTTCTAAACTTTTTTGTTGATGTTTCCATGAATTATGGTTATATTTATGATTTGAAAATCATCGAAAGCATCTAGTTTGGAATAAAAAAAATAATGGTTATATTTATGATTTCAAAATGTTGTTCTAAAAAAAAAAAACTCCAAACCGCCAATTTAATTGGCGGTTTGGGTAGTTTTAATAAAAATTTGAAAACCTGAGTAAATTTGATAATTTGTATTTTAAGTTGGATATTAATAAAAATGTCAGCTCTATTCCAGTAGTAAGTTATTTATTGAATTAGTTCGAAATTGAATTGATAATTTTATATCACATGTTTTAAATTCATTTTTATATTAAGCACATAGATGTCTTGATCTGCCAATAATTTTGATTTAAAGATCAAATTTCAGATTGAATATCAGCGTTTTGATCAAATATTCTAGTTCGAAACATCTTTTTTATACTTTTTTTTATGTGTACAAGTCAAAATTTATTTAGACAATTTTTTGTTACATGTACCAAATTGTATCATCTTTCTGATTAGTCATGATTTCTTTTTATTTTTTAAAGATAATTTAAGAAACCTTTTAGTTGATTGATAATTAATTGATCATGTTTTTATTTATTTCTATTTTTTATATCAATTAAGGAATGCTATTTGCCATTTAATATGACATTTTGATTGGGTTTTTTTATTATATAAATATGTTAAAAAGATTAAAAAAAAATTATGTCATTTAAATAATATTATTTCAAAGATATTATTATCATTTAATTTAATTTTTTTATAAAAATATGTCATTGTATATGAGTTTATTTTATTTGTTATATACTTCAATCGCAACTCATGGACACAATATTAGCAACTATATAAGCATGTACATTGGAAAAGTAGTTTGTTACTATTAGGGGTGTTCATTGGATCTAGTTTATTTGGTTTTGAATCAAATTGAATTAGTTTGGACTAAACGATTCTGTTTTTTCGGTTTAATGGTTTGCTTTGCTTTTAAAATTGAATTTTAACTTCGGTTCGATTCGGTTTGGAAATTTTCAAAACTGAAATACACAAACCGACCAAACTTTTATGTATTATGAATTTGGTCCGAACCGTCTCGGTTTATTTCTTAATACTATGATTATTTCTTAATTAATTGCTTTAAATACTTTGTTTTATTTCTTATAATCCCAGTTTATTTCTTAATATCCCGGTTTATTTCTTAATATACTTTGGTTTATTATAAATCAATTGCTTTAAATAAAAAATATATATATATTTCGGTTTGGACTGAATAAATTGAAATAAAACTTTAGTTCGGTTTGATTCAGTTTGGTTTTATTTTTGAAACTAAATTATAACTTTGGTTTGCCTAGTTCGGTTCGGTTTCAACCGAACTGAACCAATGAACACCCCTAGTTACCATAGTGACAAATAAAGTATTCGGGTTTGGTTTGGCAAGATCAAAAATTTGTAATTCAAAAATAATTTGAGTATAATTCAAAAATTATTTGGGATCATTCAGACCAGAGATCTCAGTCTACAAGGAAGCAAAAAAATAAAAAAAAATAAAAAAAAAACAAAAATGTTATGGAAAAAATTTAGAAAAAAATTCACAAATAATTCAAAAAATTCATAAAAGTTTGTCAAATTTGCGAATTATTCAGAAATAATTTGATCAAAAATCAGCTAACTGAATAATTCGGTGTTTGATTTGTCATCACCGAAAAAAACGAATTTGCAAATATGATTGTTAATTGTTACCGGGTGGAAAGGAGAACTAAAAAGTTGATTTATGCTGTGTAGCGGATCAAACCATATGTACACGTATCATCTGCATTAACTCAAAAAAGAATCTTCTGAGTTAATAAATCTGGACCGCGCAATCTGCTTTAAAATCCGTGATAACTAGATCCACACTAATATTAAAGGACCTTGAATTATAAGTTGTGGCCGGATTGACTCCGTTTAAAATCAGACGATTGAAATGGGTTAACTCAAACGATGTTCTTCTGAGTTAATGCAGACGATGCGGACTCAAACCATATTGGGTATAGGGATGGCAAAAAAGCCCATTACCCGGTCGGCCTGCTCATACCCGGTCGGCCCATTACCCGGTCAGCCCATTATCCGGTCAGCCTGACACTGTATCAGGTCAGGTAGGGCCGGGCCTGAAAACAGGCTAGGTCAGGTATAGGATTCAGCTCAAGTCCACAGGCTACCTGTTGGGCCTAACTTATTTGAATGAATAAATTTTATGTTATAGTTTTGCCTCTGTCTCAGATTTCCGAAAAACCCTTAGGTTTAGCCAGCTCTTTCATTCTTTCTCCTTCTCTCTTTCTTTTTGTTGCGCCTCCACACCAGATCTCTCTAGCCTCCACACCACCACACAAGAGAGGAGAGACAGACGAGATGACAACTCCCTTTCTTCCGACACAAGTTACAACACAGTCACGCTGGATCTTCCTCTTTACTTCCGAGAGCCCCCGATCTGCCCCGCCTCTAGTCATGCCCCACCCCGACTAACTGCTCTGCCTTCGCCACACTAGCAGCCGCCGGATAGGATAATAGGTGTGCTTTTGTTTCCAATTTTATGAATTTTTCTCCTTTTATTGTGTGTTTTCCTTTTCACTAACTCAGTCTCATACTCTCACGAGTCACAATAAACATCTAATCTGTCTCTCTAACTCTCTTTTTTTGTTGAAAAATTTAGGTTAGCGATTTGCCTCCGCCATTGTCCACTGATCTGCCTCTGAGCCTACAAGCTCCTGCTCAAAGGTTAGTAAATTTATTGCACATAGTTCTCAAATGTAGTATTCTTCAGTTATTGTTGCATTGATTAAATGTATGACAGTGAAAGCTTCTATAATCATAACTCCAAATTTGATGGATTATATTTTTATACCAACTATACTTGGTAATAATTTAATGCACTGTCTTTTACCAGTTACTAGTTTTGTTTTCCCCAATTAGTGCTTCCTTTTTATCTGTTTAGGCATGCTTATCAAAAGCTTTTGAGTTCAGTTACTAGATAGAATTACATATAAAACTTTATACTATAGCTTTTGTTTCTTGTTGTGTAAACTTTTTTACCTGGTTTATTTAACCCTTGACTTAGCTAGGCGATACAAGATATAAAAAAGAATAAAGTATTATCTGAATGAAAAAAAAAGTTTACAGTGCCATAATATCTAGTTGCTTAAACAGTTAGTTAGAGGTTGTTATTAGTTAGTTGCTTAGATGTTTGATTGTAATAGCTTTTAATTTTCTGAATTATATGCTTTTTAAAAATAGTGTGTTAAATGCATGCAATTGATTAAATACTCTTATTTTTATTAACAGAGTGTTAAATGCATGCAATTGATTTAAGACATATTGTGATGATTTAGATGAATGTGAAGATGAATGTGAAAATGCAACTGAAAGTGAGAGCTTGGCTAATGCTAATAATGTTGAGGTATACTTTTCTCTATTTTTTTGTATAGTATGATTTTGAAATTTTGTAATGGATTATTAATTGATCAATTGCAGTTAGAGGCTATTAGTATTAGCTCTTGAAGTGAAGGGATTTCAGCTCATGAAGTAATAAATGGTATGAATAGTTAGTACCTTTTCCACTTTCATATTTAATGCAAAATGACCAGCCTTTAATACAGCCTTGTGTTTGTTGTTTGTATTAATCGTTAGCTTCAATTTAAAGCTTAAGGCATGTACTAGTCTATAAACACAATGGGTGAGTGTTGATTTCACTACTGATTTGACCATAAATGTTGTATTAATATAGTTGTTATTCAGGATTCTGTTATTAGAGAAACAAGATCTGATCTTAGCTTAAATGATTGTGTGAGTGTTGACTAATGGAAGTCTTTTTTTGCTTAAACAAGATATGATATGATCTTATTAGAGAAACAAAGATCTGATCTGATATTCAGGAATCAATAATGGTAGTCTTTTTTTATATGAATATTGACTATGAGGTGTTCGACAAAATGCAGGTAGAGAATAAGCTTGTTTGAAGAATTCTTTAAAGCTTAAGAATGGGGATCGAGCTGATTGTATTTGTTGTTTTTATTTGATGTTAAATATACTTTGATTGTCTTCTATATTTTAAGTTTGTTGTTTGTATAATGATTCTGCTGTTAAGTATACTGTGTTTGTTGTTAAGTATACTATTTGCTGTTAAGTATACTATGTGTTGTTTGTGTTTGCTGTTAAACTGCTATTTTGTACTGTTTGTATTTGGTGTTAAATATACTTAGATTATACTATTTGGTTTAAATTTCTATTAAATGAGACCAGGCATGGTTGGGCCAGGTCGGGTAAGGCAGCCCATGGGCTGTGACAGGCAGGCACAGGCAGGCGTAGGTTTGAAGAAAATGTCCACAGGCAGGCCGGGTATTAATTTTTATGCCTGTTATAATGGACCAGGCAGGTTAGACATAGATTTTTATCAGGCAGACCGAGTATGGAACTGGTAAAATGTCTGTGGGCTCAGCCCATTGCCATCCCTAATTGGGTATTTTCGTTCCAATTTGCTGATATTAAAAAAAACTAGGTGGGAAAATCGAAGACGACTAGATTGGTCCAGAACACCTCAGATCCAATACAACCCATCGAGACCCAAAATAATTTCGACAAAGTTCAGGCCGAGGTACGGCATGTTCGAACCTTTTAAAATTCGCAGTTTCTGCATGAAGTCTCGAGTTCTCCTTTCCTATTAAAAAGCTGAAGGTTGTACAATGTACATTGAAACAAAATAAAGAAGAAAGCACAAATAAATTATTTTAATGAATCAAATTGCAGTTGGCAAAGTGATCATGCAGTTAGCATTAATTAAACAAGCAATGGGTCTTAAAATAAATCAATTCCTATATTTTTATTAAACAGATGTATTAAACAAAACTACAGTAACCAAAAAGATAAAAGAAAGAAATGATCGCTATAAAATACAAAATAAAAAGAATGTTTATCAACCGAATCACACAGTACACCACATGAAAATCAGTAAATGTTCATCTACACCTTTTTTTTCATCTTGTACCAGGGTCTTTAATAGGCTCTGCTGCCGTTTCTTCTTTTGGGGCTTTCCCCAACTGGATTACGGGCAAGCTGTTCCGCCTCTTATCCCACCACCAGTAACCGCCATATGCGGCCATACCGGCAAATACCAGAGTAAAAATCACCACTGCAGCTATCACACCCGGGTGCCCTTGCTTATTCTGATGTTTCTTTCTATGCCCGACCACCCCATAATCATTCGACCTGAGTTTGAAGTACCCCTGATAGGCAGCACCTAACTGCTCGACCGTCTGTATTGGATAGTCCATGATGTAACAATTTTTTGCCGTGTAAGCATATAATGCCCCCCAACATACGCAGCTTTGCGCGCATGTTTTCTCGCACTCATCCAAAGACTCCACTGCTATTGTCTCCATAATGTTGGTGTATTCTACTTTGACACCACTTTTTCTCACGACTGAGAAACCGCTATTCTGATTGCCACAGAAATCTCCAGTATCTGTCTGGAGGCATCCGTCTGTGCCATTGACTAGACACGAACACTGGAAAGGAGATCCAGGTATACAGATCCCATATGCACCGCATATGCCGGGTAACCCGCACGGTTCTGTCTGTGCCGTGTAAACCAAAACCCATGTATTGTTGTTCCAGTAGTAAGCGTACAAATTACCATCGGGCTGTAATGTCAGCCGGTGAAAACCCAAATTTCCACGCTCAAATGAGTCGAAAGGAATTCGATCAATATAAGCTCCATCCCTAACATAATAAATACCCAAGAAACCACGGGGGTCCACTTGCGCATAGATATCCTTCAAAGCGTTGGCTTTGAGAGCAGTGTGTGACCAATAATTCAGTTCCTGGCCTCCTTGGAACTCCATGAACAAGGCAAGATATGCTATACCAATACGCAAGGTGTATCGTTTGTCGGCTGTGTGCAATGAAGCCGTGGTTGAAGAGGACAACTTCTGCCCTTGGACAAGTGTGTCGAAAGGATAATCAAAGCTCTGCCAGAGAGAAGAATCCGCACCGACAGAATTGTATATTTCGAGATTTGAATTATTGCTAAGGGATAGATAGTCGCCACCGGCTGATTTAGAAGCCCAAACCGGGCCACCTTGGATGGTTGCATCAGTCAGGACAAGGTTGCCATCAAAAGAGAAGGTAGTCGAGTTGCCCCAGTTGGGCAAATTGAAAGGGTTAGCACGCCATACTTGCTGCGTAGACGGTAGGTGAATTATGGCCAAATCAAGCTTTGCCGAACCAACATGCAAGAATCCAAATGCAAAGACGCCAGTGATGTCAGCAAGGAGGGGCTCAAATTGAGCATTGTTGCTTGTTGGTGAGGCCGTGAAGCCCTTTATGATCCTTGTTGGTATGTTTGAGTCGGCAGCTGTACACCGAACTGTAAGCAATAGTAACATGTAACATACAAAGAGGCTTATTGATCTCATTGAATGAATTGGGAAGTTCAGCATGTATTGTAGTAGATAGTAGAGAAAGAGAAGAGGAAAGGGAATTGGGGGTCAGCAATGAGAGATCAAGAGGAAGTATGTTAGTATAACGTGGTAAGCTGATATGAAAGGATAAAAGAAATTAAGTCAAAGCTTGTGATTGATAGGGTATTAAGATGTGTTGACTAATCCTGAATGTTTTTTAATGGACTAGAAGTGGTACCCCAGTCATTTACATGGCCTTCAAGGATTCCAAATTCATGGCTCGTTTTCCAAAATAAAAATGCAGATAGTACTAAACTAAACTCTATTTCCATCTCATTGCAGCATGATTGGAATTAATCTTGATGCATGGTTAGATCAGAAACAGACGTCTGTGATCTGGCTGAGAACATTGATAGAAACTGCAGTAACGGAGAGCAGCCGAACTTGTACACTTTTGTGATTGTGATGCTGAAATTGGGAACAAGTTCCTTGTTAATTATTTGTCTATTTCTATGAGACAATAAAGGTAATTATTTACGTGCCTGCTGTCTCATAGAATGGATAATACAACGTGATGAGCAGATTACTCAGAAATCAGAATTCCTTTTCTTTTGTTTTTAAATTATGTGCATAAGTAGAAGGAAAAAGTTCGAATTTTTTTATAACAAAGATTTAAGAAATTAAGACTATTGTCTTTTTTTTGTTGTCAGAGGAGTTTAAGGGCGGCCAGCAGGGGCCATGGCCCCTCCACGATTTATAGTATAAATTAAGTAGTATTATTAAATAATCTTTAGAGAATTGACCCCTCCAACAAGATTGTTAATTGCCATCTTTATTTTTGGGATTTTGCCATATTCACTTTAGCATTGTTAAAATTTGCAATTGATTTGTACACAAAAATAATAATAAATAATATACTATATTGCAATATAGGAAAGAATACTAAATAATAGACTATTGCACATCACACGGCCACAATTTTCGTGGCTTGAAATCTTGTATTGAAATGATTTGAACTTTTTTTATGATAAGAGTGTTATTTTCTATTTTGTGATTTTCATGATTTCCACCTAGTTTTGGAATGTTTCAATCAATTCCAAGTTGGAATTATTCTTGCAATCCTCTGTGATCCGATGTTTTCATATCTCGTCTGTTTTTTTTTTGTTCTATTGCTTAGGTTCTGTCAATAGGAATGTGAAGATTTAACAGCTGATCTGCAAGTAGTCCTCTTGCTGGATTTTAAGATTTGTAAGTCAGCAAAACATATAGGGGCCATTTAGTAATAAAGGATTAAGTCTCCTTAAGACTTAATCCGTTTTTTTTAGCTTCCTTATCCTCTTAATTCTACCGAACACCGGTTCCTTAGCGCAGATTAATAACACCTCCTTTAACTTTATTTTGCCCAGATCTTAATCCTTTGCCAGGACTTTAAGGCATCTATACCTCTTTTTTTAGCTTTCTTAACTTTTATTCATGAATTAAGATACCCAAACATTAATTCCTAAGCGCTCCTTAAGCTCTTAATCATTTATTGCCAAACAACCCCATAAGAGGTAAAGTACAGCTGCATGAAGGTAGAAATTTTATGATCCATTTGTCAAAAGTTCTCAGTGGTCATTCTTTATTTTCTAGATAGTTAATAATCTCTTCATGGTGAAACTCTAGTTTATCCTTGATTTTTAGATAGATAGCATGAGGTGGATGGCTATGCCTTCTCTTTTGCAGCAATACAGAAGACACCAAAGGTATTATATGTACCATAATGCATAACTTCACCAAATGTGCTTCATTTTTTATTATAATTTTTTTAATATGCATGCTTTATATCTAATTACTTTTAATTCCTGATTAGTGTGAATTAGTATTTAGTTACTAGAATTATATAAATTATGCAAAATATGCTAAATTATATAGCATTACACTAAAACAAACTACATTATCCAAAATATGCTAAATTATACTAAAATATATTAAATTAAACTAACTTATACAACCTTATACTAAAATTATCTAAATTATGCAAAATATGCTAAATTCAACTAAAATAAATTAAATTATACTAAAACAAACTATGCTAAATTATACTAAAAACACTATTTTTTGTCTCAGTTCTGGCATCTGTTTCTGGATGAAATAGGCTGTTTCGGCCTTTTCCCAAACTATCTATATTTCTGCATTTTTGTTTCAGCCAAGAACAGAGAGTTTCAGCCTGAAATAGGTTGTTTATGCCGTAAACAGTCTGTTGTGGCCTTTCCCGAACTATCCACATTTCTGCATTTTTGTTTCTTCTAGGAACAGAGTTGTTTTGTTCAAGAACAAAGTCTGTTTTTGTAGGAACTAATTCTGTTTTGAGCAAAAACTATTTTTTTTTAAACAAACAAATAACAAAAATACCCTATAAATAACAAACTAAACAACATAAACTCCAAATGAAAATATAATAACAAACTAAATAACATAAACTCCACATAAAAAATATCCTATAAATAACAAATAATAAAATACCCTATAATTAACAAATAAGCTTCTTTCCGGTTTTTTTTTTGTCTGAATCCGAGTGTGGTGTGAGAGTGAAAATGTGGTGTGATTTTATAACTAAAATTTTTGGATCTCAAACTGGTGGGAAAATAACCAATCTAAGTTGTGGATATCATCCAGAATTTAGCTGGATTAGAAATCGGTCAAATTCTCACTGGTCCAATATTACATCGGATCGAAACAACTGCAGAAAAATTACATCGGATCAAAATGCCAATTGAGTCCTGGGCTCTTGGCTAAAAAAAATATTTATTTACATGATGTAGGACAACTTGTGCATTGATTTTGATCAAAGGACTAATCTTCACTTAATTTTTAAATAATAAATGCTAGGTTAATATATGTGTGAGCAAGTTGGTATCTTTTCATTTCATAGTGATTTAGTTAAAAAAGAGTGGCTCATTTTAACAAATTAAGATGATTGAATTAATTGAACAAGACAAATAAATTGAGAGGATTGGCACTTTATTACTTTGAAGTATTTTTAAAAAATATCTATTAATGAAAGAAATCTAAATTATATATGTAAATAAATGTTCCTCATTTTGGGTTGGTATCCTTAAAGGTACAGCTGTAGTTGAGTTGAGTCTTACTAGATATCTTGGTAATGATTTTACAATTAAATTTTGGACAGATCGATGGTGTTTGGAACATCCTTTATCTCTTTTATTCTCAAATCTTTTTCAATATTCCTCTGACCCTGATCTTTTAGTTGCAGAAGCTTTTGAGCATTCATCTTTACAATTGCATTTTACAAGACAGTTAACAGACATTTTGCTCACTGAATGGCATTCTCTTCACACTCAGCTGATTAAGTGTACCCCTAATCCTTCTATTTCTGATACCATTTCATGGAGATGGTCTAATATTGAAACATTTTCAGTCCATTCTTTCTATTTATGGTTAGAGTATGGAGGCATGAAAAATTCTACTTATACTACTATTTAGTTGTCTAAAATGCCCCTTAAGATTAAAATTTTCCTTTATCTTCTAAAAAAAATAAAATATTGACTAAAAGTAATCTTTTAAAAAAAGGCTGGCAAGGAGATACATCTTATTATTTTTGTGAGGGATTTGAAACTACTGATCACTTATTTATACAATGCAGTTTCATAAATTCTATTTGGCAATGGATAGCTTTACATAATAATTTTATTTTTCAAAGCTCTTGTATGGATGACCTATGGTTTTTTAATGCTTCTATATCTCTAAAAAATGCTCCTTTAGTTGAAGTAGTTAGAGGAGTTGTTCTCTGATGTGTTTGGTTGGAAAGAAACAAGATGTGTTTTCAAAACACTTGTGTTCCATATTTAAAATCTGTGGACTCCAAGATCATCTCTCTTATTAGTTTTTGGTGCAAAACTCTATTCTCTGGCTCTTTATTTCATTTATCTTTAATTTTACATTTAGATACTAATAATTTGCATATTCAAGAATTTATTCCTTTACTATCAAAGGAAGAGTTACAACAGGGAAGGAAGGGGACTAAGAAGAGGTAGGAGTAACCACCCCACTGGGTCAGCCCAATACAACCCTTATTCTTTTTTTTTGAGGGTAAGATGGTAACTTGCCATCGTACGATTTTCATTGATACGAAAAATATTTACAATGCCCAAGTAGGCAAATGCTAAGTAAAAGATAAATTACACGCTAAATTTTTATTGAAAGTTGGCTCTCTTAGTCCCATTAATTTACCCTAGCAATGGTCAATCCACTGTCTAATCTCTCTTCTCGTTTCATTAACCAGGATATGCAATGGTTTCGTTCTTTGGTTGAATATACTGTTATTCCTCTCACGCCAAATAGCCCACAACCCTGCTGCCCATACCATATCCCAAATTTTCTTTCGATTAACATCGAAGCCTCGGGAGACTACTATCCATAGATGAACGCCTTATTCTTATGTCAACCCTGCCTACTTAGCTTAATAGTTTGCTTTGGATGTTATAAGATAGTTTTTAGTTTTTCTTGCAAGCTATTGTTTGACATATTATTTGCCTTATCTGTTTTAGGCATGCTCTTCTTATATACTTTCTTTTGGTTATGCTTATGCTGGTTTTTGCTAGTATCTTTTGTACATGCTGAAAAGCTCTAGTTGTTTGGAGCTCCTCAGTATTTGAACATGTTAGTTTCGTAATAAAATCGGTGGATATGACCCACTTTCTCAAAAAAGAAAGAAAAAAGCAGCCCGTATTTAATTATATATGCCATTATAATTCATCGTTACTGGGTCTTCTTGGCGTAACGTCCAGTCTTGCGTAAGCACAAAGTGCTATTAATAAGCAACTGATTAGTTAAATTATTCCCTCAAGTTGGTTAATGGCATGCGAGATTGCTAACAAGAGAAAGATTAAGATGCAATTGGAATAAAAAAATATGTATCGCGCAAATCAAGGGTTGGATTAGATAAATAGTTTGTTTGATAGCGGGCGGTTGACCGGTAAAATGTGTCCAGGGTTACGACTTATGACACTAACTTATTTGATTTATTAAACAAAATAGTAATTTAGTAAATTAATTGCTAGATGATAAAATCACGACTATTTGACTTTCAAGCACCGTAATTTAATCTGGAAATCTCCTCTTATTTTATCTTGCCATGTTAAATAAAAAGAAAAGAAAAAGAAAATATGACTCCGAAAGGTCACTGCAGTTTGTATACAAAACCAAATAGTCGTTAGTGGATAATTTATTTATTTATTTTAAATAAAGACGATCAAGCCATCCAACTATTTACTATTTACAAAAAATTTCTCCATCCGTATTTTAAATCTGAGACTTCCCATGCGAAGGCATTAGTGGATAGAATTTTACTTTAGCAAATTTTACCTCATGTTAATCAAGTCTAGTTAGACCCTGAATACACAGGATAAACAAATATTGAGATATTTGATTCCAAAACACACCAGACTGAAAGTTAAAAAAACTGCTCCACTTGAATTTCAATAAAGAAGAGCAGGTATTTTCCGCAAAAAAAATATTAATTTGGATTCTAGGTGTTTCCCTTCCGCTTAATTTTAGGGAAAGTGGCTGTTTGGCTTCAAGTTCCCAAATGTGTACTTCTTAATTAGAAGTAAGATAATCAAAATATCTGATGAAAGTCAACCGGCTGAAATTTCGCCGGAGAGGGTTTTTTAAGAAATCAAATCCTCTCAGGAGGCAGAAAATTCCTGCTTTCAGAGTCTCTGCAGGGTGGGACTGAGGTGAGACCAGTTACTGTTTAAGGATTTAACTATTGTTACTGTTTTTAAATGAGCCTCACCCGCAGAGACTCTGAGGGCAGAAAATTCCTGCCCTCGAAGAGCAGAGGATTCAGTCTCATTTTTTAAGAACTAAAAAATGAACCAAGCACCGCCCAGCAGTAAAGCTAAGCATGGTCCAGGGATATAGAAAGTTATGTGCAAATTGGTCTGTACATTTTGATCTAATTCAAAAATTATTACAATTTACGATGCTTATCAAAATTTAAAGAAGTGTAAGCTTAGAAACGATTAATTGTGAACTTAATAATTTTAGCAAATTTTAGCTATAATCTCTTATTATTGTTTATGGATTTGCACATAATTGACCTCTTTGTAGTTTGAGACATCCATTTTAATCAAATTAAATATGCTTCCAAATCCTGTTTAAAAGATGTTAATTATCCCACCTAGACAAAAGGTTTGGACCAGAAAGAAAATTCCTCCATTTCACCAAAAGAAGAAAATAAAGGAAACAAAGATAACACTCAAAATATGCTTTTTAAGGCGGAGGATTTAAGCATTCTTCATCACCTATGATCAGGGATTGGAAATAACATATCAGTCACTAACATGGGCATGTGGATTTAGACTTAAATTCAAATTTTTCATGGTTGCTTTTTGGTAATAATTGTTACCTAATAGCGTATGCAAACTGCAAAGGTTCAATTTATTTAGAGGAGGGATCGGATTACACCACTATTTTGGTGACATGGTGTGACAATGTTCATTTTTGAAATTTCAAAATCCAAATATTCGATCCAAACAGTTCAATATGATGAATATATTAAGAGTAACTTGGAAATAAAATTTTACATTTTTTTGAATTTTTTTACTATTTATTAAGTATTTAACAAAATCGTTATATTCAGACCGTTGAACCCCTCTAAATAAACCAAAAAAAAATTCAGAAAAATGTAAAATTTGATTTGTAAGCACATTTTAACATATCCATCAAGTTGAACGGTTTGGATCGACTGTTTGGACTTTGAAAATGAATGGTGTCATTCCATGTCACCAAAAAATGGTGTCATTTGATTCCTCCTCATTTATGAAATACATTAATAATAAAGAAAAGAAAAAAATTACAGCTAGTACATTATTGACAACAGAGCAGAAATAAATCTCAACATAATCATTATTTATTATACAAAGATGGTTAGATCCAAAATTATCACAATAAAATCAATCAGTTAGTTGATTAATTATCTATAAATTTAAGTTTCCATTCTATTTGTTTGTTATTGCTTTGTAAAAAATGCATTAATTTGGCACAACAATTACTCAGAAAAGGCCTCCTCTCACACCATATCTTCAGGTATTCTTCTTCACATTTCTAATCAAGAATTTGCAACAATCATGTACTCATTGACCTGAGATCCTTGAAAGATATTGGAGTCATTTCCTGATTCGAACCCGCTAACTGGAGCCGCAACAACCGGCTTCGTCTCTGGTCCCAGTACCAGTACACCCCATACATAGCCAAACCCGCGAAAACAAGCGTTAAGATCACCACCACTGCTGTTGCTGCTCTGTGTCTCTCCCCGCTATCACCGCCTCCCTGTTGCCTAACTTTAAAGTATCCTTCATGGGTGTCTCCTGATGCCTCAACTGTTTGAATTGGATAATCCATCAAGTAGCAAATATTCATAGTTTTCGCGAACAATGCCCCCCAACAAGTACAGTTGCGCTCGCATATCTTCTCGCATTCTGCCAATGATTGCACCCGTACTGATGACATGAGTTCGTTGTACTCCACGGTGACACCACTTCTTCTTAAAACTGAGAAACCGCTATGTCCCTTGCTGCAAAAATCACCTGAGTCTGTTTGGAGGCAACCATCTGTGCCATTTATCATACAAAAACATGATGGCTTACCCGGATAACATAACCCATATGCCCCACATATGCCGGGCAGCCCGCACGGTTCTGACACAGCTGTGTAAACCAGATTCCACTTGTCATTATCCCAGAAGTATGCATGTAAATTACCATCATTCTGTATTGTCACACGGTGAAACCCAAGATAGCCACGGTCAAACGAGTCGAATGGGAGTAGCTCGGCCTTTGACCTGTCACTGTTATAGAAACCAAAGAAACCTAGCGGTTGCACTACACCATAAATTGTTGTTCCCTTGGCTCCAAACGGACTGTGCCTCCAATAATTAATCTCATGTCTTCCACCAAATTCCATGTATAAGGCAATATGTGACCCCACGATTCGCAAGCTGTACCGCCTGTCTGGAGTGATGAGTGAAGTCATGGATGTGAAATTCTGACCTTGTACAAGCGTGTCAGATGGTTGATCGAAACTTTGCCAAACAGCTGAATTCCCATCAGATGACAAACATATTTGGAGGTTTGACGTGTTACGAAGGACCAGAGAGTCACCGCCTGTTGAGTTAGACGACCACAACACGCCCTCGTGGATGCTTTTGTCGGTTAGGACCAAGTTTCCGTCAAAGGAAAAGGTCGTTGATTGACCCCAATTAGCTAGATTGGAAGGGATGGCGCGCCAGACCGGCTGGGAGGAAGGGAGATGGACCACTGCCAGGTCGAGCTTTGTGGGACCCACACGCATGAAACCAAAGGCAAAAAGGCCAGTTGGATCGGCTAGAAGAAGCTCAAATTCGGAGTTGACCGGGCCCGGGGTGGCACTGAAGCCTTTACGGAGCTCGGTGGTCTTGATCGATGCACCGGCAACTGTGTGGATGAATGCCAGTATTGATACAATGTAAAATACAAAGAAGGCATCTGATTGGAATCCCTTCTTTTCTGTAATTGTCATTTATAAAATTTATTGGTATCAGTTATGAATAATTGAGGATCAGAAAGGAGAAGAGGAAAGGGAAGGGATGACTGCGGATCAAGAGAAAGGAACTAGGTAGGCATTTTTTTTTTTTTTACATTAAATGATTGAAGCAAAGTCAGAGATGAGTCCCACTTGAGTATTTTTTTGTGATAGAATATAACAACTTGGAGTGGATTGGTGAGCGGGATTAAATTCAAAAGCAATCTCTTGTGCGCTTTATATAGTCAGAGCCGCCCCACTTGATTTTCAATCCATATCATCTAAGGTAAAAGAATATTTCTGTTTGGATCAGGACCGTTTGATCAAAACCCGCATGAATATTAAAGAGGCTGTGCATATTATCTCGGACCGAATTGACCCATATTCTGATCGGACGGTCCGAACCTAAACAGAAATCTTCTGTTACCTTAGCGGAAATGATTTAATCCTGTGCAATGCTTTCAGATCCCTTTGTTTTAACGACACCTCAACATTATCACTTTAATGTATAATGCTAATTCGTTTAAAATTTATTATCCAACTGATGTACAAATATGTCTCTCTGTTTTTTTAAGCTCAACTGGTCAGAATGGTTAAAAAAAAAAAAAAAAAAAAAACAATAATACAGTCTGCTTCCTACCTTCTGCATAGGCCGACTGTTTTTCAACATCAATTGTGCTAGTTGATCCAAGAACAAACCTTACCAGTTTAATAACAAAAATATATAAATTATATACAAGTTACTATTAAAAACTGCATCCTTATGTTTGAATTAAATTTAATTATTAGCAAAGTTGCAAAATAAATTACAGGGAAATTGGTAAACGCGTTCTGAGCCACATTATACATTTTTTTTTATAGTGGATTATATAAAAATGAGAAGAGAAGGAGATCTGAAATAATAATTTTGTAAAAAGGAAAGATCGCATGGCGAACCTGTTTTTTAGTTCATGATAATCATTGTCTTCGGCTACTGATGGATTCATAATCATAATAATTACAATTCACAAAAAGTATCATTTGATTTATTTTGGAAATTAAGATTCTCAGTTCTTTTTTTATATATATTTATTTTAAGGTTGGAGGAGGACTGAGCTCCAACATTTTTCTTTGATAAGAAAAAAAATGTTATAATTACGAGATCCTACCACTCTGGCTTGTCAAACCTTATGTACAACCTGTTTACATTGATACTCTATTTGCAAAAAGATTCTCAATTATTATTTTTATAAGAAAAAAGCGACATGAAATCAACTTGATGAAATCCGACTCTGTTTTGGAGGAGTCCCATATTCTATCCGTAATCCGTTACTTGTTTGTGGCAAAGATGTAGATACACACGTGATACGGTACGGACTACGGACTACGGAGACATTAACATTATAACATGTAACTTCTAAAATATCTGACAACATGATTAGTTTATTTTATTTTATTTGTAAATACTATGGCTACTTATAACATCAGTCATCAGTGTTATTTCAATCTTAATTTCACTGATTTCAAAATTCATCAAATAAGACTTTAAATAATAAATTCAAACCGATCAAAAATGTATTTAAAATTAATTTTAATGTATTTGTTTTTTTTTATTAATTTTTTACTGCTTAACTTCATACTAAATTAACTTTAAAATTTATTAAATTTTACATTTAATGTTTGTTGAAATCCCACAAATTAAGTACTTCGAAAGATAGATCGGACAGATTATTGAGGCCTAATGACTTATGAGTGCTAATATGTGTCGTAAGGTTTGGTCAAAGGAATAATAAAAAGGAAACCTATGAGTTAAATAAGGTAGGTACTGTCCGTTGACCCTTTTTATTGGTTCCATTAACCTAATAGCAAGTACATAATTGCTCTTCTGCGTTTGGTTACTTTATATTCTATGAAAATAATTTAAATGAAGATTTACAATTATTTGTATCTAGTATGAAAAATTGTAAAGTGTTCATCATTATTTCTAGTAACGTAATGTATAAGTACTTTTATAATCAAGTATAAATATTTTTGAAAAATGTAAACAAATCTGAGGTGCAGGTAAAGGATAAAGATAAGATATGCGGCTATTACTTCATATATTTTATATGGTTCGAATAGTAAATAAATAGTTTTATTTTCATTATTTTGTGAAGTATTCTACGAGAAACCTAGAACCTACTATATAACCTGTATTAAACAAAATAAAAAACAGCAGCTATATACCTGTAGTAAGAGCTAGAAGATAAAAGAAAAAAAGAGAGGAAGAGATGGTACACTACTGAGATAATAAAGAAAGGAATATGCTAGCATGCTATGCGTAGCATAAAGATTTTTCGTGCAATAGCTCAATATTTGATTTTTCAAAATCTTAACGGTTGATTCAAACCGTTCATCTTGTTCTCAATATTAATGTGTTTGAAGACTACATTTTATATTTTTTGAAATTTTTTTACTATATTTTTAGATTTATTGAAAATTGTTGTTTTCAACAAATTTGAACTATAAAAAAACAGCGATTTTCAATAAATCTAAAAACATAATAAAAAAATTTCAAAAAAATGTAAAATTTGGCCTCCAAACACATATTAAAATGGAAAACAAGATGAATGGTTCAAATCGACTGTTAGAATTTTAAAAAATCAAATATTGAACTGTTGCACGGAGGTCCTCTATACTACACGTAACACCATGGCAGGTTCTATTAAGAAAACCCTAGATTATAGGAAAAACTTAAAGAGGGACTCCTAAATCCTAGACACACCGTAGCACACCATGAATCACATCCTCTGCATTTACGCACCGTTTGAGTTAACCTCCAGACCGTCTGATCGAAATTCGGACCAATCCGGCACATGCCTGTAGCTCATGGGACTATTTAATATTCATGCAGATTTAAATTTGACGGTCCTGATCTTAACTCAGAATTTGAGTTAACTCAGAGGATACGAATTCAGCACTCCATAGTTTGCTTTTTTATTTTTCTTGAGAGAGAAGGATTTGACAAGGATAATCATTTTCAATTAGAGAAATCAATAATCTATAAAGATGTACATATAGAAAAGCTTATTTTATGTTATTATGTTTGTTCAGAATATAGAAGCAGTTTTTTATATGATGGAAAAAAATACATTAATGCATAGGATCTTATTCCAAAACATGATTCCATTTTCTTTATTTAATTTTTTGAAACACTCAAATCAGAGAGATTTGTACATGGATTCTGCAACCTTTAATAATTATTATTATCACAGGAAGAGTGTGATATCATGAAACTGTTCTTCAACTTTGGTTATTGCAATTAATTCCCAAAAACTTTGTATGTTACATTGAAAGAATGAGATAATATATAAAATTGTTGCCAAACTGTGGTACAAATACAAACTTTTCAGAGTGAGTCTATGATACTATGCATATTACAATTTGTTACCGTACTACGGCTCTATATTTGAGTTTTTAAATCCTAATGGTCGATCCGAACCATTCATCTTGTTCTCCATATTAATATGTGTTTGGAGACCAAATTTTACATTTTTTGAAATTTTTTTACTATTTTTTTAGATTTATTGAAAATCACTGTTTTTTTATGGTCCAGAATTTTCAGATCAAGTGATTTTCTAAATATCTAAACAAATAGTAAACAATTTTCAAAAAAATGTAAAATTTGGTCTCCAAACACATATTAATATGGAGAACAAGATGAACGGTTCAGATCGACTGTTAGAATTTGAAAACTCAAATATAGAGCCATAGCACAGTAACAATCCGTGATATGCATAGTACCATAGACTCACTCAACTTTTCACTAATTACAAGATAATAAAAAGGGGTATAGTTACATATTATAACAAAACAAAACAAAAAGACCAAGAAGTGCGCCACACGGTGGTAAAATTAGAAACTGAAAAGAGAAAAAAGCTGCAAGATGTCAATGTCATCTGTTGTAACCTACTGCAGAGAGATTAAGCAAATCGTGTACCACAAACTATCCAGGCATGCCCACAAAATGTCCATACCGGACCACACTAGCCAGGCATGCCCACAAAAAGTATAGCAATAGTTTTGGATATGAAAACTTGGTCAAACCAAAATGGGACAGAGGAAATTTCCACGGTTTAAATCATTAGCAAAAATTAATTAAAAGTTTTGACTTTGTAGTTCAAACTTCAAGCTTGATGAAGAGTATGACACTGATTGTCTTGTTTGCATTTTGGTTGTTTAACTTTCAAACTATAAAATTTTAGAAAATGCTTCTGAAACAGAAACTATGCATTTGACTTGACCAGTTGTTTTTTTTTTGGATATAACGACTTGACCAGTTGTTAATAACTATTATCAAGGCCAAAGGGTCAGATTTTCGAAAACAACCTTTGAAAAATAATATCTGACAACCAGATCCTTCTGCGTAAATATTCGAAAATGTTTTGTTTTACTCCAATTTAACTTAGAATTCCTACAATTTTGTAAACAAAGAGGTATGCTAATCCTGTCCTTGACAAGGGAAGAAACCATTTTGTTAATAAAAAATACCGGGTGTCAAACTAAAAAATATCCACTAGTAAATAATTGAATGTCAATGGATCTATATAACAACAGCCATGCGTACATTATTCTGTTTAAGTACCAATCAATATGCATCCAAAATTCTAAATAAAGTCTTCTGAAAATAAAAAATATTTTATATATTGTTGTCCAAGTGCAAGACTAGTAACTGGTATTTTGGCGAAGATACCATTGCGCATTTAACTGCATAAGTTTTGCCATGATAATTGAGAGATCTTATTTGGTTGCATAAACTTTTTATGCAATTTATTCTATTTCTCATATTTCAGACCTGGATATGGACATGAATATAAGAAAACATAAACCAGTTACGACTTTTGTTAGTGAAAGTTACAGCATTTATTCTTGAATTCAAAGGAGAGTAGAATAGCAGAAACTTCATCAAATTGATTCAATACAGTGTATATAACTACAATTGTGTAATGAAACGAACCCTCCTTATTCTCATGAATATAACTAAGAGCTATATAATTGCTAAATAAATAAACAAGCATTCCTACCAAAGTTACACGAACAAAAGTAACCAATTAAGAACCTATCTTAACTTCAATTCTGTAATAAACTTGTCAAAGAGAGAAAACCAAAATAAAAAAAATGTACCAAACGAAAGGAGCAAGCAAACAACAACAACAAAAACAAACAACACATGAACAAAACCTCTGAAAATCACCTTGTCTGCCTTAAAATTACTAAAAAAAAATTAATGTACATCTATGTCTGCTTCCATGAAGTGAAGTATTTTCTTGGTTTTCAAGTATTCGACATTGAATGAAGATCCTTATACGAACCTTGAGCCATTTCTTGTGTTGGTCCCCCGAGCTGGACCCGTGGCAATTGGTTGCGCCTTCTGTCCCAAAAAAAGTAACCCCCATAGCCAGCCAAAGCCACAAAAATTAATGTAAAAGCCACCACCAATCCAATCGTCATGCCACTCCCCTTCTTACCGCCACCACTGCTACTGTTCCCTTTACCGCCCTTCCGGTTCCTTACTTTGAAATACCCTTGATAAGTATTCCCTGACACCTCAACCGTCTGTATCGGGGAATCCATGAAGTAACAATCTTTCGATGTATTGGCAAACAAAGTGCCCCAGCAGCTGCAGTTGGCATCACATGTCTTCTCACAGTCATCCAATGACTCCACTGTTATCGACAACATGAGATCTGTATATTCTACAGTGACACCGGCTCTTCTTACAAAGGAGTAATCACTGTTACCTTTGCCACAAAAGTCGCCTGAATCTGTCTGAAGGCATCCATCAGTGCCGTTGATCAGGCATGAACACGTGTGCTTTCCCGGGTAGCACAATCCGTAGGACCCGCAAGTCCCTGGTAACCCGCATTGTTCTTGGACTGCTGTATAGTCTAGGACCCATTGTTTGCCATCCCAGTAGTACACATATAAATTTCCGTCACTCTGTAATGTCATGCGGTGAAGTCCTACAAAGCCGCGGTTATATGAGTTAAAGGGGAGCTGCTTGGCTTTAGATCCATCAGGATTGTGCAAATATAAGAAACCTTGTGGGTCAATTACTCCGTACAATTCTCCCTCGGACTCTAAAGCGGTGTGCTTCCAATAGTTGATCTCTTGTTTTCCACCAAACATCATGTATAAGGCTATATACCCCATACCAATTCGAAAGGTGTAACGCTTATCGGCTGTGAAGAGTGGAGTCAGAGCTGTGAAATTTTGATCTTGAACGAGTGTGTCGAATGGATGATCAAAGCTCTGCCAAATAGATTTTGCATTCTCATTACCAAAGCGATGTATTTCGAGGTTTGATGTGTTGCGGAGGACCACATAATCACCTATGGGAGAGGCATTAGTCGACCAAATTGGATCCTTCTGGATAGAGCTGTCGATTAGGACTAGGTTTCCATCGAAGGAGAGTGTGGTTGTGGCTTCCCAATTGACCGGATTAAATGGAACGGCACGCCAGACAGGTTGGGAGGACGGGAGATGGATCACTGCCAGGTCAAGTTTGGTCATGCCGACGTGCATGAACCCAAATGCAAAAACCCCGGAAGAGTCGGTTAAAAATGGTTCAAACTCTGCATCATTCTTACTTGGAGTAGCTGTGAAACCATTGCTGAGTTGTGTGGTTGTACTTGACGCAGCGACGGTCCCATGAACTAGTAACAGAATTATTGCTGTACAATAGAGAAAGAAGGGATCCATGTAAAATCCCTTCCCTGTTGTTGATTTCATTGGTAGAATGATGATATGGTACTGTAAAATATTATTGCGTAATATATGAGTGACCTAGAAGAAAGGAAGAAGGAAAAGTTTGAGAGATCAGATGAGAGCGGACCAAGAGAAGGGAACATGGTTTGTTGGTATATTTATATATATGATTCTAATCAAAGTCAAAGCGTGATAAAAGGAAATTAGTCTTTTATTTCATGAGAGTAAATTGGTTTTAATTTGAAGGGGATCAGTACTTCTGAATTATGCTTCTTTTCAAGTCAAACCTGGGGTTTTATTTTGAAGGTATTTAAAATTTAGAAAGTCCACTCCATTGAGAAAGGCTCTAGTTGGTTAACTGACGTTACCAATAGACAGGAATCTCTGGAAAAAAAATATATAAAGGGAAAATATTTATATAATACAAGTTGTACTTGACTAATAATCAACATGAAATGCATAATTTCTAGATGAAGAAAGAAAAGTCAATACAAAATTACAGATAAATTTGGTTCTAAATTATTCTAGAACAATTATATACAAAGTATTTAAAGAGCAAAAATTGAAATTGATGGACAGTCCTAGTTTAAATGCTTATATAGATTAAATTTCGAGGATTCAATGGTTTTGGTGATCAAGTATTGCTGTTACATACACACATATATATTTTGTGAGTTGAGACATTAAATGAAAATTCTATATATGTTTTCTAAATATGTTTGTTATATATGCTACATGCAAGGATGTAAGTACTTCTGCAATCAGACGGTATATACCCCCAAAATTATTAGTTTTTCAGGAGCACTATATACCATATATCTGTACGGAATGGCAGTTCAGGTGGCAACCAATAGGCTGCGCTTTTGTAGATTCCTTCATACGTTCCATGGATTGCAATCACAATTTATAAATTATTTATGATAAAAATTTAAGACAGATAATTTAAATTAAAATTTCTCTAATTGAGGGTGTCACATCATATAATTTCATTTATATTAAATTACCATCATGCCTTAAATAGTTTAAGCCCTCTCCATTTATGTGGCACTGGACTAATCCATTACAACCTAGAGGCACCATGTAGCGAGTTTAATTTGTGCATTAGCTGGTAGCCTGATAGCACATTCCGTGCGAAAAAATAAAGTTTATTTTCTTTTTTCGTTCGAAAAAGGACTAATGTATAAGAGTGAATCACGTAAATACCTCTCTTTTTTAAAGAAAAAATATTACCGTTTTGGGAAGGTTTATTGGTATAGTAAAACTTGTACGTACTAACAAATTATGTATAACAACAGCACAACTACACGAGTTTTTTAATTGGTAATTCAAAACAAAATTAAAATTTGCGAGGTGTCTAACCATCGTTTGATACATTTCATTCAGAACTCTCTCACCACGCCAAATCATATATAGCATAAGAACAGATGGTCATCGTTTGCTAAATTGGATTTGCTTTGTTCGGTTTTTTTTTCAAGGCATTATCTGTTCGGTTCGGTATACGTGATCTACACCGTATGAATATTAAATATTTAACTGGATCCCCTTATGATCTACACCGTATGAATATTAACTATTTAGGTTTTTATAGAGGCATTATGTACGGATGATAAAGTTCGAGGACAATGAAAATTAAATGGAAGCATGACAACCAGAACAGATGTTCTTTCATGTAAGAAAAAAGAATCAAACCGAGTCATAACTTTTATTTTTATTAATTAATGGAACTTTATTATTGTTCAAAGTCTACTTATATGTCTTGGCGTCTTGCGCATCATAAACAATGATCAGGACATGCCAACTTTTTAAAAGTTGTATATTTTGGGTTTTAGAATCTCCTTTGTTCCCAGGCAGGTAATATTATAATTCTCTCAGGGACTAATACATCTCCCAGGGACAGCAGCAGCTGGGATTCCGAGGACGAAACATGGCTTGAATTAGAGGAATCGGACCTGTTGGAATACCTCCGAGACAGAGCCGACCTTCATGCAGCTGATGCAGCATACTTCAATCCTCCAAACACAAATTATGCCAGTTCCTCTTCTTCTGTCCTCTGAAGAGCCAGTTGCCACTGCACCTTTATATAGTCTTACTGTTTTGTGTCTTTAGTCTACCATAGCTTGAAAGCTGTTTTGTATCGTTTTAATCCTTAAGTCTCAAACTACTCTGTGCTCGTGGTTAACTCTAGTTAATGCTTTTGATGATATATTGTATTAGTTAAGTAGCTAATCCTAGTATGTAGGTATGCTTAAGTGATTCTGGATCACTGTGTCTGTAAGAACAATACCATGTTTCTAATGAAATAGGTGGATATCTCCACTTTTTCAAAAAAAAAAAAAAAAAATTAACTTTACTTTTTCGACCCTTAAAAAATGTAGGAAGAAAAAAAATCTGTACCAATCTATCTAACTGTAAAATTATGTCCCTCAAAAAATTTGTACCAATCCATCATAATTTCTGATCCAGTTAAAAATATTCGATCTCAAGGCTTGTTGATACAAGGCAAAATTAAGTTAGTTAGGCCAAAGCATGATGATGAGCGGATGGCGTAATTACGTCCATCATCCTTGCGAAAAATAAACTCGAGTTTATATATGTAGCCGTATAAGAACTACTTGAATATATCAAAATATTAAAACTAATTAAATAGAGGTTAAATGAAAAACAAATATCGCTAACTTAACTTTTCTAGATACTCTGAAATACAAAAATGCACAAGTTGATATTGATGCTAGCTTGGGATATTTTATATTGAAGAGACATGCACGGATTGTTCAAGTTCTAGCTACAATAAATACTGGACTGAGACAATTAAAAAAGCTACTTTTACTAGTTTATTAGAGTATTAAGATGATATGAATCATACATGTATTGCGATTCAATTTAACAATTAAGATTTTTATAATCCAGCATATATATAGATTAGTTAGGTCCTATATTTATATGCACAAACTCTTGCTAAAATTAATATTTCCAGTAAATTATTTCAGCCAGCCTGCCAAGGCCCAAAGACATATTCAAAGTTCAAACTATATAAAATCATAAGGCAATGGTCTTCTCCACAGCTGCGCCTATTATATTTGGAATTGCATCAGCTTACTTAAAAAGCAGACCAGATGTTTTCATAATCCTATGCAAATACAATAATTCAGTATGATTCCATTTATAACATTTCTGATTTGCACAATATTTTGCCATTTGGAGTTGCAAAAGGAGATCATTACTACTACGCTTTCTGACCCCTAATTTTTTTCAAACTCTGTAAAAAAATTATAGTAGGTACCACCAATTTTTCCCAAATTATTTTGGTAGTGTTCAAGTTGCTGCGAGAGATTTTGTTTGAGCTATACTTCAACAATATCAGGTGTTTACTTAACAGTATCTAGAAAATTATTATCCAATGTGTTTTCTTATTACTTGGTTATTTAGATAAATCGGAATCCCATTTTTTTGGAACGAGTGGAAGGAGTGAGCATTATTCGTGGAGAAGAAGCAATAAATTAGGGTTTATCTATCACATATATGCTTCAAGGGATATCATCACTAGTATACACTGGCACAAAGTTGGCAGGAAAAAAATGATGCCAGAATAAATATGCCTGAGTCACTACAAGTCTCGCACGACCAGTGTGCATACTTTGGGCTATGAACCAAGATCAGAATAAAAGAAAAAGAAATAAAATATTACCTCAAACCCTTGCACTACCCAACTTCCACACTTAATTAACTTGAAAAAAAAAACAAAAGCAATCAGCATACAAGTCTACGTTCAAATCGCTGGTTAAAAAGAGGCATTAGAACGATTTTGCAAAATAAAATTAAAACTAGTATCTTCAAAGCATCATTAGCTTCTGAAGACCTAATCAGACTAATATACAAAATTAGGCAATGTTAAATTAGCACTTGATGCTTACTAGGACCTTATTCTCTTAAGCTTTCTTATAGGTTCTCCCATATTTGTTAACATTTTCTTTGTTCTGAATTCCTCAATCATATTATAGACCTACAAAATTGCAAATTGAAGGAATGAAGATTGTTGCAAGATCTTAAACTTCTTAAAACATGAACAATCTGATCTGTGTTTCAATTGACAGCTAGCTACCGCCTTTTCTTTAATCAAATATATAATTAAATTATTTAGATGGAGGCCTAGAAGCCATATTTGTGCCTTTTTTCTTTTAGAAAATATTTGTACCCTTTATGGTATAACTGCACCAAATTTAACCAGTTCAATCCCTATCCATATTCTTGGACAAATAAGGAAGTCAGTTCAATTTGATAGGGAGTCTCAGGTAGTCAACCACCAAACTAGAAAATTATTGTAGTTTAGTGAAATAGTAAAGCTTTAAGGATTTCCTTTTAACTGGAAATATTAAGCTTTGCGGTACCTTTCTTATGCCAGATGTCAAGCCCATTGATTCCATTGCACTCCCATGGACAAACTTCCATGTCACTTGACAGTTTTTCATTTGGTTTTCCAGTTGGCCCAAGCCACCTTCAATCAACCATGAAAACACATCAGAAAATATACAGATTAAGCCTCACTCACGCATAATTTGAGATTCCTACTTTGTTTGCTTAATTTTGTTCATTCTTTACACTTTCAGATTGATTTAAGGTGTATTCAAATAAAAAATGGAAAACAGGAAATAAATATGGAGTTGATTGTTCAAATTCCCACAATCGAATTAGATTTGTAACCTTTAGTAGTCAACATCATGAGCTCAACATGCATCTGAAGCCGAATGTGAGAAAAAATGTGGAGGTACTTGCCAACCTCCTCTCTAATTACCAAATCATAATCCTTTCCAAATCAAAATTTAAGTCTTCAAATAGTTATCCATCTCTGTTCTCCTTGATTTCACATCGGTTTGTTTTTGCACAACCAAAACCGACGGAAACTCCCACAAGCCTGCAAGCAAACCCTTGTCTGGCCTCTTCACTAAAAGATACAAATTTCCACTAGCATGCTTCTGATTTTCACACAACTCATTTTGCACAATGACAACACAGACAGCCGCAAATTCGAGCCTTTGTTTTGACTTGATAACTTTTGGTGGGAAGTCGGTGACTTTTATAGTAGATTTGTTACATCTCGACAAAGAAAGTGCTCGGCATTGATCAGAGACTGGGCAATTGGTACATTTAGGGTTTGTTGGCATGCATATTGTTGCACCGAGTTCCATTAATGCTTGATTGAGGTCTCCTGGCCTTGATTTATCAACTAATTGCCCAGCCAGATTCCTAGAGAATGCAACATAAATATAAATTAATAGATCATTGTTAACCACAGCATCAGGGAGGATATGTCCTTGAAGACTAAAGATATGAGGCAAGAGAAAACTGTAACTATACACCCTCAATTTACCATATTTGCAAAATGGCAACATTGTTTGCATCCATTTTTTTTTCCAGAAAAACACCCAACTGTCGAGACTGAAGTGGATCAAGCTGAAATGCTGACATCCCCAATTATTATAAATAAACTCAATTAAATATTTTCAAACCAGTAGATATCTAACATTCAATGGAATATAATTTTCCATCACAGCAACCCACCTGTCAAGGTGTTTGTTTGTAAATATCTTAAATATACTTGTGCATCTATTGGGGATATGAAAAATGCTGTGCTTTTTTTGCAAACAAAACAAACAGTGGTTGCTGTTTGCCAGAGATGGAAAAGGCTGCTGATAAAATATAAATAATTCAAAAATAAACTCAAGCGCATTAGTCACCGACAATGTGTGTTTGGTACTAACCAGATAAGCTTCACTGTGGAAGACTCCTTTGGGTTCAAAGAAATTGCCTTGAGCCTACTAATCACTCGTACGACATTTCCATCAACAACTGGTACAACCTTAAAAGGGGAAAACATTATGGTCAAATAAAAACAGCAGCTGAAATGTATTATATAATGTACCAATCAGTTAGGGTTATAGGCAGATATTAACCACAATTCAATCCTGCTTTGTGATGGGTTGTTGGTGGTTGCTAGGACAGTGCAGAATTTGTTGAGGTTTAGTTGCAAACTGGATCACATTTGCAATACCAAACAAGCACTCTTGTGGTATGATTGCAGTAAGGTACAGAAACATAGGACAAAATTTAAGGATGCAAAAGAACCAAGATGAAATTTAAGAGATGTTACTTCATTGAAAGCTATGGAAGCAATGGCTCCAGCTGTGTAGTTTCCAATTCCTGGTACACCAAGGAGCTCTGCAGCATTTCCTGGGAAGCGCCCTTGTTTTGCAATTGATTTTGCTCCCTTAGTGCCGAAAAAAAAAACATATACGAGTACATAAAAGATTTCACAATTTCACATGCTCTGATTATAGTTGTTTTAGTAAATAATAGACTCTGCTCTTTGAAATATTCCAGAACATTAGGGGCTTCAAAAGTGAAACTCATTTCTTATAGGAAAAATTTGACATAGGTTGCCAGAAAAGCATTTTTGAGTTTGGGTTTAATAGACATTACACCTCTAGCAGAAATCGAGCCCTTCGGTAGTATCCCAAGCCAGCCCACATCTCATTCACTTCCTGCAAATTCAACAGTGTGTAAGGATATATGGACAAATTAACATTATTGATACAGCACTACAATGAGACCTGGAAGTTAGTCCAAATTAAGCCCGTCTAGCTCCAATTAACCGTTTGTCGTGTATTAGTATCTAGATTTAACAATTCTTACCAACATTTGACATTCAATTTGTGTATTTTTTTCTTTGGTCAGTGCAAGTTAACCTCATTGTCCTACCTATGATCTATCTTGCAATTTATTAAAAACATAAAAACAAGGTTGGAAATGGAGAAAATTGGAGTATATATTTGCTACCATCAAGCAAGAAACCAGAACAAAAAAAAAATGACAAACCTCCTGAGAAGCGTTGGCGAGGCTGTGCACAGTGGGCCAGCGCTCCATCCAGCGGTTATAATACGCAACCACAGAAGAAACCCTGGTTTGCTGGAGCATGACTTCACTCACCCACACCTCATATGCCCGTTTTTCCATCGCGTCCCCGTCATCGTCCCAGGCCCCGCCATGCTTCCTTCGCCAAGGAAGCTCTCTCTGGTTGTGGTCGTACCACCTGAGAAGATGCGCGCGAACGCAGTTGTCTTCGTCTTGCGAGAAATAGTCTTCGATGTCTCTTGTTTTGGTCTGGGGAAGGCGGTTGTGGTTTTGATTTATCTTTGGGACGGGTTGGGAGGGAAGACTGGAGGTCGGGATGCTCTTGGAGGTTAAGCGGGTGCTCCTCCTCAGTTGCATGGTGGTTTGCGGATTTGATTGGGATTCCATGGAAATAAAAGGGAGAAAAAGAGATTAAATTCGGATTTTGGTTGGGAGGAGGGTTTTGGCGTGTGGTGGTAACTGGGGAATGGTGGCGGAGACGACGGCGAAATTTGAAGTAACTGCTAGTCCCGCTCAAGTCTAATACATTAAATATTGATATTTTTTTAATATAGTCTCCTGATTTTTATAAATAATATTGTAAATAATTTGTTGTAATAAGTCAGTAAATTCGACCACATATAAATTGAATTGGAATCAGTGTTGTAAAAAAAAGATGTTAACGGTCGTTTAATCGTTAACGACGGTCAAATATCAAATCGTTACAAATACACTTAACGGATGCTTGTTTGCAAATGAAAACAATTATATTGTACTCCTTTGATATTTTGAAAGTTCTTCGAAGATATCCAAAAGTACGGATTCTGTATGCGGTAGGCCTGATTATAGTGCGTAAGGGCAACGACTCCTTTTCTCGAACGTCAGTATATCGGTACGGTAGCAATTGATCGGGTAGGGCAGCAGCGTACCGGTATTGAATTGGTTAAAAGAACCAAATACCATGAATAACACAAAAATTGCAGCAGCAAACCTTCTTACATGTTGTTAGTTGTTATAATTTTTTTTTTAGAAAAATAAAATATTATTTTCAAAATAGTTTCAAGTTAAATTAGATGATTCAAACTTTTTAAACGAAATAAATAAATTAGATGATTTATGGGTTATCATCTTTTATATGAATGAATTGGGAACGCTATCCTCTGCGGAGTTTTTTCGTGCGGAGCTTTTAATCTAATCCGTTCATTGTGGATCGGACGGACTGGATTAAAGATTCATCAAATTTTGAGTTTTTTTAAAATTCAGGTAAAATCTAATATGGTCCGTCAGATTCGAAACGAACAGACCAAATAAAAAGCTCCGCACTGAAAAACTCCGAAGATGATACTTTCCCCGTGAATTCAAGATACATGATTTTGATCATCAACTCATTTTGCTCTAGACGGATAGACCATTGATGTAATAATATGTGGACGGTTAATAATCACCAATCACAATGATTTATCTGGACCATTAATGGGTCGGTTGTTTTGTGACTTTTATGTCTCTTTGCAAAGGGTTAACTGGGTTATTGACCGTTTCATATTTTAATTTTTTTTTCAAGAGTTAAAATACCCATATTGACATAGGATTAAATAATTTCAAATCCAACGTATTTGCCGGACACTCATATTTAAAATTTTTCTATAAATGAAAATAATCTTAAGAATTTACAAATTAATATTCTCATTCTTATATATATATTTTCATATTTTTCACAAAAGAAAAAAAATTATTGCCGAACAATCCTTACAAAATTGCACTCTCTGACTCACACGAAAATACAAGATCCATCTGTTGACAAAGAATCTATCATGTTTGTATTTCCAAGACGGGTCCGGATTTTCTAAAAACAAATTATTCAGATTGAATTTTTTTTCTCCATATGAACAGTAAAAATTAGTTTAAAAATTTTGCAATCTCATTTCCATTTTTATTTCTCTCCGTCCTCTGAACACATCCTAAAGTAAATCAAATTTTGAGCTTGAATTTGGATTAATCTAATTAAAAGTGAAATGCACATAGTTCCTTGCCATGGTAGATCAGACGGTCCGGATCCAAACTCAAAATTTGAGTAATCCGGACACTGCATCCTTTCCAGGAGCTATTCGAAACAGACGGACCGCTTCTACATCTTATGTGATCTGCATCATCCGGTCAAATCGAACGGTCCAGACTGAATAACAGGGATCTCCCAGTCAACTAACACCAACCTGATTGGGATCCAGTCAATCATATCCTCTGAGGTAACATAATATTTCTTCTTAGATCTGGACCGTCCGATCATAATCCGGTCCGAGTGAAATGCCAGGGCCCCTTTAATATCAGGCGGATTCTGATCGGATGGTCCATATATAAACAAAAATATTCTGCTACCTTGTGATGAATTATTTCAACGCATTCCGGTCACCCTCCCATTTCTCCTCTCTCCTCCCCAAGCTGCTCTTCTCGCTTCTACTCATTAGCGCAAACACACGCGCACATAAAGCGCAGGAAATTCAATTCCTCTTAGATCTCTCCGAGCAAACAAAATATGGGAGATTTGAAGATATTCCCCGCATCTGAGGTTTCGCTCCACACCTCAAGGGATGATTGCTGGCTACTCATCAATGGCAAGGTAGAAATCTGAGATCTCATCCTTGTCCCTGCTCCCTTCTTTCTTGTTCTTTATCTAAAAATTATTGCTTTCAAAATTTGATATTTATTATTTGTTAAATCTTTTAGGTCTATGATGTCACCAAGTTCTTAGAGGATCACCCCGGAGGGGAGGAGGTTCTTCTCCATGCTTCAGGTTTTTGTTTTTCCTCTATTATTTTTGCACTATTAGCTTATAATAACATGAGATTAAAAAAGATTTGGTCCTTTATTTCTCGTTCTTTGAGTCCCAAAAGTTTTGTGGTCAGAGAAGCTTCAAGTTTTAGGCTTGATAAGATATATCATAAGAAATTGTGCCATTTGTGCCCTTAATCATTCTATAGTAACGGCAGCTTGAGGTTTTAATCCGTGGCTAACATTATTTTAACAGCAACATTCTACCTTAATTTCTTAATTTTGAATTGAATTTCAATTGAAACCACATCGGTTCACTCAACACAGTGATTCTTCTATGGAATTGTTGCCGAACTCAGTGGCTCTTCTATAGATAAATAACTTATTCATCTTATGCCCTCCTGCGAATCTAAAAAGAATAGGTTATACAGTAGTTTACCTCTATTGAGTTAGCATCTAGATTATAGTTCTATACAGCATTTACCATCTGACTATCACTTATAAGCTATACCTTGACTTTCCTAGTACTCACGGGTGATAAGTGACAAATATTAATTGGTGAATTTCAAACGTTCAATATACTTCGACCTTACATTCTGGTCTGATATTTCAGCACTGTATGACTATTGGTCCACACGTGCATGCCTGGTATGAACCTGATTTGTGTCCCCTTTTTTTTCGGTCCATAATTATCATTCAAGTGTTTTGGCATGAAACTCCTGTCACAAAATTAGTAAACAACAGCAAAGTAGAACCAAAGCCAATGCTTGTTATGCCATGCTAGATCTTTGCTGTACCAGATATGCTAGCATCAATTGTGCCTAGGACCTCAGGTATCATCAACAATAGACCCCAATGTAAGGGTCTATTTTATCAAGTAGTTACTACCTATTGCTGTTAGTCGGGCTTCTTTTTTTTTCTTATGAAAATAAACTTCCCACGAGTGCATGTATTAACTACATGTATATGCTATTTGTTTGGTGCCACATTGGATGCACCAAAAAGCCTCTGGAGATGCCACAGATGCATTTGAAAATGTAGGCCACAGCACAGCAGCAGTTAGTATGATGGAGAGCTACCTGATTGGATCGGTAGAGGGTTATGTGCCCCCCTATGTGGCCAGTGGTGAAGCATCATCAAAACCCACTTCCTATGCTGCAGCCAACAAGGAGAAGCAGGCCACCTTAGTTGATTATCTTTTGCCGGTGCTCGTTCTTATTTTTGCATTTGTGGCCTGGTATTATCTTACTTTTATTATCAAGGATGAAGAGAAATGAATAGATTTATTTTGTGGTGGTACTTATGTACTATTGAAAGATGGAAGGCTTGTAGATTTGAGCAATAGTTTCTCCTTTTAATTGTCATTTTAAAATAATCGTCTTTGTAAGTTACTGCATCTCGAGTTTTACTTTTGTATTATCGATTTATGACAATATTCACAAATTTTTTGGTTTTAAGTTACTTCATCTCGAGTTTTATTGTTTGAACTTCTGGTATCTAGTAATTTTCTACTTTGAATTTTGATAAATAGTTTAATTGGGTCTGATAAATCTTCTAATGAGGTGGAGATCTGAGTCTGCACCTGGTCCTAGTTGTTTTCATGATGCATTTTGTTGTTTCATATTGTGATAACTATCTGTGTATCAATTATTTTACCAAGGAGGATTCCAGTGACACCAAATGCCACAACCTTTATTTGACATTTAGCTTGCAACACTGGAATCCCAATTTATTTTACTTGCTGTATTGACGCTGAACTTTGAGTCCTCTGTTGGGCATTGTATTTTTTTTTGCCTGAGTATGCCATGATGTAGGGTCATATGACATAGTAGGCAATGGAGATCTTCTGCCTTTACCTCTCTTTCAGATATGTGTGATAATGTTTACTGGTTACTTGATATTGGTATGCCACAGTTTGTTTTTAAAAGGTTTGTAGATAGTTTCAGATATGTGTGATAATGTTTTATTTGAGGGCAATAAGTCATGCATATACATTCCACAGGTGTTCCATGATAAGCTTGAATAGGGTTTTCCTGGATTGGAAGAGGACCTCAAATAAAACAAATGCTAAGTCAACTCTAGGGCCGGAACTTAGTACGTCCCATGAGTGCTAAACCAATTATATGATTTCAAAATTTTAATTATGCATATTGAAATGTAAACCCACAAAAAAAATTCATTTTTAAAGTATATAGATTCACAATGAAATTGCAAATTACTCAGTCAATCAACATTTTGAGCTTCCATGTAGTAAGTTTTTGCCAGTACTGAACAATTCTGAAAATGACTAGATTTGATTGTTTTCTTGGGTAATCAAACAATAGATTGTTTAACTGAAATTTTTTCAGCTGACCAGCTTCAACATTTCCTATCCCATCCATGCCAAAGTTTTGCGCATCCGCTGCCATTGTTAGTGACTCCAAAGGAATGAAAGGATAAATGAAATAAGATAAAGGTATTGATGGTTTTTGAGGTATGAAGAATTACAAAGTGGAATAATAAGAAGAAAAGTAGGGAAGATAATGCAGATTGCCCCCGTGCTATTTTATACCCCATGGAATGCAACGGAAAGCAGTCAAGATTTATTGTAGCACTTTCATCTCTTACGAAATTATATTGCATTATCAAATAAAGCGAGTATATCCTTGCACCTATATTCTAACAATGAATTTCTAAATAATTGCTAATTACTTTTTAGAAATTAAGGCATCTAAAGTTTTTAACTCTCATCTCTAAAATTGATTTTAGAGTTTTTATTAAGCAACACCAACAATAAAATTAAAAGGAAAAATAATTTCAACCAATTATTTGGCCAGCATAAAGTTTATAAACAGTTTCTTAAGAAAAATTTTTGTATAGTTTATACATAAAAAACTCTCTCACATCTCTGAAACTGGATTACAAATTGTTATATCAAATTATAAACTCTCATAATACCAGAGATGTAGATGCTTAATGCAATCAATGGGTACGTTGAATGACAAATAACATTTTGAAACGGACGGGAGCACTGCATATATTTATCAATTTAATTTTTAAAATAACAACATAAAAAGCTAATTAAATAAAAGGAGTTAAAAGAAAAGAAGTTAAGTTTTTTATGAGATATTGAATATTATGATGTTTTGATAGAAAAATTGGCTCTTTTAAAAAAATTGTACAGGTACACTAGAAATTCTCCCTATCAATAAACACTAACCCAATTAATATCAAGTATAAAGCACGTACAAAACTAAAAAAATAAAAATAAGCGTGAGTAACAAAATTATTTCATGCTGTGTTATATCACCATATTGTTTTTGGTTTGTTATGCAAGTAAGAAAAAGAAGAATGACATTTATATTATCTCATACTTAAATGATGATATAGTAAAATAATTATAGTAATTATAATAAAAGATGCGCTAAAAACAAAAGAGAAAAGATAGGCTTAAATGTGGGACCAATTCCATGCTGAGCGATTCTGGCTTGTCACACGCAACCCAAAATAATGGGCCGAATTGGGCCTGGTCTCAACATCGAGTAAGAAGCAATAACCTAATATAACAATCTCATAAACAAATGAATGACAATTACTTATTGTGACAATTTTGACAATTAAAAAAAATGTAAATATTATCGGAATGACTTATATTATAATGTGTCATGTTTATAAAATATGATAAGATTTGATGTATGTTTTTAGGGGTGAAAACGGAGCGGATACGGAGCGGATAATGCTGATACCATATCCGCATCCGTCGGATAATGAGCGGATACGGATACGGATACGGATAGTAAACGGATATCAAAATTCAAAACCAAATCCGCTTTAAACGGATACGGATACGGAACAAATAGTCTACGGATACGGATTCGAATACGGATATAAAACGAATAATAGTTAGATAATTAAGATATATGAACTTCTAAGATACAAATATTAATTAAAATATTAAATATAAATATTAATGAACTTATAAGAGATGGGAGATAATCTATTCATATAATATATATATATATATATATATCAAATAAGTGTGTGGTAACAAAAGATGTTGTGGTGTAGTGGTTTGAATCTTAGTCTAAAGGCATTGAGATGGGAGGACATGGGTTTAAATCCCACATATAGCAAATATTTATTCCTCTTTTATATGGGTCCAGCCAAATTATCCGAATCCGGATAATCCGGATATCCGCTCCGTTTAGGACTCCGTATCCGGATCTTTTATGGATTTCCGAAAATTATCCGAATCCGTATCCGGGAATTATCCGAATCCGGATTATATCCGGATTCGGATAATTCCCGGATACGGAGCGGATATCCGCCGGATAATCCGGCTCCGTTTTCACCACTATATGTTTTTCATCATACATCAAGTGATTTACAAATTTTAATTGTTCAAAATTAACAATATTTGATGCATAATCAAACAATTTTTAAATTATATGAATTAAATTCTTAGACTATCCATATGTCCAATAATATACCTATTCTCTAAACATATTGAGTTTACGAAAGAAAGAGGCCAAAAAAAAAATCGAAAATCACCTCCTTTTTTTTCTTTATTGAGTGTTTCTGAGAGTAACAACTACCGAGATATATCGTGATCAGGTACATCATGTCAAAAGTTGGTTTTATTATTCCAAATAAGGGCTACGGCTATTTTAATGTGATTTTGATGAGAGCGCAGAACTTTTTTTTTTTTTTTTTTTTTGTAATATATGATATCTTGAAGTATTCTCTTTTTTATTTGAATTTTTTTGTAGTAGTTTACCAAGCTATTATATATAAAATCTCTATTACATCAGTAAATATTTATGAACACTGCAACTACTGAATTTTATATCATAATTAGACGTTGCTTTCCCCATAGTAATTTCAATAATCCTAGTTGACCAATTGAAGTTAAATTCAAGCACGAAATTATATATATATATATATAGAACATCACCTTATTACCTGTCCTAGACATGGAACCCACTAGTCCACTACAAATATACGATAAATTTTAAAAGAGCAGAAATGTTTTGCGGGTATAAATATACGATAAATTTTAAGTTTAATTAACACTACTAATTTCAGACGCACAAGAGCTGATCGGGTGCGACTATTAAAAACATAAAGCGATGAATTAAAAAGAATTTCAGTCATCGCTACTTTTGCCGGAAAATACAAAACTGTGTTTCATTTATATTTTGATTCTGAAGGTCAACCGCGAAATAGTCCCAATTATGATAATATTAAGAAAAAACATCATTTCCTTGACTAAGTCGGAAATTATTCCCTTCTAACTTCCAGAAAACTTCATTCTTTCTCTCTCTCTATCTCTTTCTCCTTATTCATGGAGGGGCTAATTCCAATGGTGTTGAACTCCATGAAGAAAAAGAAAAAAATGAAGTACTACTCCAATCTTTCATCTGGTTCAAAACTATATACTGATACAGAACCAGAAACCAGTGCAACGACAACTGATCGATTTTTCATGTCACCTCAACCAGAGGACTACAAATCAAGAAATGAGACAGTGCAATACCAAGAGAGGTTCTACTATACCCCACAAAGGGAGCATCGTGGCACAAAAAAGCATGTCAATGAACACCTGCCACCGCTTCCGAGAGAACCTCTTTCGCCGAGAAAGAAAGTCAATGGGTATAACCTATAAGAAGGGTTCGCGCTCGACAGAGGAGATCCATATGTGATATCTTAATTTCATTTAGTGCTTAGTAGTTGGTTGTATTGATTTGTGGTTTTTGGATTTGTGTGCATGTAAAAACACCAGTTGCGTAAGAGCAAGTTGTACTGGTTAAATGCTAATTTTCTTTCTTTCTCTTTTTTTGTTTTGTTTTCTAAAATGATTTTTAACAAAAAAAAGTATGAATACAATGAAATAACATTTAATTTAATTTGTTGGTTGACATTTGTAACAGCTTTTAATTATTGTTTCCTGCACGCAATTAGTTGGCATCTTTTATATAGTTAACCAAAAATGGCAAGTAACAACTGTTAAATTACATCCTTTTCTATAGTTAACCAAATTCTGCAAGGTAGGCATATCGACACCACATACATTTATATTAACACAACATCTTTACAAAAATTTAATGTATCGACAATTTTGACTCCCATTAAATCCCTTTCTAACTATCATATATTTTTCATAATGTAATTAATATAGTGATCATTAAATTATTTGGTTTCCATAATTGATAGATTTTGTTTTCCTTTTTTTTTTATACTTTGCATTCATGTTAAATCAAAAGCTATAAAAAATTTCGGTGATTTTTTTTTTCATGAAAATATAGTTGTATAATTTATACAAGAAAATATTCAATTCAATTAAGGTTTTAAGCAATCAGGCCAAAATATGTATTAACTTTTTTTGTAAATATTTTTTTTAATGTTAATTAAGATACACTCACTTTAATATGTGATAGATTCCAACTCAAATATATTTCAACTTTTTATATATTTTTTCTTAATTTTGATACTTATAATCTATTAGTCTATTTTAATAAAATTGTTAGAAATTTTTTTATTGGTGTTTTGTAATTAATTTATTTTTTGTTAATTCAATAGACGGATCAATTGCCTAACCCGCCAGAAGAAAACCTTGAAAATCAAGTTTTGAATTATGCAAATGAAGGCAATCAACTTCTTAATTTGAAGTTTGAATATTCTGATGATATGCTTCCTGGTTTATATGGTGCTAAATGTCATGTATGCTAACAACTCGCAACTTGTGACCAAATAAATTTGTTATTTTGTAGTGTTTTGCTGTACTTTTAATTTATTATTTTAATCATAAGTTGAATGTGAAATTATTCATGATAATTTGCATTCAATATATTTTTTTTATGTAAGTAATCATGTCGTTTTATTAGTGTTATTGCGTAAAAAATAGACAATTGTGAAGTTTTACAAAATAAATCGATATATATATATAACGTTGATAGATTTTAATAATATAATAAAATTAATTCACTATTATAATTTCCTTAAAAAACTTAAAGATATGATTAAAATAAATAATTAATACTTATTATATGATAATATAACGTTCATAAATACATTTTATAGTAACTTTTAAGTAAGAGATTTTAAAATAATATATGATAGAAAAATATATTTTACACAAAATAGCATACTTTATAACATATGACTTTTAAAGATATACAATTATGTGCTAATATATGAGAGAATTAGTTTTTAAAGAAAACACTTAATGAAGGGTAAAATTGTCTATATAGTAAAATATTTTGATAAAGTTGTGTTAATATAAAATTGAGTTGTTTTAATATCATCACCCATTCTTCTGCAAGGGTATAGTGTTTCAGTTGGTTACAATGAAATCTGGTAATAAAATGAATATGAATGTGACATATTCCAAGGATAAATTTAAAAAAGACGCTAACAAAATTTAAGCAGTAGAAGTCTATAGCTGTGATTGTTTTTAAATTTCGGTGGGTCTTGATCGATATCAAGCTAACTTTATTACAATTTTCCTGATTTTACTGTGTTTTATATATGTAAAAACATGTTTGAACAAGGAACATCAAAATTTACCTAGAGAACCTCATACCAGTTTGTTAGTTCACTTTTGCTGAACAACAACACTGTAAAATTTTAAATAAGTTGACTGGTCTCTTGATAGGAGTACCAATTTTTTTTTTTGTTTCAGAAAAAGATAGTGAGTATATCATAAGAAAAATAACAGAAGTACATTTTGAATGAACTAGGCCTATCCCAACTAAGGTAATATATAAATTTAAAGCCTACCATTATTTGTATAATTGTATCCTTGGGCTGACAATTGGATTTAACTTTAGTGGGCTGCCACTCGTATCAAGATAAAGATCTAAAACATTACAAAGCTTAGACTTCTGATGTATCCTTCTCATTTTACTTTCTAATTTCATGTCAAGAAATTCCTATTTTGTTTTCTAAAATCAACATTAATATGTGCCAAACTGGGAGTACTATTTTTACTTGATCATCTGTTCTCGATTTGATTGGGACAAAATAAACTAGATATGTTATTATTCAATAACAATTGGGTATGGATCTAGATTTATTTATATTTTCAAGTACAAAGCTTAAAATGGCACGTCTTGACAGAATGAAATCCGCTGTTATTCAAATTTGCTGCTCTCCCTGTTATCCTCTCTATCTCTCTCCTCTTTATCTCTCTACCTTTTCTCTCCACTCTCTCTCTCTTTCTCTTTTGAAGAGAGAGATAGACACATAAACGAAAAGTACGAAGCTGCTATTCTTAGAAGAATAGCAGCAGATTTGTATCCCGTCTTAACCGGCATCACGACACACGTGACTCTCAAATGACATGACTGGGTGATGTGACCTATATTGATGCATCACATAAAATCATGTAAATTGTAAACTAATCTTGATATGTAACACCATGCACAACACGTAACACGTCAAATTTGAAATTTAGAAAAAAAAAAAAAATAGCACGACAAAATATTTCAACATTTTCTCTTCATTTTACAATTTTTTTTATAACTTTTGACATTTAAAAAAAATTAATAAATAATTTGAAATCTGGAAAAAAAAAAAGTTAAACATGATTATCACGTAATATTTAACACGCCATCACAAATTGACACTTCACGGTATAATTAAATACGATGTGTCTTCTTTTTAACATTTTAACACGTTACATTACAAAGTCATAACCTATTAATACATCATGTCATGTCAAAATATCTAAAAGAGATTAAAACATTATTTCTCGGTCCAATTTAGACCACATTCATTCATGTTGTAGGGGCGAAAATGTGGATTTGATTATTTTATGCGAGCCAAATTTGAAACTGTCACGAGCAAGAGAATCACGGTCACTGGACCAAAGTTGTCAGGTTTAAGAAACTGACAGGAGACGTTACCACTCCCCCTGGATTTTTATTTTTATATTTTTTTTAAGTAAAGGCCATAGGCACGATACATACAATTTCATTTCACAAGTGAAATTCAATCATATATTCTTTCATTTGAAGTTATGTCACTACCGACTCTGGTACCACAGTGGCAGAAGAATCCTAGAGTAAAAGGCTACAGTGCTATGAGTTGCACAGAGAACTACAGTGCTATAGTTCAATATTTGAGTTTTTAAAATTTTAACAGTCGATTCAAACTATTTATCTTGTTCTCCATATTAATATGTATTTAGAGACCAAATTTTACAATTTTTTAAAAAAAATTTACTGTTTTTTTAAATAGATAAAAAATCACTTGATCTAAAAAATTCTACACCATTTAGATATTAATTTTTTATCTATCTAAAAAATAATAATTTTTTTAAAAAAAATGTAAAATTTGGTCTCCAAATACATATTAATATGGAGAACAAAATGAATGATTTAAATCGACCGTTAGAATTTTGAAAACTCAAATATTGAACCATAACACCGTGACTCTCTGTGCAACCCATAGCACTCTAGCCTTACTCAAGAATCCTAACCTATGAGATTACGACCGATGGATCCAGTCAAGAAACTATATGCTACACACTGACAAGTGACAACAGATTCTGTGGAATAAGAAACGGAGAAAGAAACTGGAAAAGGTTGAACTGGAGGCATCTCTCAACGGGATTGACGAGATTCATTATGCTAACGACAAAAGCTAAGAGCTGACGTGGATTGATGCCCTAATTAGTTCTTGTTGATTTGTTGATTTACGATTTTGTTCGAATTTAATGAAGATGATGCAAGTATTCAAATCCTTGTAACTGGAACAGTTCAAGCAATTGAACGAGATTTTCTGAGTTTCTCTTTTATCCCTTCCATTCCTCAGTTATCCAAAATTTATTTAATTGTCCACCCTAAACTATATTAAATTAGTGCAATATCCTTTGAGAGGGAGCCGAGTAGATTCAATGCTCATCGGACTCAATTTGAATTCGATGAACAACACTTCCGTTCAATTTGCTCCAAAATATACACCTACCGCTTTAATATACATACGGGTTAAATATATACAAATTTTGAAGCAAATCAAATATAAGTGATTCCCATCAATCCCAAATAATAGACATCGGACCTGTCCTTTTTCCTCTCTGAGATTGTGAAAAAAAAAAGTCATAATATCTGATGCTATTAAGTCCTAAGAAAATCTGGAGTAATCAAGTTGATAAGCATTATCATAGTACTATTAATCAAATTGGATATTTTCATGACTTGTATAGGTAGGGACGAACAAATAATTATTTTAATGGTTATTCATGTCGCAATGCAGTTTTTGCTTCTGATTGGAGGGACACTTTTTTTATGTGAAACTTTGTCACGGTTCATATATACATTTTTTTATTATTATTATTATTATTCTCGCATGATGGTACATGAGAATTGCGCCTCGTTATTTTTTTTTTCTCACAATCTAAACCTTAATTTACTGTATCACGTAAGCAAGAATCTCGAAAATTAAAAATGCAATAATTATTTGAATAAAAATTGGAGATCAAACCACCTAACTATTTAATACCCTTGTAATATAACAAAAGATTTTCCTCATCTGGATTTCAAATTCATAACCTCTCACATAAAAATCATGTATCTTTGCGTTTAAAAAAAAAATACAATAATTAGTGCAATTTGTAGCAAGCGGGTGTTTAATAGCCATCGGACCCAAGTAGGTTCAGTCCGCTCTTAACTGTGTATTTTATATGCACGAATATTAAAACAATGTGCATGAATATTAAAGCAGTATATATGATTCATGAAGTAAATTGACTGGTTCCGAATAACCATCAGTCTGATTTGAATGTGATGAGAGTGAATCCTCTGCCCCCAGAGTCTCTGCAGGTGGGGTCCATTTAAAAACAGTAACTAAATAATTAACCTCTAAACAGTAACTGATACCACCCCGGTCCCACTCCGCAGAGACTCTCGGGGCAGAGAATTTGATTTCGAATGTGATACCTATCATAAGCGCTCCGCTTCCGCTAACGAACATGCAAGAGCTAGCTGTCAATTAATGACATGCAAGAATATATGCTTTAAATGGAACCAAACACTAAAAACAGTAACTTTGGAAACTTCTTTGAGAATGCTTGGCTGCATTTTGCTAACGGACACCTATTCATGTTTCTTTTCTAAAATATTTGTTTCTACTTTTTGCAGCTTAAGTTACTTAGTGAGAAATTAAGAGAATTTTCTTTTTGAGAGATTGATGATTTTAAATTCAATTTAATTGTGACTGTGAGTGATTCGAACTTTTTTAATCCTCATCACATATTAAAATATATAATTTTAATCGGTCAATGTTTGCAAATATTTGTGGCCGCACAAAAATGTACAACCCATCTGCACAATACCGTTAGTGTTAAGAGAAGTGGATTGGAGATCAACATGAAAGCTCTATTAGATTCTATTTGACCGCGTTACTGTTTCCGTTGGAAAAAAAAAAATTCAAGCATTAAAGTTAGCAAAACCTAATTGATGTAGAAATTTGGGATGTTCAAATGGTCGGTTCAATTGAAATCAAAATAAAATAGTCAAATGAAACTTGACGTACATATAGCTTGTTTAGGAAAATATTTTGCTGATACTTTACTATACTACTCGCGTTTTATTTGTGAAAGAATAAAGTCATCCAACTAGTTTAATATGTTCTTAAGAAACTTTGTATTTAGATTTTGAACATACGATGTTTTACATAAAAACTATTATTTTTGCCACTCTCTTCATTTGTAGTTAAAGCATTCATTATGTGTTGCTCAAGAATTTAAAATTCAAGAACCTATGCTATATGAATATGCCATAAAAGATTGGGTATTGTATGCAACTATAAATTTCAATAAGTATAAGTGAGACTAAACAAATAAGCAAAATTATTCTTGACACATTAATTAACTTTATGTATTGAATGATAAATTTTGAAAGTATCAAAATAGTAAACTTTTAAAGTTGCCTGGTTGTCTAATTTCTAAATTTTCAATTTTTGCACAACATATGAATATATGTAAACAATTAACCAATAAGTATATAATTATATGATTTTTTTACAAATGATATATTAGAAAAATAGAGTTGCAGGGAAGCACAGCCGCACAGGTACAACTCTAGTAATGTGAATATTCTAGATTTTGTATTATTTTTTTTAGTAAATGTTGGAGGTTAAGCAATCTAACTATTTAATATTTACATATTATTGTTTTTTATGGATTTTAAATCTGCAACCTTCTATGCGAAAAACATTATCTTTGAAACTAGATCAAAAACTAATTCTCATTTTGTATCATTTTAGTATATATATATATTTAATTCAGCAATTGATGAAGTGCTATTAAAATTAGATGATTTTTTTTTAATTAAATCACAACTCCGGTGATGATAATAGGAATGAAAATATAATCGGTATATCAAAAATCATTAATTATTATTATTTTCTGTATTGAATGAAATATCTGGTGATCGAAATATCAATTTAATTAAGTTGTTCGGATTAATGCTTTGAACAATGATTTAATTTGACAGTTGGTTGAACAAAATTAACAGATGCCGACATGAAAATTAATACATCGTTAATGTTCATTATCCAAAAAAGTGTCAATTCACTAAACTAATCAATGCTCTTTCGATATGCTAGTTGACAAAATAACTAGATTCAGTTCACAAATCACCAGAATCAGTACACTGACACGTGGGCTCACAAGAGGTTGCATTGTCCCGTCACCCGTGTATGGAGCGATGGCACCGCCAAGATGTACCAGCACGTGCCACGTGTCTAGGTCCCCATCAATCCCTCAGGCCGATTAAAATATTATTCGCTCCAGGTGCTCCCACTCCCAGCATGGCGCAAGAGCAGGAAGCCATACAAAGTCACTTGCTCGTTACACTTGTAATTTGCCGAATTTTTATTAATAAAAAATTAATTAAATAAATATCGATAATAAAGAATGAAATTAAGTTTTTTTGAGATATAGAAAAAATATAATAGTTTATAACGTCTCTGAACATTAAAGACTATCACAGTGAAATTAGTCACAAATTAATTACCATTCCTTCTAACTAAATTGCGCAGTAACAACAACAAAAAAAAAAGGGCGTGATACTCTATCACGGCCAGAGCATCTGTGTGGTGAGAGGAGATTTTGTCATTTTGGATCCAGATATTTTGGAAAATTCTTTGCTACGTACATCTGGTCTTCACACACCGTATTTGGATACCTCGATCTTTTATGTATTTCACGATAATGAAAGAAACAGGTAGAGGGAAGGTTTGGTCAACGGACAATCAATACATGCATTAGGTTTAGGGGTGAGTAAATCGCTCATAACTTGTAAGCCGCTCAAAATTCGCTCATTAAAAGTTCGCCTAAACTTGCTCATTTATCCGCTCATTTAAACTCGCTCATTTACTTAATGAGCGAGCATGAGTATGACCCAACTCGCTCATAACTAGCTCATTAAGAATTTGCCACATTTAATCCCTGCCACATTTAATTCTATGTAATTCTGTGTAACATCAATCTTGCCTCGTTAAGATTGATAGATAGTGAGCATAGTTTCATATTTGATCCTGTGTAATATAGTGAGCACAATGTAACATTTAATCCTGTGTAATATACTAATATTCATAGTTTCATATTCATTTTTTTTTTGTAAATCGGCAGAACCAAAACCTCCGCCCAAATCCCAAAACAAGTATTAGTCATAACAACTCACTCATTTAAATGAATTATGACAATTTGTTGGATTTTGTTATGATGACTTTTAATAAAAAAATTTATGCGTGGACACACTATATAATTTTGTTAAGTCATAAGTCATAACTCGTGAGCCGCTCATAACTTGCTCATTAAAAACTCGCTCATTTACTTAATGAGTGAGCATGAGCATACCCTAACTCACTCATGCTCGCTCATTAATCACCCCTAATTAGGTTGGTTGTGCTGAGGTTCGCAATTAATCCACATGACACTTTTTTTTTCCGTGCATGTCTAGCTATGATAGAGTATCATGGCTTCTTCTTTTTTTCTGCACGATTTAGTTAGAAGGGAGGATAATTAATTTGTGGTTAATATGACCGTAATATTATTTTAAATTACTCTGTTTTTTTTAATATCTAAAAAAAAATCAATTTTGTTCTATATTATTGATATTTATTTAATTAATTTTCTATTAATAAAAATTCGATAATAGGCATCTGTGATCTGTGCCATTGCTTTTCTCGGAGGGAATATATGCTTCTATATATAGGGAAAAGTACTTTGTGTTTTAAAGGACGTAATTCATTGTTAATTAAGACGTGTTTGTTTTTTTCATTCCAGGGAAAAAAATATCTGAACTAAATATTGCATCTTTGATTTCATTCCAGTGAAAGGTCGTTCTAAAGAATCCCTTTCAAATCTTTTAATCGCTCTACCAGGAGCCATCATATCATTTGAAATAGCTAGAGTGGAAGAAGATTTTTTCTTCAATTTATCTTTCATTGTTTTCTGGAAGAAACGGATGGTACTAAATACTAATAACTGAGTCAGAGTTTCTTCCTTTGTGGTCCTTAAATTTTGAAGTATTTTGTTTTTGAATCAGTTTATATCAATTTACTTGTAAAGTTAGTATATGTAAACAATGAATTGGTGATACGGTTCAATGATGAAATGATTCTTCATTTCAATGTGTAATTCATGTATTTATTGACGTGTTATAAAGAGTATGGCTAATATAACATCAGTGTCATTTTAGTCTATATAATACTAACTTTAAAATCTATCAAATTGAATTCAAATGGTGAATCCAAACCGTTCAAATCAATTTATTTTATGAGTGATGCATTTACATGCAAACTTTTTATACTTTCGAGTTATTTTAGTATCAAATCAAGCGGCAAAAAAATTGAAAAATAAATGTATTAAAATTAACTTAAAAGCTCAAACATTTGACCGCTTGACTTGATACCAAATAAACTCAAAAACTTGTAAATTTTACATGTAAACGCACAACTAATGAAGTAGATCGGTTTGAACGGTTTGGATTCATCATTTGAACTCGATTTGATAGGTTTTGGAGTTAGTGTTATATAGACTGAAATAACACTGATGTTATATTAGCCATACTCTGTTATAAAATAAATGTTGTCGTTGTCCTTATGTATGATTTGGTGGATGAACAATTGAACAAATATCAATCAATGGTATATCATAATACTTGTCCACTATGGCAATCACATCATATAATCACCATGCTGTAGCCATGGATTTGAATTTACTTTGAATAAATTTTAATGAAGGATTAATTTGGTACAAATTAATAACTTTCAAAATCAAAGTAAGAAATTAAAAAATTTCAAGTACTTAAATCAAAAGGTTAATATATTAAGTATCATTAATTTACCTAAGAAAAATATTCAGGCGCTACCTTCATTGTGGTGATTATTGATGAATCAAAACTGATATATGATAAATTCAAATAAATTGAATAATAACGATTACAAATTCATTGTTATTTAGTTTGGTCAAAATAAATTCAAGTCTCCTTTAATATAAATTTTTTCCGAAAATTGACCCTTTCGCTATTAGTTTTTAGATACGGTAGGGTCAACTTCTATTAAAATAAAATCTACAAACAATAATAATATTATTAAACCAAATAATAAAAATAACAGCCAGAATAATGACAATAAATATTTATATGTATACATCGGCTCCCTGTGCTCAATTGATGGTGTTAATATCGTGTTGATGCTTAACCGACCATTGGTCGATAAAGTACATAATCTATTTATAAAAAGAAAAATTCTGTGAGATTATAGTTAACTTAAAACCTTAAAAGTAAGAAGGTACAAATGGGACGTCGCTCAGTCAAATAAAAGCATAAATTATAAACAAGTTAATGCGCCCCGTTTCCAAGCCGACGAGCGTTGTCTTCCACTCTTCCAGTAAAAAAAATGGATACATCCTTTTATAATATTTTGAAATAAACAGCTCCCAGTACCTGGTAACTGGAGATCTACAGTTTATAATAGCTGCTGATAAGTATCTACAGCTTTACTTACACGTCGAAAGACCGAAACAAAGTTGTAAACCACGTGACACGGCGCCAACCAACCATGATCATAATCAATCGCAGTTCTCCAACAGATCAACACTGACGAAAAGTATTTTATTTTTTTCCGTCTTTTTAGAATACTAATTCAAGAACCAAAAAAAAGAAGAAGAAAGAATACTAATTCCGTAGGAAAAATAATTTAATTGCTCAGCTTTTGGACCAATGGTTTTTATTTATATCTCTTTATTAAGACCTATGTCCTTTAATTATTATATATAGATATTTTCTTCACATTTTAAATAGGAATACAAAAAATTGAATGTACGGAACTAATTAGTAGTTTGTTTAAATAGCGGAGGTCATTTATATCTTTCTCAAAGGTATATTATACCCTTTGCAATACCATTTATATCAAATCAATTACAGCAATCTAAAAATAATTTAAACACTATATATTAATGTTGCGTGAAATTTTATTTATCAGCTATTTATGTATTCAATAAAATATTAGTGACGATATTTTGAGTTTCAAACTTATTTAAATTGGTTTGAAAACTATTATCAAGATTGTTAAGATAAGCAATTGCTGATGATCATAAATCCTAAACTTTACCTGTCAATTTTGAAGAGTAAAATTCTTGATTAATTATCATTTTCTTTTCAAGACTGTCAAGATAATCAATCGTCAAGTAATTTCTTCTTTATTTTTTTTCAAGATAATTAATTGTAGATTGTTCCTTCATCTGAATATTGCTTATCCTAACAATTTTTTTAAAACCAATTTACATAAGTTTGAAATTAAAAAATAAATATATTGACATATATTTGGTGATGCATTAAATCACTTGTTGAACGATAAAATACGAGTATATGTTATCTAATTATTTCATATGTATGACATGTATAATGTTAATTTTGTCTACATTGACAATTATCATATTGTCAATATAAATAGTTGTCAACCTCCTCTTTCTTAAATTTATTTTAAGCTATTTGTTTAGCGTATGAGGGCTCCGCGGTGTTAACATTCTTTTTTGATGAACTCTTTAGTAACTAATTGGTATATATGATCTTACTATTAGCCTATTACTTATAATAAACACCTTAGAAAATACATTCTGTTGTTTATTCAGAAGCTTTTCTAAATAGAAAAATCTTAAATCGCCAAAAATAACAGCATTATAATGGCTAAAATGAGAAGTTGCTAATCTTTCTCCTTACGTTCGCTTATTTATTCATAAAAAATCTTTAAATATCCTAAAGAGCGGCTCCGAATCCCAATAGGGTCCCAGCAGTCAGTGAGTCAACGCTCTCGTTTTCCCTTCATTACCAAGATCCCGCCGTGCTCTCTCCCTCTCTCTCTTTAAATGCGTATCTCTCTCTTCGCTCGTCTCCAGCTTATTTCTATCGGATTCTACATTTCCTTTTCTTGAAAGAAAGATTTGAACATCGGCTGAGCAAGAAAGAGCTGAGAGAGGAGGAGAGAGGATAGATCTACACTAGCATACCTCATATCTCCTATTTCGAGGTTAGAATTTCTCTCCTTTGTTAAATTTTCTCTTTGATTGTTCTTTGTTTTTTTGAGGGTTCATGGAAGATGCTGCCCTTAATTGTTCTTTGTCATTGTACTAATTTTACTATTTATTTTTTGCAATTAAAATGGTTATCTGGCTGAGTATGAGTGTGAATCGGTATTGTCCCCCTTATCACGTCGTAATATAATTCCTTTAAAAAGTATAATGAGCAGATTGATGTGATCTTGGTTGTTTATGATTAAAATATGCCTTTTAATTCTGAATGCAGTCGACTGATGTTTTAGTTTAATTTTATCTCTTCATTCTACTGTAATTGAGAATGTTTTTAGTCAAGTTGTATTTGGAAATCATCCTCTTTCTCTATACGCTGGATTTTTTTTTTCTTTTTTCTTTTTCTCATTTAAGTCTGCAGCAGTTATTACATATAAATTTATTTTCTCCAGCAATAAACCTCCGATTGATTTTTTTTTTTTTATTGAAAGAAGTTACCATTGCTGTCCACCTACTCCTCAACTGATAAAGAGTGTATAAACTGGGCAACAAGCCAACAACACAGTGTTTCCAGTAACTCTAAATAGCTCCTAACAAATGAAAGCAGAATAGTCAACAACTATGCTATGTCAATTTGCATCTGACTGACTTTACTTGTGTGGTACAGCAGTACAGCTATCATGGAATCGGGATATTTGGTAGTCAAAACTGCACATGAAAGCAGCATGTTAAACCTTGGTTCCCTGGCTTGGGTCGCAATTGTCGGATTGTTCACTGCTATTTCATTAATTTACTCCTTCCAGCTCCAGAAACAAGTTTCTCTCAACTGGGTCAAGGATGCAGCACGAGAAAAGAGGCGATTACAAAAATTACTCAATTGGCCAACCTCTCCCCATTCATGGGTCAAGTCATGCCTTCTCTCTGACAATCTCACCACCTGCTCTGTTTGTTTGATGAGCCTAGTTTCACCTCAATCATGTAAAAGCAAAAGCGTTAGCTGTACGCCCTTTCAGACTTGTTCTGTATGTGGGGTCTTGGCTCATTCCAAATGTGCTCGATTTGCCACCAAGGATTGCAAATGTGTGGCTCAGGCAGGTGCACTAAATCTAATTCACCATTGGTCAGAAAGGTGGTTTGATTCAAATGGTAAAGGTGACACCTCCTCTTGTTGCTACTGTCATGAGCTGTGTGACATGCATGGTGCTTCTCCTATCTGGCGGTGCCTGTGGTGCCAGCGGTTTGTGCATGTCCAGTGCCATTCAAAACTGTTGTGCGAGGCGGGAAACATTTGTGATATGGGGCAGTACCATAGAATAATACTGTCCCCCTTGTCAGTTAGAGAAATCAGTGAAGGAGAAGTTGATGGTAGTTTGTCAGTTAAGAGATGGCACAGAAGGAATAAGCGCAAGAATAGCTGTTCTGTTAATGCCGAGAACAAGAAGTATGAAATAGTGAACTTGCATAGTGATGCTAGACCCCTGCTTGTTTTCATTAATGCAAAGAGTGGAGCCCGACATGGGCCTTCTCTGAAGAGAAAATTGAATACACTGCTGAACCCAATTCAGGTTAGTGTGACTTCATTTTCCTTTTAACCAGATGTCATACTTTTGAATCAAAGCTAAGTAATAACTAATTAGAAAGCACCTTAGCTCCATTTGGCATATTTATTGTTGAACCATATCTCCTAAAATGAAAAACTGGTATGCTGATTGGATAAACTAATTTACTGAATTTACTTGCCATGGGTATGAGCATGATTCATGGTCAACCCTTTAATTCATGTCTGAAAATGTGCACCATTAAACTAATTTACTGGATAAACACCTTTTTTTCTCAGGTTTTTGAGCTGGGTGCTTCTCAAGGGCCAGAAGTTGGACTAAAAATGTTTCGCCATGTCAAGCACTTCAGGGTTCTAGTTTGCGGTGGAGACGGCACAGTTGCATGGGTGCTTGATGTGATTGAGCGGTTCGAGTTTGAATCACCTCCACCAGTGGCGATTCTCCCTCTTGGAACAGGAAATGACCTGGCACGAGTCCTACAGTGGGGTGGTGGGCTCTCCAATGCCTTAGGGAAAGGTGGAATTGGTGGATTGTTACATGATATAGATCATTCAGCTGTGACAATGCTCGATCGATGGAGTGTCACCATAAATGAAAATGTTGGCAGCCAGCTTCAGAATGTTAAAAAAGTCAAGTCTATGATGAATTATCTTGGTTGGTGTCATGCATCTCAGTTTTCTAATTTTTGTTGGTTATGTTTTTGGTCATTGATTTTGTCTGCATACTTTGTGTATCAGGTGTTGGATGTGATGCAAAAGTGGCTTATGAGTTTCACACCATGAGGGAAGAAAGGCCAGAGCTATTCTACAATCAGGTAATACTGCCTTATATTTCCACAATTGGTTAGTCATTATTACTTTATTTCAGTGGACCATTTTTGTTCCTAAGCTATGAGGTTGATGACACTTATCTAAAAATTGTTTGGACTTGCAGTTCATGAATAAACTTATCTATGCAAAAGAAGGTGCTAAAGACATGCTGGACAGATCATGTGAGCATCTGCCATGGCATATGACCCTAGAAGTGGATGGAGAAACTGTTGAGATACCTGAAGTAATTATTTTTTTTAGTATTCCATATTTTAATTTGTTAAATTCTCAAACTAGCTATCTTTCCATTGGCCCTTCTTAAGCTAAATACTTTATTATTATTCAAATTATAAACAGGATGCAGAAGGTGTGCTTGTTTTAAACATTGCCAGCTATATGGGGGGTGTGGACCTGTGGCAAAAAGAGGACAGCTTTGAGAACAAACTCGGTTTACAATCGATGGACGATAAAACCTTGGAAATAGTATGCGTAACCGGCGCATGGCATCTTGGGAAAATTCAGGTGCATACTGAAGTCCTTATTTGAAACCAATGTTTACTACTTGTATCAGTAACGTTTCCACTTCTGAAAACTTCAATTTAAAGTCCAAATGGTGTGTTTTCCTAATATGAAATGAGACTCATTATAAAGGCTAAAAGTTGTTTGTGTTGGTGCTTGCTAACAGGTAGGGTTATCACGGGCTCAGAGGCTCGCACAAGGAAAAGTGATAAGGCTGCACCTACATAGCTCATTTCCTGTGCAGGTCGATGGTGAGCCATGGATCCAGCCCCCTGGCTGCTTAGAAATTACTCACCAAAACCAGGTACCTCTCCTCCCCTAGCAGGCTCTACCTACATTTTTTTAAGCTTCCACTGTTTAAATCTGTAATCATAAAAATTCTAAAATTGAATAACAAAATAAAACTATTAGATGTGATCTATACACTATACAGTTCCCTTGTACACATACAGAAATAATTATGGAATTTCAACATTGTTTTCATTGGAATTAAGAACTTGAAAATTCAACATCTAGAAATTGTTCATGTCAGTGGATATTTACAAGCTCTCTTGATGCCAATCAAAACAAAGTTGCAGTGTTATAATTTTCATTTTCATGTGTCTGTAGAAAAGGTGATAAAGGTTACATCTATCGTTTTATTTTGATATATTTAGATTTTGAGTTTTGGAGGTTCTAAAATATTGAGGAATAATGGAGGCATCAAGGTTGCATTTGAACACTCTGCCCATAATTGCAACTTTGACTGGTATTGTTCAAGTTTTTGACTTGGTCAAGCAAAACTTGTTCACCAAATAGGCGCTATTAATTATTGCATTTTTCAAATTATAACAAAACCAATGAGGAAATTGCCAGATTTTTGGTGTTGCAGCCATGTTCTCTACAAATGGAAAAACTTTGAAAGAAAAATAATTATTTAGAAGGAAAATCCGATATTCAAAATCAAGTCTGCAGCCAAAGCAGACTGGTATTATAATGCCCACTTAATAATACTGATGCATTCTCTATAAACTATGGATGCAGGTATTCATGCTAAAGCGAGCGTCAGAGGACAGGTCCAAGGCCCATCCTGCGGCTGTCATGACCGATGTTCTTTTAAACGCACAATGCAAAGGCATCATAGATGCCTCCCAACAGAAAATTCTCCTCCGAGAAATTGCTCTTCGTCTCTCCTCTTCTCGGACCCGTTAGTCTAATCCAGAGTACAATTATCCCTGTGTGCTCTTTGAAGCTTTTTGTCAAACACTTAGTATACAGAAGTTATATCATGAATGAATAGCCTGATGTACAGAGTAAAATAGAGTAGAGCTGCTTTTTCTGTTTCATTGTACAGACTCGGCGTAAAGTTCCTGCTTTCCTATTTTCTCCTCTTCTCTATCAGAAATTTTGGTTTTTCCCCTATGCAGTGCAGCTTGGGTCTTTGTTAATACAATATTTTTAGGAAGGCTGAAAGATGTAGACAATTTTTTTTTTGCTATATGTAATGGTTCAGGTGGCTGGAAATATGTAAATAGACAGTTTTGATTGTGATGATATAGATAGTTTAGCAAGTTAATATTGTCTCTTCTTATAATGAAAGAAAGATTATATTAATTTCTTCTCTTTTTTTTAGAATATATTAATTTCTGTTCTTATATCTAAAAGTCAGCAAAATCATATTTCATGATAGTTGTTATACTTATCTGTTAGTGTGTTCTTTGGGTTTCATGGCTAAAAAATTGGTTATTCAGCTATATTATGGTCCAATTTTAGTCAGATTGACCTCCTTGTAGTTCGGTTGTAGCAAAATTGCACCGTCTTGTGCATTATTTCCTGTATAGCACAACCATAGGTACTGTCTTAATCTCTCTAAACTAAATGTTAAGTTGGTTTGGAAGATGGTTTTAAACTTTTAATCAAGGGCCCTAAAAAAAGAGTTTTATAAAGAGGAGAAACCCTAGCTGTCGTCGCTCTCTTCGTTCTCACCTCTCTTCATTTCACTCGTCCCACTCTTAGTCTTCTTGTTTGGCATAGCAATATCCTTTCCTCTCTCTCATTCGTAGATAGAGATGGAGAAAGAAGTAATAGAGTGTTTTTTAGAGTAGATAAATATAATTAGTTGATTAGAGTAGTTTACGTAATTTCATGAGAATAAATAAGTTTAGATTTAGGAAGAAAGGTCATTTGATCCGTTATAAGTCTGTTTTTTATCAATGAAATTGTTAGTGTGCATTAAGCCACTAACTTAAAAAAAAAAAACTTTTAATTAAGCATTTATGCAATGTAATGTAATGCAACAACTCAGCTGTCATGCAGGCCTTATGCAAACAAGTAATTATTATTAAGGCTTTGTTTTAGACGTAGTGTCTTTTTTTTTTTTAAATAGAAGAGGTTCTGTTAAGATAACATAGCAGTCTGGTAATGCAGATCTTGCTTGTCACACTTGATAAGTGAGGTGTACCTGCTAAAACATTGTTTCCTAACATCCATATCCATTATTTAAAATTTAATAGATTTGAAAGAGTTCATGCTCTACAAGTTGACCATGCAAAATTTGAGCTAATTTATGTACTAATTAGAGTTTTCCTTTCAAGAGCATTATTTTATTTATGGGTGGAGTTTTTGTCCAAAGCTTTTTGGATAGAGTCCCATCCAAAGTCAGTCTTAAACTATCCAATTTGACTTCAAATTTGCATCAACAGTTTAGGTTTACGGGTTCATTTAAATTCTAAAAATATTTGCACGAATCTTAACACAAATAAAACTGTTATGTCCAACATTGGATGCTTGGACAAAATCCAATTCCATTATTTATTTAGTTCTAATTTATTTTCATATCTACCTGATATCTCAGCCTATACTAAGGGGCCAAAATAATTTAAGAACCCAACGTACCCTTTGACAATCTGATTGCTGTTTCATTTCATTATATTAATTCCTTGTATAATAAATCTCCGGAAAGCTGTTTTAAAATTTGAAAGCTGAACATTTTTTTTTCCCCGATAAGAAAAGAGGGGTTGGTGAACTCACTTTGCCAAATTTTGTTATACATTTTTGTTATTACCACTTGAAACATTATAAGATGTCATAGTATTGTATCATTATCTCACAAGAAAAATAGATTGAATTGCAAATACAGCAAGGCATAGATTCCAAATTGCATCCAATAATTGTACAAGTCTAGAAATTGCTTCTTCAACTGGTACTATCTACCTTCACACTTCCAGCAAGTCAGCCTTTTCCTTTTTGTGGTACATACCAGATATTTGATTATAGTTTCTAAAATAAAACTTTGACAGCACATGGAATCCTACTTGATATCTCAGCCTTTTCAAGCTGATGTTGTGACTTCACTGTAATTTGGCTGAGTGATCAGTTGAGCTAGCAATTGTTTCAAAATGATGCAATTTTGTAATTATAGAATACAGTGCTTACCTGTTGATTAAATCCTACTGGCATGGTGGACTCAGTACTCCATAGCCCATATTGATAACTGTATTAATTTGGAAACATGAAAAGGGAAAAAGAACATGGAAATCCATTTCTTCCCAAATATTGCGAGTACAAATACACATGGAAAATTGATTTTCAGCAGTCTCTAAAATTACAGTAATACAATGGAAGTGGAAAAGAAAAAAAAGAAGATAAATTATAGCACCTACAACTAAACTTAAATCCAAAGCTTCATAATTCAAACAACTGATTTTTGTAAAGTAGCCTCCAATCTGAATCATCTGAAAAAACCAACTCATCTTCTCCTTCGACACTAATTGACTCAGCATGCATTTCTACAGAATGGAAACCACATTTTGCATCCTGGTCCTTGGAAATCTTACTATTTACCTCAAATGGATCCTCGATTTCAAGGCCATCATCCTCACAATCAGATAACCATCTGCAACAATCCTTCTCTCCCATTTCAAATATTCGACTTGCCAATCCGTCTCGCCATGAAATTCTCGTATCTGATTCTGGGGTTCCCCTGTTAGGGTTGACAAACCCACTCAAATCGACGGAGTTGAAGGACGTGAAATCATGCCTGAACTGAAAGCTACCTCCAGGTGGTGGCAAAATAGAACTTCCACCACTAATATCCTTACAAGTTGTAGTCAAACTTGTTGATTCAAAAATGCCGGCAGAACTTGCTGCAATGTCTACTATTTGTTGGTCAGACCTAGAGAGCTTCATTGCAGAAGATTCTGATGCCCTTTTCAAAATAATAGAGAAGGGGCTTATACTGCTATTGCTACTAGGTGTTCTAAGAATCACGGGTTCAAGATTAGACCCAAAAATAGGGGTCTTTAATAAAGGGGAATTAGATTGCACTGGAGAGAACTGTGAGCTCGTTTTATTCCTTGACTTCTCATGAGAGAAGAGAAACCAATCAATTGAGGCTTCAGCTTGGCATTTTGTCAAACAGGTCCTGGGCTCGGAATCTCTATCGGTTATTCCAGAAGGGGAAGAAAGCCATTGGATGGAAGCTCCAGCAATTAATGGGGGTAATGAAGGAGAAGAGGTAGAAACCCTAGTTTTATCAGTAGCATCAAAACTTACCTCACTTCCATTTCCTAAGTTGAGTATGCCTCTAGGTCGGCATTTTCTTCGGTCCACCACACCCGTGACCACATGACCAGCTGCAAAGCAAACTGGTGTGGGTGCCACAGAGGATCCGCATGGAATCTCAGGTGAAATTGAGGCCTGAATTGGCGGTGTCGATCCTGACCTCTCTTCTCTCTTCTTCTCCCTTTCTGGCGTTATGATCAAAATGCTCTGGTGGGGCTTAACGGGTTTGGATACTTTCTTTTGCTTCAAACCATTTGGTGGGTTTTTGGGCGGTGCTGATTTGGGCACGGGTCGAGTTGGTCTTGGCTGGAAGCCTGAAGAAGCATTTGTGCTGGAATTTGAATTGGATTTGGAAGTGTATTTGGAATTGGATGTGGATGTGGAGTTGGAAGCGGATTTGGAATTTGAAGTAGGTTTGAGGAAATGAAAACAACCAGTGCCACCAGTTCGGTTTAGATCGGTTAATGGGCTTCCTTGTTTAGGTATAATCGGATCTCTGGTTTTCTTACTTACTTTACATGGCTTATTCATGGCGGCTCTTACTCTATTCTGTTGGGCATAGATCCGTTAGAGAGGGAGAGAGAAATGAGGTTTGAATTGGGAAGGCGAGCGATTTCCCAAGAAAACCGTTGGGGTTTTACCACTTTTACTTTTTGTTCCTCTACCTTTGGGAACTTCTTTTTATAACCCCTGCAAAATTTTACAATTTCTTAATAGGCCGAATTAATAATATCACGGCGGTGAATATCCGTTGTGATTCGTGCAAGATCATGACCAGAGTAGTTCGGGTACCTTTCTGCAAAATAAAAGAGCGGTGGTATTAACTAATAAAATCACTCTCCATATATAACGTCGGTGTAATACTCTTAAATGCAGGGACCTGCGAGGTCTAGGGAAAATTACTAGCTAGCCGTTGTAGGTTTGATGAGGCAGCTATAGAAGATTCCATAGATTTCTGTTCCTGTGTCGATTGGTTCGCGAAATTCTTGTTCGTGTCGCTGATTGGTTGGTCCCAGACTCTCCAATAACATGCTATTGTCGTGCGCTTTTTTGTTTAACGGGATCCACCTGTCATTGTCAATCACTTTCAACAAGAACTGTTATAGGGATTCTGCAACAAAGGTTCAAACTTTTAAAAGAAAGCTTGGAACGCTTGGTTAATTTGAAATGGGGGCCGCTATTTTGAGCCGAAATTTTTATTAATAGAAAAATATTGATATTGGAGAAGGGATTGGAACAAATTTGATATGTAGAAAAAAGTGATTGTATGTACCGTCCAGATAACAAAAGCGTAAATGTTTTGATCTATCCAGACATTTTGAAAAAAAATATATATATATTTGGACGTTGATTTCTACAACGTTGTGATTTCTTGAAAATAAAAAAATTATAACAGCGAGCAGTTATGGTGGCTCTAATTACCATAAAATCTCTCATGTTAAATCATATAAAAACAAAACAAAAATAGCCTACGAGCACTTTCTCTCTCAAAAAAAAAATAAATAAATAGCGGCCGTATAAAATGGTCAACCATAAACGGCCACCTGTCTAGTCTCTTGACAGTTGTAAGTTCGTTTGTACAATTTTTCACCATAAACATTCTGCATAAACGTGATTATCTGGACGTAGGTTTGTATTAACATCCGGATAATTTTTTTTTTTCAAAATATTTGAACGTAATAGACCAAAACATCCAAAGTTTGTGGTTTCGTTAATTAGTAGTTAATATAATTTCATTAATTTGGACGTTTTGATCTATAACATTCTCTGAACATTACAGACAATCACATTTTTTTAGAGTGAGTCTATGGTACTATGCATATCACGGATTGTTACCGTACTACGGCTCTATATTTGAGTTTTTAAATCCTAACGGTCGATCCAAACCGTTCATCCTGTTCTTCATATTAATATGTGTTTGGAGACCAAATTTTACATTTTTTGAAATTTTTTTTACTATTTTTTAGATATTTAGAAAATCACTTGATCTGAAAATTCTGGACCATCCAAAAACAGTGATTTTCAATAACTCTAAAAAAATAGTAAAAAAAATTCAAAAAATGTAAAATTTGGTCTTCAAATACATATTAATATGGAGAACAAGATGAATGGTTCGGATCGATCGTTAGAATTTGAAAGCTTGAATATAGAGCCGTAGCACAGTAACAAATCGTAATATGCATAGTACCATAGACTCACTCTTTTTCTTATATGTCAAATTTTCCCAAATCTCTTCCCTATTATCAATATTTATTTATTTTTTTTTTTTATTAATAAAAATTTCAGCTATTTTGAGAGCAAAATTTAAATTAGTGAGAGTTAAGAGAAACTTTTACCTTTTAATGTCTAATTTATCCCTTTTTAATGCTAACGTATACATTGTTTGAAAATTAACTATATTTATAAAAGATAGCTTTTTAAGAGGTCCGAAATGAATGATTTAAAAAAAAAATTACTACAGAGAACAAATTGACTCTGGCCCTTAAATATACTCATTGAACAGTTTAAAAATAAAAAAAAATTGTTTATAATTTTATATTAATACCAACCATCACATGCATTTATAAGAACCAAATAATTATACATAATTCTTCTTTACTTTTCTTGATTATAAAGTTTGAAACATAAAAAAAAATTAAAACTAAACAAAAACTTACTCTCAAATAATACTGAGACCTATTTTAAATCGAAAAAAAACTTTATTTGCATTCTTCGTTAATTTAGAATAAGAGAAATTCATTGCATACATCACTTTTATCTTTGTGTACATGGCTTCTATGATAAGCTCCTTTCTTCAAACCTCCAATTTAACACGTCTCCATTCTCTAATATAACATAATATTTGAGTTTAGATTTGGACCGTTCAATCGGATTCAATTTCGCCATGCTAGTAATACCCGAGACCCTTTAATATTTGTGCGGATTTAAGTTGGAAGATCCATATCGAAAATCAAAATTCGAGTTAACTTAGACAATATGAAATTAGAGTAAAATCCCACAATTAATTTATTTTTGAGTTTCTCTATGAATATACTTTGAGTATTTTCATTTCTTACAATTTTGATTGACTGTTAATTATGTGGGAGTTTTGAAAACCACCTTGTATTAACTATTAATTACACCATAATTTAATGAAAAAGAGATGAAGGGTATAATGGGTATTTAGGTAAAAAAATCCAGCAAAACACTCATTACTGTAAAAGATGCGTTTAGAATAGCGTCATCCATTTGAAATTTAAAATTGGTATGCGTAGCATACGGACAATTTACCAAAAAAAAAAATTGCAAGCTAGATGAGCTTGTTTAGATAAGACTCCGTAGATCGAAATGTTTTATTTAATCAAAATTAAATCTGAATTTAATTTGAAAAAAAAAAATAGTGAAACTTCGAAATATATGAAATAGACAGAATTCCGTTTCTTATCCATTCCCTCCGGCATCCGGAGCTTAAATAAAAAAAAAAAAAAAAACAAAGGATATAATTTCCATTACTTCTTTAGCAAGGGACGAATTATTGAATCTTGACTCATGAAGGGAAGGAATTTGTTTCTACATTCTAAGTTTAACTTTTTTTTTTAAAGAAGAAAAAAAAACCGGGATTTTAGTTCCTAATTTTTAAGGGTCACAATTTAATTTCATACTCTTGAATGGGCGGACGTTTAAATGCATATCCTAGATTTTGTTTTTCAAATGCAAATGAATAAAGAGTGGGATTCTTCCTGCTAGTCTTATCCATCTCAAAATTCACTTATTAAATTTATAAAAACAAATAAATTTGCATTTTACTTTTATTAAATGAATTAAACATTTTGTATACTTTGTTTTGTTTTGTTTTTTTGTTTTTTTTTTAACGGTTACCCTTTCCATACCAAGCAACCTAAGATATTACCTAATGTTCTAAATAGTGATTATTGCGTCATCACGGAAAGACTAAAAAAAAGCTATTACGTATAGCGTAACTATAATGAAAACTATCATACAAAGCGTTTCTTGTTTAAAAAATTATGTTATATATTTCTATTAGTTATCAACATTGTCTAAAGTCTCATAAAGCGATAAGTAACACAAAATTAATTAGGGAATTATAATATTTATATTGAACCAATACAAAGTCTAACATTATCTAAATATCTCTAATAATATCATAAACTATCTATATTTTTCCATTCAAGATAACATAAGTATCATGGCATAAATTATATATCTTTTTTAGTTCAAAAAAACTTAAGCATCATGGCATAAATTAAGTATCTATATTTTTCTATTTAAAGGCAAAAAGCAATCCAGAACTTGAAAAAAAATTATTATTAAATTTTTTTACAGTTTGTGCCTTTAAATAAAAGCCTATGTAGCATACCATGCGCTATAACGTGTAGCACAAATAGCGGATCACTATTACCGCTATAACGGTCGTAGTTGAAATAATACATTTTTATTCCATAGCTTCGCGTTTAAGGTCCAAAAACACCATAACGTCGCTATAGCGCACTATTTAAAACACTGATATTACGCATTAAATGAAGAATAAGTTACACTAACAATAAATTTCTTTGACAACCGTTACAACTGATCAAATAGTTATAAAAAAAAAGTAAAATACATACATCTTCTTTATAGTTTATATTTAAATATGTTGTATATTAAATTTAATGCAACTGGAAAATTTATTGTTCATTCATCAAATAGTTTTGAAAATTAACGGTTTAGTTTTCTTTGGCACTTTTTCTCAAAAAAAAAAGAAAAGAAAAAAAATCTTTGGCACTTGATTGGTGACCAAATAATTTTTTTTTTTTGACACTGTTGGTAGAAGCTACCAAACCGAAAATCAAATAATTTTCAAATTACACCAAAAATTGATACACAACTTATCTAAACTATACATAACATATTTGCAAATTAACTTTTCTATTTTAATGATTATTTTGTCGGTTCTTGTGGCTATCAAAGAAATATAGTTGACAATATCCATTTCATTAAAATGAATAGGCACAAATGCTACTTTTATTGAATTCTTCTAACATTGGTATCTATTTAATTATTTAATCATTGATATTGATATTTTATTTACTTCCCCAAAATGTCGGAGATTATATATTAGGCATCATATGTTGTTGTTCGCGTCCAAAATACAATTTGAAATATTGTTTTTAATTAAAACGAACAGTTTAAGTTACATGCAAAATTGTAAGTCAACAAAATTTTAGTCTCAGCGGATCTCATGCAGATTAATTCAACAAAACTTTTGGAATATGGGTCGAAAATGGGAAGTCAAGCAAAACAAAAAGAAATTCAAGTGAGTGTTTGCAGCTTCAAAATCAGCGGGCAATAAATATAACATGAAGTATATATAAACTGCATTGTAAAGATTTTCATCCATCATTCCGAACAGACACCGGCTGATATTAAATCTGGGTCATCCGTTTTAATTTTTTTGAGTGAGGTACCTGGGAGGATACGGATCCGGTTGCACACCGATCACCTCTTTTTATCACTTCAATTCAACTTCTCGGAGTTTTCTCATATTAAGGCTGACTGGAATATGTATTCGTAGGAAATAAATCTGCTGTGATTCCAATGGAATAACATGATCTTGTTATTCTGATCTCAACAATTTATAGTTTTTTATACGCGAATCTTTTTGGACATTGAAACTCAAAGAAGTTGAATGATTGGGATCGGAATAACAGAACCCTATCATTCCATTGAAATCACAGCAGATTTATTTCCGTATTTGTAAACCAAGGCTGAAATTAACCATTTTTTTCGTAAAATGTTGGTATTGAACAGGGCCTAATAATGGAGGCCACGGAACCCGTACTGGATCCGGACTATGTTCAAATACCCGTCGGTCTTTCACTGGGGAGAGCGAAGATTTACTTACAAGTACTATTGGGCTTCTAATTGGGTCGGTTTTGATTGATGAAAGGCCCATATTTCTCATGCAGTGAAGCACAGTGTGTATGAAATGTAGGTTCTTCACCTGCCCGTTACACAACTCATGTACATAAAATTGAACTATATATTGCTGAAATGGTTCCCAAAAAGAACCTCTGTGAGATAGATTTACAAACGCATGGCTACCTTGCTATGAAGAAAGTTATTTCATTTCGTACTTTTATACTTAATCATCAGAGAAATTTTTTATTTTATTTGAAATTTCTGTAAGGCATGGCTTCCGTATTCAACTATTTTGAAAATTTCTCCTTAACACTGAGCATAAGCTGCATATGTTTGTTAATTTGAGTCTATTCATATGTTAAATTTTGCACCTTGAAAAACACTCTAATTATCAGGATTTCTTCTATCCGGCACTCATCTATTCTTTCCAAAGAGTTACCAGAATCCTTTGTCAATTGGAGAGATTAAAGAATCAGCTGACAACCATGCCTTTAATTAATTAATTAATTTCTAACTACATCAGGTATAATCCGCATGAGTATCAGTTTGTGTGGATCAATGTTTCTATAATTTCAACCCTCTGCTCATGATTGAATGTCATAGACAGAGAGGAGTGAGATAGCATGCAATTGAGAGAACAACAGAAGAAAAGGACGAAATTCCTAGACAGAGAAAAGGAAAGTGAGGCTTAGAATTATCTATTCAATGCATAAAGAGGGAAAACTAAGTGCTCCTCAGTATTTGTTTATGACAGGAAGGATGATAAGTTAGACATGGTGATTATTCCCACAATCACCCTTCAAGGGTGGATCAAGATCATGATATCTCAGTTGCTGTGTAATATTTTTTTAAAAATGGAATTGTATAAATTTTAAGGTGTACCTTGTAAATTAAAAGTTTATTTGGTTGATTTTTCTCATATAATTATATAATAGCAGTAAATAAGGACAAATAGAAAATTAATTCTCCAATTCTTGCTTGTCATAATTACCAAAGTTTGACACGTTGCATTCAACGTCGCCGGATGGTACAGTTTGTGACAGCACAATATACATTCCCCTTTCTCTCTTCATTTAATAAATTCATTAGGTATAATCGTCTTTCCCTTTCTTTTCAAGCAAAGAAGAAAGGGGATAAGGAATAGAAAAGGCCGCGATCGAAGAGGAAAGAGTGAATCCTTTTGGTATGGTATTCTTGCTAAGCATCCTTTTTCTCAAATTCGATGAATATAATCAAACCAATAAATTTCAAATATATATTTTGATCTATGTATTGTATATTTCATATATATTAGCTTGAGCATTCATCAAGCATAAACCAAAATTTTAGATTTCGGTAGCCATTTTATTTGTGAGATCAAGGTAATGATCAGAATGCATAGTTTTCACAACCCAACGGTTGGAAAGTATTTTTGTCAAATCCATTATGAAATGCATAAACGAGATCCTAAAGATCTACATTGGATTGTATATTAACAATTTTACATTTCGGTTCTTAAAAAACAAATCTGCAATTTGTGCATTTCCTTTTTTTTTGGGGAAAAATAAGTGTCTAGCCCTTATTTGATTTATTGAATTTCTTGTTGTTTCGTAAAAACATTGATGAACTAAGTTCAATCCTAAACATCTTATCATCAGTATATCGTTGATTTATTTACTTAATTTGCACTAGAATTTGGATCTATCAACCCCTTGCTTCTAACTTTTTGTAAGCTTAAACTTTCAGTTGTGCTCTTGTTCAGTCTCCATGGATGCTGCAATTTCCCCAGCTGCAACCAGTCGTTGCGGTGCGTGCATTATCCTGGGGTGGTCATGCTCCCCATACTGTGTTTTTGCTACGTGCTTCCCCCCTAATCGCCCAAACAAATTCGCAATTATTCAACGTGCTTTTGGGACTGCACTTGTTTGGAGGTGGCTTTCTCTCATGCCTCCTGACCAGCGCATGCATGCTTCTGAATACCTTGTGCATGAGGCCACCTACTGGCTGCGTTGGTGGGCTAAATGTCATCCAGACTGCAAGCATCCACCTGGTCAAGGAACGCTTATATATCACAATATTAGTGAAGAGGAGGGGTGGATGCGACTAGGAGCTGCAGCCGATGCAATTCGAGTGACGGTTCCACCTCCTAGTGGCATGCAGTTTCCTGGGGAGTGTTCTGGCGTGAAAGAGAATGGAGATTAGAGAGGTAAGAATTAATTAAGGATGATTTTTGGAAAATTCCTGATTTCTCTCTGCTTATTAGGTAATAGTGTGTTACCATAAAATTATGTTATGCGTTGTGGTACCTTTTGTTGTCCTATTTGCTGGTATTACACCAGAATTGGAACTGCTTTAATATATCTATTCTGGAGAATGCAGGAATTGTGTTAAATTTTTATTGTTTTGGAAAAAAAATGTTTTCAATGGTATATAAGGTAAATTTTAGGATTTTAACAAAAAATATACCATGAAGGTTTTGACTGCGCTAGGTCCTTGAAATGATCAAACAAGAGGGTAAAGATGGATATATCTTTCAGAGTTGATGTGAAGTTTCATGAATTCTTGACAGATAAATATTCACTAATAAATGCCATGATTGCTTAAATACATGTTATTTATAGATAAATAAATATAGAGATCATATACATGTTCTGGAAAATTAGCAAAATGATGTCTAGCGTATATATTACTTGTTACGTAAGGAACAAGAAAAAAAAACTGACCATTTGAACCGAGGCGCTAGCCGTTAACGTCTACAAAATATAATTTTCTGTGCATGGATGCTCTTCTGGCTATTCAACAAGGCAATATTATATAGTCCTACAAGAACACACTAATTAACAGTTAGAATTAGTTTTATGATATATATATATATATATATATATATATATGCGATAATCAAAAGTTGTGCTTTCCTTTATTTGATTTTAGTAACATATTAATGTAACTGGATTCATGATTTTGTGCCGGAGGTTAGCTTGATATATATACTGCAGCTGATGCAAATTAAAGTGAGGATTACCCCTCTTGGCAATCAGTTTCCTAGTGAGAATTCTAGCAAATGAATGCTAATGGACAATATACTGGTAAGAATTAAGGAGGATTTTTTTTTGGCAAATATATCATCCCTCTGCATGTTTTTGTAATGGAGTGTTATCACAAAATGTCATGTATGGTGTTACCTTTGTTGTTCTATTTGCTTGTTTAACATCAGAATTCTAGAAGCTGGTGTTATAAATCTATTGTGGAATATGCAGGATTATGTCAAATCATCAATTTGTTGGACAAAAACAAAGATTTTGAGATGCTCGTGCAATGAAGCCTTAATGGTGTATAAGGAAAATCTCTGGAATTTAACAAAAAGTACAAAAGAAGTGTTTTGCAGAGCCAGGTCTTTTGAAATGATCAAACTTTGCATCAAAGCACAAGGAGAGGAACAGAAATGGAAATATATATCATTTCAGAGTTAAAACCAAATTTCACGAAAGCTCAACAGAAATGAGCAATAAATATTCAGTAATAGAATGCAAAGTATATAGATTGTTTCAACTTAATGTTATTTATAGATATAGTAGAAAAGAGTATAGAGATCATATACGTGTTCTGGTTAATTGGTAAAAGGATGTCTGACGTATATTTAACTTGTTACGTAAGGAAGAAGAAATATAAACCGACCGTTGGAACTGAGGCGCTAGCCGTTGACTGCTACGGCCTACAAACCATAATTTTTCTGTACATGAATGTTCTTCAAGCAACTCAATGAGGCAATATTACATAGTACTACAATAATACAATTAATCAACAGCTAGAATTAATATAATGATATGCGATTGATGTACACAAAATTGTCTTCGCTAGAAACTGCTGCTTTAACTTAGCCAATAGTAGCAATGCCCAAACTTTTGCCTTCAGCTTTTATTTTTTTTGTTTCTAACAGCAAAGAAATGTATTTGGATCCGTGATTTGCACCCAGAGGTTAAATTGATGTGTTAATTCTGAAAGACAAACGAAACTCTATTGTAATCCTCACTGACAAACTATTTTAGTTTAACTCAATTTTATCTTTTATATATGACGCTGAGGATTGCGAGGATGATGATGATAATTAGACTAGCTCTGTGCTGTTATATAGCTTATTTAAAGCAACTATACAATTCTTATGTTCTCACTGTCAACACCAGATTTGTTCAATGGAAAAGAGATGATGTCAATAATCGATACCTTTCAGATTAATATGATCTCTACATATCCAGTAACCTTGTTAGTTCCACCTCTTGTTTAATAAATAGGACAGGAAGCAACCAAATACAAGTTTAAATCTGTTCAAGATTAAAAAAAAAAATCAATTCAATTTTGTGAGTATACAGCACAATTGATTAGAAATATTTGTATATCTTCAATTACCTATCAATCTGATAGGTAATGATAATAACTTAATTTTTGCTTCATTGATTGATTATGCAATCTTTGAAATATATAATTTACTTTCTCGAATTCAAAAGATCTATAATGCATATGTGAAAATGAGTATTCAGTTTTGATTCCCTGAATAAGCTGTTAATTCAATAATTTGATCTCTAGATATATTTGATGAAATACGCTTAGCACCATTCTGTTACCATGCATGATTTTTTTTTCCTGATTTATGCGGTCTCTAAACATTGACAATTGCAATAGTTTAAAGTTTCTCTCTCTTACTAAGTTAAGACAAATTACAAATCAAGTTTAGTTAAGACAATCGGGAAACTTTTCCCTAAATTAAGCTAATATTGTAATCTCAAGTTCATTTAGTGTTTAAGGTTTTAATTACCTCGTTTTATAGAAAATCAGTTCCACTCACAAATTTCAAGTGATCGTGTATAAAACAAAACGAATTGATTGCCACCGACTAGCACTGATTGACAATAAAAATAAATATCATGATGCTTAATATTAATAATTGATCTTAGAGCTATTCTAACTGTGCTACAAAACTACAATTTTGATCAATGTTAGGGGATACGAATCTGCTGCTATTCTTTTGATCAATATTTTTTTTATTTTTTGATGTAATAAGGTTTCATTTCGAAATCCTTATGTAATAATTTTCATCGATAAAATAAATATGGGATACGAATCTGCTGTTAGGGGATACGAATCTGCTGCAATTTTGATCTCATTCCAATGTTAGACCATTCTTTTAACCTTGATTATGTTTCACTGAAATCCATGCAAAGACCATAACAATTCATAGTATATATATTATAATAAAATTATTTCAGACTCATTCATCAATCATCAATAAAAGTGTATCAACTATGTGAACGTGGACAAAATTTTAATTGAAAGTGTGAATATATTTGAGTAAAAATAAGGATCTAAGTCCATATTTATTTTATCGATGAAAATTATTACATAAGGATTTCGAAATGAAACCTTATTACATCAAAAAATAAAAAAAATATTGGATTCAAAATAATTAATTGAACCCTTAAAATAAAACAAAAGCATACAAAAAAGTTATAATAATAAGAACCAACAATAAGAACTAAACAGAAAAATAAAACTCATCCGTATTTTTTTTTAAAGAAAATATGGATCTAACCCATATTTAATTGAAATGAAGTATGTTACATGGGAGATGTAACTACAAGGTAGTAAAAATAAGATCTACTCAGAACAGTTTGAGTAGTGAAAATACACAATAGTAAAAAAAACAGAAAGTAGCAAATGAGAAATTAAAGGGTAAAAAAAGTAAGAATTGCATGAAACAGTAAAAATCTTGATTTGCGGCTTGGACCATCACTCGCGACATCTTATTGTTCTTCCTTCTGATGTATGCAACTATCTCAGTACTTCCTCTTTGATGTCTTTGGTTTTTTTTTTTTTGTTTTCCTTTGTGAATGTTCTATCGCACCGTTCCCTCCATATGCAAGATTGTGCTATCAGTATTGTGCTCTTTTGAATCTTCAGTATTACTATCTGTTAGTGTCTCAATTGGCATGACAGTGTCCATTAAGAGTAAACATCCCTCCATATGCAAAACTCATCCGTATTGATCTTTCATTGATAGTAAATGTTTTGATCTTTTATATCTTGAAAAATTCATCATTCATCTCTCAATATTCTTGCACACCTTTCCTTCGAACAAACAAACATAACAATTAATAAATTTCTCTGCATCTCTTATCAGAGGTGTGAATTTATTTAAAATCTATATCGCTTTAAAGATTGGTAAGCAGCAAACTAAGTTTGGAAGGATTTGTGTGCTTTCCTACTGATGACCTCGAATATGTGATGTAGGACATTAAATGCATGTGCGAAGAGAGAATTTTCTCACGGAAATTTCTGCCTTTTATCCATTCATTATGTGAACGTTATAATTTAAATATGGTTGTATCTTCTCAATATTCAAATGCTCTCTATACTTAAAATATGATCATTCAGATTATGAATACATGAATGAATGAATGGATCATTTTGGCAGAATTTTATTGCTCACTTGTGAATTTGATAATGTATAATTATATAAATTAGCTTATATAATCTAATCGAAAAACTCAACAAAAAAATAATTATATTAAATCATGTCTTTAATATTATAAAATATAAAAAATATAGTTATTATCCTATTGTGTAAAATATATAATTAATCAATTGCACGATATAAAATGTTATATAAATCAATCTCATAATAATAATAATAATAATAATAATAATAATAATAATAATAATAATAATATTAATAATATTAATAATAATAATAATAATAAATTATATAGTATTTACTATTTATAAATAAAAACTTATCATATGTAATTTTTTTTTTATTATTCTAATAGAATAACGGATATAGAACATCTCTTACATGTATCTTTATTAAATAAACTAACATTTTTTTTATCCCGTACTCATGCCCTTAAATTAGTGGGAATAAAAATCTTGCTAATAAATGTCTTATGATAAAAATAGAATAAACTAATATTTTTTTTTTAGTTGACGTCCCTATTCTCGATCAAGGTGCGGGTCCAAAGCATGAATTGATTTATTTCTTTACTTTCTCGGACATTTCAAGATGCGGGTGTGTAACGAATTCGTATATTCTCTGCATTACTCAAAAAGGAATATCTTGAGTTAATGCATCTGGACCGTTCGATTCGCTTTAAGATCCGTGCGGACTAAATTAACACTAATATTGAAGGACTCCCTGAATTATAGACCGTGATCAGATTGGCTCCGTTTAAAATCAGATGATCGATATGCATTAACTCACAATATACTCTTTCTGAGTTAATGCAGACAATGCGAGCTCAGTGCGTAACATTCTGTTTTAAGTAGTATTCTAAATAGCGCGCTATATCGTTTTTGGACCCTAAATGCTAAACTATAGCATTGAAACACGCTATTTGAGCTACAGACGCTATAGCGGTCTGCTATAGCGCATAGCGTGTAGCACAAATAGCGCGCGCTATGCAACATGAGTTTTTTTTTTCAATTTATATGGGCTTTAAAATAAATAGATGTTGAAAATATTGTTTAATTTTGATGAATATTACATTATATCAAATTCAAATTCGCTATAATAAATTTTTCATTTTGTCCTTGGTTTTTTTTTTAACTGATGATAAATCAAATAAATAATTGATCAATTATGAAAATTTTAGGGACTAACAAGAATTTCTTCAAGGATTATCTGTTTATTTTACTAGAAGTATGATTTTTTTTTTCAATTTTTATGTTATTTTGAAATTTAAATAGAAAAAGATAAATTATGTTATGATGTTGAAGATATTTTGAGTAGAAAAAGATTGATAGTTTATGATATTTAGTATTACTATGAATATTTTGAGTCGCAATTTAAACTTTGTATTGGTTCAATATGAATATTATATTTTTTTAATCAATTTGGTATTATTTATTATTCTATGAGACTAGATAATGTTCATATTTAGTACAAATATATAATATAATTTTTATAAAAATAAAAAAAAAATATATAGCATAACTTTTGTTATAATTCTTTTTGAAAGCTCTTCACTGTAACGTGATAAACGCTATTTAGAACCTTAGTTTCAAATAATAGAGGGTTCGTGCAACCTTTTGTTTTAAGAAAAAGGGGTCCTTAAAAAGAAATTGAAGTCGAATATTCATCGTAAGTAGCGACAGAAAATAAGAGGGGCTGACTCAAGCCATAAATTGGTAAAAAAAAAAAAAAAAAACTGTGTTTTTTTTAGCTGGCCACACTATTTTTCTTTATGTTATTAATCACCAATCTTCTTAAACAATTCAGATCCGTATCTTAATCCGATGCCTCTGATTTTTTCACAAACAAAATTTGCTCTATTTTTAAGATTTAGAACCAGATAATTGGAAGTTAATTTGATCACCAAAGACAATGATATATTCTTGGCAGAACAAACTTAATTCTTTAATGGAGAAAAAAAATGTCCAAGCATATTCCTATTTATGTATTTTTTTTTCTATTTTAAAAAATATTTTGACGGCCAAAAAATAATATTATACATGAATGATGAATGGATCTCGATTTTCGGAGTATTGTTTGTTTATTAGTTTAGGATTTTAACTATAAAGAGAAATACGGTTAATGAAAAACAGAGGCTTGACCTCTGTTAATTCTCTCTCAAAAAAAACTACAAAGAGAAATATATATTTGAAGTCTCCTTGTACTAGAAAAACTTAAAATATATATTTTTGTCAATACGTACGAATTCCAAGGATTCATACGTTGTGTCATCCCACTAATAAATGAACCATGAACAAATTCATTTCAAAAAAAATATTAGCTGGCTCCAGAACTTCTTCTTAAAATAACAATCCAAGCAAGATTGCCTGCTTTCATTATTATTCGGAAGCTAAGAATTACAATTGTCTCCAGCCTAAACAAGCTGATATAAAAGAAACAAATTGCAAAGCAGTTTCCTCATAAACTGTTCTCAGTAGCAACTACATCCAATTACATCCATATTTACACATCAGATGACCATAAAAATCAAAAGTTCATTTTTTTTTTTTTTGTTACTGGTTAAGAAGTTGGAACTATTTGTTTCAAATTTTCAGCATTCTATTTTTATACAAAAAAAATTAACAAAGTAATGAAAAAATTCCCATAGTGCCCCTGTCGCGAGCCAGTGATTCAACCGCACAGACCGGGTCCGCTTTTGAGTAAACCGGATCTCTCCTTTCCCCTCGCTTCTCCATCCAAATCGGCGCAACATCGATTCAGCTATAAATGCAAGCTGTCGGATTCTCCCCATCCTTTTCTTCTCTTGAGAATTTCTCCTCTCCGACTATTGTCCGCCCCTTTGGGCTCCTAGCTCGAGCTTCAAACCCTAACAAAAAACCTAACCCTAACAAATTCTCTGATACTTGCCATGGCGCAAGAGAGTTCATCTTCCGATCAGAAGAGCATTGAGGCCTCCGCTGAACCCGAGCTCACTCGCACTGGATCCTTCAGTCGGCTCAATGCCAAAGCGCCCGAGTTCGTCCCCCGCGCGTCTGATCGGGTCGTGGTACCGATCCATCACCATACGCATCAGATTCACGTCTTTCACCCGTCTTCGCCTAGTGCGGCATACTTCGCGGCTCCACCACCTCAGTTCGATTATTTTGGAGGATATGTGGAGCATGATGTGGTAAGTAATACGGTTGAACCCGATCCGACTCCGTCTCAGCCTGTGGCTGGGAAGGAAGGAAGAGAGGGGCTTTCTGATGATGTTATCCAGAAGATCACCAAGCAGGTATGGTTAGTTTAAGGGATTTGTGCTTGATATGGTTGAGTTGGCTTACTTGTGGTTATTTCAGTAGATATTATGAGGATCTGAAATTTGATTTAAGAGTTTTATGGTGTTATTCATCATAAGATGTGTTTTAGATCATAGTATTGGTTTATTGCTATTTTCTTGGGTTCCAGCCCCTTTATTCATCTAATTAAAATATTATTCTTTGTGAAGTGAAAAAACTGTTTTCTTATGATAGTTTATCATGAGAAATCTATCTAGAAAGCATTATGTGAAGTAGCGGTCTGGGATAATTCGTAGGAAACACGGGTAAGTTCATAAGATATTAAGGAACTATCTCATGAATATATGGTTAACAAGGGTTATTTTATGAATTTATGCTGCATTTGTATCTACATTCTTGTATTGTGGTTTGTTGAGCAAGTATTTGAATAAGCTATTGGAGGTCTTTTGGTGAATTTTAAGTTAGATCTTATTCTTTAAGTCAAAAAGTTTGGTGATAGAGAGATAATAGGTTGACACTCTTTCACAATTGGATAAATTGTAAGGATGTTTTAGTCTGCTTGTGATCTCATATTTGTTTGATTTTATGTATGGAGTTATCTTTCTTTCTACATGTGACAAAAATATTTTGATGGAATAGGTAGGTTTATAACTTTTTTCAGTCTCCTTGTACTATTTGTGGTCAATCAAGACAGATAGGCATGTTGTGGATCAAGACAAAAGAGGCATACATAATTTGGGTGTAATCATACTCAAAATTTGGACTTGCTGCCCTAATTGTTTATAATTTTCTACAATTAGTTTTTTTTTAGAAACCATATGTTTTGTTTCCTTTCGAAATGTAAAATCTATATGTTACTTTTTTGTGAGCTGTTTTGGTTTGGCAATGGTCCGTAAAAGCTAGTACTTGAGTGTCAATTTGTTTGAACATTTAGTGCCAACTACATCAACAACCATTCAGTATGTTGTATTGGATCCTCAAGTAATGGCCTATTATATGTTTTGCAGGTGGAGTATTATTTCAGTGATATAAACCTGGCAACTACTGAGCACTTGATGCGGTTTATTAGTAAAGACCCAGATGGATATGGTAAATGCTTCACTCCAATGCTTCGTTTTTAAGTAGGGCTTCTTAGGTTTTTGGCAATCATCTCCTTTATGGCTTCTCTATTGTGAAACCTCCATAGTCTGCTTAAAAGAAGTGACATGCTAGTTGAATTTACCTATAACACTGAAGAAAAAACTGTCAGCTGTGTTTTGTTGGCTAGGGTGAAGCAAGAGCAAGTTATAAGATAAAAGACCTGTCCTATAAATTATCATTAACTTCTTTCTATGATGAGTTGTTGCTGACACCAGTGCAAACTTAAATTGTTTCCATGTAGTGCCGATAAACATTATTGCTGGATTCAAGAAAATCAAAGCTCTCATTCAGAGCAACACCCAGCTTGCTACAGCTCTCCGTACATCATCAAAGCTTGTATGTTTTCTTGAGCTGAATTTGTTAATTTGTGTTTATTTTCTCTATTATTTCTAATTCCCTGAATTGTATTGTTAGTAATTCTACTTTTAAAATTTTTGAAGGTGGTTAGTGATGATGGTAAGAGAGTCAAACGCCAGGTACCTTTTACTGAAGCGGATATGGAAGAACTTCAGGTATGTCATCATCAACAGGAAATTCTTGCAGTTTACCTGACTATATTTGGCTTGATTACAACAAATGAAATAATAATTAAAATAAATGGGGTTTTACACAACCATAATGACGGAATCTCTCTCTCTCTCCCCTTTCCCAGTCAAGGATAGTGGTGGCTGAGAATTTACCTGAGGATCATTGCTACCAAAATCTCATGAAGATTTTCTCAGCTGTTGGCAGGTACCTTCTGACCATAAGATCTGAAATTGACTGTGCTGTATATAACATTGCAAAAAGAAATGAAGCATTTGAGGTTTATTTTATCGTGCAAACTTGTGATGCAGTGTAAAGACAATCCGTACATGCTATCCACAGACCTCCAATGGCACAACTCCTGCTACCAACCGATCTGCCAAATTGGATATGCTTTTTGCCAACAAGGTACTTTAATATTATGCTTTGGGATTATTATGACTTGTATTTTATATGTATTATCCCTGAATATTAATGACTGTTAATTTTTTAAGCAATGGTGTTTCTGCTGTATTTCTATATTATAACTTTTAATCTCTCTTTTGTGGTCGGTCTCTGTATGTGTGTGTATTACAATATTAGGGGCTCGGTAGCATGTTATTCTTGTATTGTTTTCATTCAATTGGTTACTTCTTTCTCTATAAGATAACTTTAGATGTAGAATAATTTGATTAATAAATGCTTTATGCATAAAGTTATGCTACGTTGGAGATTCAAGTGCAGGATACAGATTGTAGATAAATGCTATTCATTGGTCATTTCTCATTGTTGCAGTTGCATGCGTTTGTGGAGTATGAGACTATTGAGGATGCTGAGAAGGCTGTAAGTACTATTGACTTCTCTTATATCTCTTCTCCAACCAAACTGATGATAAAAGGTACATGCTGTTCACGATTTACCTGAGTTACTGATGATAACTGGTTTCATTCCTTCAAAAACATAGATTGGGGAGCTAAATGATGAAAGGAACTGGAGGATTGGGCTGAGAGTTCGCCTGCTGCAAGGATGTATTGTGAGTGTCCTCTAGCATAGCTTTTGTTCTTCTATTAAATATCTTTTTTACATGGCAAGCATTTCACAGAAGCACAATGGAGATTACCTCAACTAAATCTGTTACTATGAATTGTTGGTAGAACTTCCATTAGTTATTCAATTTATTGTGTTTCCTAATTTAGAATACAATTTAATTTCATGTTCATTGATTGCAAAAATCTAGAAGCCTGGAGGAGTTAAAGGGAAAAAGGATGGAGAAGAGGAGGATGGATCCACGTCATCAAACCTACCATCAAATGAGAAGTCTCCACATCAGCTGTTGCCTGATGAGTCCTCTCCACCTGAGCCATCTCATGATGCTGTGAGTCATTATATCATTCCGTACTAAAAAAGCACACAAGTTTCATTTTTTTCCTCAAATGACCTAATTTTAATTTTATTCATTAATGTATAACAGATTGACGAGAGCACCAATGAGAAAGACTTTGGGGGTGGTGGGAGGAGAGGAAAAGGCGGTCGTGGCCGTGGGGGGAAAGGACGTGGCCGTGGATCTCATATGGCCCTCCACCACCACAACAATAATAGTAACAATCATAACCACCGCCCAGGCACTTCCAACAATCCTGGCACCCCGACCTCATCCCACTCACCAACCCATACAGAGCAAGCGGTAGTAGCTATTAAGCAGCCCCCTGGACCCCGCATGCCAGACGGCACTAGGGGTTTCACCATGGGACGTGGGAAACCTTTAACACAAGTTGCAAATTAATATTCCCAATTTGTTCCCACTTATATATACATATTTAGTAATCTGTCTGTTAACAGGTGGTGATATAACAGTTTTCTGTGCTTTGTTAATTGTGACTGTTTTTTTTTTTTTAGTGAAAATGGTAAATGCTTCTTGTCATACTTAGACTAGTGTGGGGGTATGCTAACTTGTCTATGGAGCATTGTTTTTATTTTGTTTCTGTTTGACAAGTTGCTAGATTGGTACTCCTTTTTTTCCTAATTTTCTTTTATATGCTAAATTCTCCTGAGAACTGCTGAGAAAAGTACATTTATCTTTGTATCCTTCCTGTATAGTGCATAACTGCAAGGCGATTCTGTTTCAAAGTTGCACCTTGTTTTCATTTCTATCTACTGTTCAAAATGTAGTGAGTTCTAATTGCAGTCAATATTTTTTTTGCTGAACTATTTTGTTTCTTACTCTACAAAAGCTATGTTTATTACAAAATCATTCATGAGTGTCGTCTGTTGAGATTAAGTTTCTCAAGAAAATTTGTAAAAAGAATCTTAATGTCCACTGATCATTTTTATATGACAAACTTAAATCTTTAATATTGATCTAATTGTTAAGTCACGTGTTTATGATCTAATTTGTAATTTTGGAGCTCACTCTGTACAAGATGCTCAAAATTGTTGAAAATTGAATGCATCAAAATAAATATTTTTGAACTTTTAGATCATGTATGACTCGTCAAGGATGCAAGTCAAACGAAAGCGATTGCTTGTTAATTAACCTGCAACTTGATGGTTTTTCACTTAATTAGAGTTCCACAACCATAACTTGAACACAAAAGGGAGTTCTTGATAACATGTTGTTGGACCCAAACTCAGTTCATTTCTGAAAATATCAGCAAATTTTAGGTGAGCTACAAAATATCTCGGAGAAGTATTATTTCTCGTTTGGTAGATAACTACAATCCAGAACATTTTAAGAAGAAAATAGTACTTTGTCCTCCAAATCTAATACTACCCGTTAACAATTTTTTCTTAGCAGAACGAAATAAGCAAATTTTACTAGAAACGAGCCCATAATGTTTTTTATTCCCTCTTCAAAAGAAGGTCACTTTTAGCTGATTAATGTATTTGATTAGTCAAAATAGAAGATTAAAAGCTTGCATAAAAATGATGTGGAACTTTCTCATGTTATGTACCGATGGGGTAAGGTACCAGTATGGTATACCTATTCCCTGCTACTTTACTGATTCCAATTGAAAAATATGTAGGAACAATCTTATTTTTGACAAAAAAAAATCTTGCATAAAATGTAAGATAAAGTACTAATATGATAAGCATTTTTCTCACTCTTATAGATGTTATTTCAGTATCAGTTTACTTTATCTTACATTAGTACTTTAGGAAAAAAAAAAAAACAATAGTCATAGTCGCATTTCTAGGGATCTGTATCACTGTATCCCCTCAGGTATCTGAGCCTATTGCACGAAAAAAAAGGGTCTATTCAATTCCCACCAATCACAATTTGTGAATTTTAAGTTTTAGCTCCCTTTATTAAGATTTTCTAGTTCCGTCCTTGAGTGAGTCCATCATGCATGGTTGGCTAACTCGTGAACGAATTTGGTGCCGTCACGGGCACAATAACAGATACATGAAAATGGATCTGTGCTGCACAAAGCTGTGATGAGGAGGTAGCAGAGGTGGTCTGCAAGGACTGAGATGTTATCTTGCATTTTCAAATTTACTGTTATTACTTATTACCCATTTTGTTCGTGTTTCCAGATAAGCATGTAACGGAGAAAGGTGACTAGCTGATGATTTGATGAGCTACAAACCTACCAGTAACCAGTGCCAGGTCAATCAAATCATCTAAATTAATTTGGTTGTGTTAGTGTGCTTTGTTTAGAAAACTTGGCCCAAAATATAAACACCATGCGCTAAGCAATATCTCCAAAGTTTAAAGGCCTAATACTCAATCTTCCAGCCCAATATTGAAAATTGGGATTAAGAAGGGATCCATCATCGGCTTAAGAAACTGTTTTGACATATTAGCATAAACTAATGCTCCTTAATCCATAATTGCGTAATTTATATGAGAACCAGCATTTGCTAGTAGCAAAGATAATATTCTATGTATGAGAAATTGTAGATTCAAAATCTGGATAAGGAGAATCTTTGTAAATATTAAATAGTTGGATGATTTAATCTCCAACTTTTACTAAGAAAAAAATATATTTTTATATTATATGTTTGCTGGAAATAAAAATACTAAATATTTGTATTATGCTTTGGAACTTATTTATATTCTGCAAAACAAAGGTTCAGAACATATTTCTACTAGATATAAACACTCGATTCAAATATATATAATTTCGATGCAAAATATGAAATGCAAAAATAATTGCTCGTCAAAATAATACGAGTTTAATTAGACATTTTCCTCACAATTAGTTACTAAACTATTTAACCGCGGATGTGAAGCTAATGTATTAGCTAATTAACCCGGCAGCTGTTGACCTAAACGCCAAACATTTTGTTTATGAAGTGAATTGAGGTATGAGCAGTGTTATGGTTTTTTTCAGATCATAAATACTAAGTTATGAGATAAAAGTGCACTAATTCAGCTACGACCGTTATAGCTATAATAGTTGACCGCTATTACCACTATGTGCGACGCGCTATAGCTACTACTATGCTACATTGGTTTTTTTTTTGCAATTTATATGAGCTTCTATACTTCTACTCTTATTTCTAATGCTATACGATAAGTATGCTAATCAAACTAAGTGTTTTGTTTTTATTTGGGATTTATTCTCTCATTCTATATCGAGAAATATTAAAATATTAATTATTCATTTTGATTGCTCTTCGTATAGTATTCATTTGTAAAATTATTATTGTCCGTTTCAATTAAAAGCTGATTTTGATTATTATTATAATATATAAAATGTTTAAATATGTATATTGACTTCATCTACCTTATAAAATTATTTTTTCTTCGTCTATTATAATATGTAATACTATGAAGTATGAACTATTAAGTAATGTTACTTTTTAGATTTTTTTTTCCTTCTTATTTGCCTAATTGATAAAAAGTATAGACTTAAATTAATTGTCATTTAGTTGTTATCTCAATTCTTTAATATTGATTATGTTGATAATTAGTAGAAATATAAAATATAAAATTTGAAAAGGAAAAATCGTTAGGAGTGTCAATGGCACCCTTTTACCCGTTTACCCGACCCGTATCGTATCCGAAAACACGGGTAAGGGTAAGACTTTTATTCCGTTAGCTAATCGGGTATGGGTAAGGATAATGATTTTTTTTCGTTATCTTACCCGTTTTAGTATAAGATAATTTAAAAAAAATAAAATTACATATATAAATATATATTTGTATGAAGATGATACATAATACAATAAATTTTTTGTATTTTACTAAATTTTCATAATACAAATTAGTTGTATTCATTATTACTTTTTCTTATTTTAAAAATTATTTTATTGAAAACACAAATTGAAATGTTAATGGCATTTTTTTATCCGTTTACCCGACCCGTACCGTATTCGAAAATACGGGTAAGGATAAAGATTTTTTTTCGTTATCATAACGGGTACGGGTATGAAAATGTCTCCACCCGATCCGTATCGTACCCGTTGACACCCCTAAAAATCGTTATATATGATAGTTTCCGCTATAACTATGCTATTCATAATAGCCTTTTTTTTATCTCCCCGCTATGCTGCTATAATCACTATTTAAAATTTTGGGTGTGAGTGACAAAATGATATGATTAGACACGCATTAATAATGCATTTTCCATGAGTGATTTTTGAAGTCAGCCAATCTTAAAAAGGTGTAGGCGATTAATTCCACCGAAGGATCCACTTTTTACATTTTTAGTGGGTACAAGTTCTCTCGCATTTTGAAAAGATTACTACCGAAATTCAGTCTATCTTATCCAAAACAAACTGATTGTATTCACTATTAATTAATTTGTAGGTAAAATTTTGATATAGAAATCAAAACCGTTTATAAAAAATCCAATTCAAATTGTACGATCTAGTCAAATGGTTCAAAATCCCTGCTATCTTTATTATTCATATGATGAATAACCACTGATCAAATTTCTATGTTTATAAAAAAAAAGGGTAATTTCCTAAGTAGCTAATTAGTAACATAATACAAAAAAAATGTAATAACAGATCATGCTCACAGTTTATAAAGGATGGAAAATAGGATAAATGTTAAAATGAGATATAATTTTATATTTTTTGGAATTATAAGCATAATTAGTATATTTTTTTGGAAATGAAATGCTAGAAGATGTTTATTTTTAAAATCACTTTGAAATTTAAACTGAAGGCGGCAATTACCACCTCTTGAGCTCCGCCCCCGCTATAAATACTCAAAAGCATATTTTAAAAATGTTGATAAAAATAGAAGATCAAATTTTATGGTCGTGTTTGATTGTGAAGTAAAATTAGCAAGGATTAAATTTGCATATTTTACGTATCTTTTATATTTTAAATTTTTAGTAGTTTAAGTTATACTTTAAATTAATCCACTGGAATGAGTAAGATGTTGAAAAATATGTCTCTGCTTTTGATAGTGGATAATACAAGTGGAGTTAGGAGTGTCAATGGTACCTTTTTAGTCGTTTACTCGATCTGTATCGTATTCGATAAAATAGGTATGGGTAAAATATTTTTTTCGTTAGCTTATTAGATATAGATAAGAGTATGGGTAATAACTATTTTATACATGTTACTCTATAAAGTAATTGTAAAATAAATAATATAAATATATACACACACAATTTTCAGTGCACCTAGATTTACCTTCCATTTAAGTGTCCTAAATTGTGTCTTTCTATTCCAATGCACCAAGTTTGTACCTTTGATATGTTTTTCGTTCTCTCTTCGTTTTCAAGTTCTTGCCTTTTTAATCAATCGTAAGAATGGAATGTAAATTATGTAAGAATGCTCACATAGTGACATTTTCGGTACTAACATCTACGTCTCGGGGCCCGCGACCTTTGAGATAGAGCGCCTTTCTTTTTTACTATTCACAGCAAAATAGGAATTTTCAAAAATGCTTAATAAATAGTAAAAAAATTCCAAAAAATATAAATTTGGTCTCCAAGCACATTTCAATATGGAGATCACATCTAACGGTTGGGATCGGTCGTTTGGACTTTCAAAATGAAAATACGGCGTGGAGTACAAACGCTTGGTGAGCCATGACTCACCAAAGTCAACCTCTATATATATATATATATATATATATATAGGATTTGGCTAATATGCTATGGGTAGCTAAGAGGCCTCCCGAGCTACGGCTCAATATTTGACTTTTTAAAATCCTAACGGTCGATCCAAATCGTTCAGCTTGTTCTCCATATTAATGTGTTTGGAGACCAAATTTATATTTTTTGGAAATTTTTTACTATTTTTTTTAGATTTATTGAATATCATTGTTTTTTATGGTCTAGATTTGTTTGAAAAACAGCGATTTTCAATAAATCTAAAAAAAACCGATCCTAATACTAATTTTTTTGAAAAAAAAGTATCAGGATTGGTTTTTTATTATAAAAAACCGATCCTAATACAATTTTTTTTTTCAAAATTGGTTCTGCAAAAAAAAAAAAAATTAGGGTCGGTTTTTTTTTAAAATCGACCCTGATTTTTTTTTTTTTTGCAGAACCAACTTTGAAAAAAAAAATTGTATCAGGATCGGTTTTTAGCAATAAAACCGATCCAGATAGTTTTTTTTCTTTTATTTGGAAAATCTTTTCATATGGTTATGTTTAAATAAATATAAAAAATTACATATTAGAAATATAAGTTAATTATTTAATAAAAATTTTATTTAATTTTCAAATTCTACTTAAATAATATTAAACAGCAGATAGGTACTATTTGATATTGATATTTCATTAATGTAATTTTGATGAAAATTAATGTAATTTATATTATTAAAATTTATGTGATAATATAATTAATTATTTGACATTGATATTTCATTTTGAAGTCATTTTGACTATTGAATTTTTTATACAATCATGCATGATGCATCAATGGCTTGTGCCATATAATAATATACATAGGACTTGAACCCTTGTTGTGTGGGGTTGTGAAGGAACGAATACGAACATTAGCATTTGGTCGATCGGAACTGTTAAAATGAAAGAATGTCATATTAATTTCACCATTATAAAATTCGATACAATTCGGGATTCATTTACTAGTTCATCAAAGCAAAACAATATAGCAACATCGCACGGCCGTAAATAGTTTACGTTGGATCAAGACTTACAGTTGTCGGACCTTCGGCACTTTTACGTTATTAATGCTCCATGTTATATCTTGATCATTTTAAAAATTATTACATGTCATTTAATTACAGACCCACCGTTGGATGATCATGCAGAAATGAACGGTCTGCATTCCATTTAACAATTTGATGCCATTAATAATAATAAAATTGTACAAAATTGATCATGGTAGAGTTGATTTGGCCATACAAAAACAAATAAATAATTTTTATGTTTTTCACATTTTTCTTAATATTTATCTGTCTACATGCATTACCAAACGGAAAAGAAAATAAATGGTAGCCGTTTGATGGTTAATAGACCATCAATATGAGTGGGGTTCAGTGATGTTTCTCATATGAAGTATTAGGATCGGTTTTTTATAAAAAACCGATCTTGATACTATTTTTTTTTTAAGTTGGTTCGGCAAAAATCAACTCTACCATGATCACATAAATTTTAATAATATAAATTACATTAATTTTCATCAAAATTGCATTAATATTATTTAAGTAGAATTTGAAAATTAAATAAATTTTCTATTAAATAATTAACTTATATTTCTAATATGTAATTTTTTATATTTATTTAAACATAACCATATAAAAAGATTTTTCAAATAAAAAAAAACTATCTGGATTGGTTTTTAGCAATAAAACTGATCCTGATACAATTTTTTATTTCAAAGTTGGTTCAAAAAAAAAATCAGGGTCGGTTTTTTTGATTAAAAACCGACCCTGATTTTTTTGTTTGCATAACCAATTTTGAAAAAAAAAATTGTATCAGGATCAGTTGTTCTAAAAAACCGATCCTAAACTATTAGGATCGGTTGTTTAGAACAACCGATCCTGATAGTATCAGGATCGGTTTTATAAAAAACTGATCCTAATAGTTCACAAATTAGGATCGGTTGACTAAAAAATCCGATCTAACTAGTTTTTAGGATCGGTTTTGTTCAGAAAACCGATCCAGATAGGTATTAGTATCGGTTGTTTCATATAACCGATCCAGATAGGCCAATCCTGATTCATGTTTTTCCACTAGTGGAGGGAAGTTGATTTCCCTTCTAGATCTCTTGGAACTGCCGTTCTCTTGGAAGCACCTCTTGGTTCACCTTGAACCTAAACAACGAACTACCACACCTCTTAGATAGATGGATGTGAAGTTCAAGGTTTAGATACAACCACCTCTTGATCTTTAAATCAACAAACTATTTGATTTCTTGGTGGCTAAACCTAACAAGAGAAGATAAGAGAGCAACCTTCTCAACTTTTGATTAAGGAGAAAGGAAAAACGTGGCTGCTCAAAGGGGCTGATTTTGGCAAGTGTTATAGGCAGAAAATTAGCATATTTTTCTCCAAAATGAACCCCCTTAAATAGGCAAGGGTTAGGGCAACCCTTTGTGTAAGGTTTGAATCAATTACACAAATGCCACTAGCCTTGTTTAGTCATTTCATGCTCTCTTTAATCTCATCTTATGGTTGGTTCAATAAATTAATTTATGAACAAATAATATTATTCATATTATTCTATTATACAATATTTATATTATTCTTATAATGTATTCAAACATTATACCAAATAATATTTGCATAACTTCATAAATTTATTTATGGTCTAAGCATGTCATATTATGACATTTTATTTTAGCATTTCATCACATGTATTTTATCTTATACATCATTATGAAATGTAAAATACTTGTTGTTTCTCTTCAGTTGGTGTGACCGTATAGAGGATCTATGTCATCTTGCCAATAATATAAAACTTTATATTATTGACTATAAAAGATTCTATCATTACATTATAGTTATCCAAACGACATAGTAATCATTTACTCAATCCACTAATTTTGTGTCTATCCTTGTCACATGATATTATGAATAATATGCAAAATAGGATCGTGTCATTTTTGCATTATATTCGTTTTCTTGGTCTCTCAAGTGAATTATAATTATAACTACATCAGTTATATTGCATGCGATATAATTCCACTTTACCAAGGGGCCCAGTAATATCATAACTCAAATTGAGGGACAATGATAATATTAACATATAGATTTCTCCCGCACAAGTTGTACATGACAAACTGCTATTTTATTCCTATCATAAGATAGTATTTAAATAACAATCACATTATATGCTTCTCATGTGAAAAACCTACACATCTCATATCTAAGATTCTAAAGACACAATGAAAACATTAATGACACAAAACACAATCCATATAATGTTCCATTCATTTAGGTCATGGTCAATATATAAAATACACATTTTATATATTCATGTAATTAAATGATAATCCTTTATCAACATTTATAGAACTTCAATGTACTTTAATCTACATGACAATCTTCCTCAGTAATTAATGTTCCTCCTTAATTATAATGACTGTGAACTTATTTAGTGATTAAATGTTTCTCATCTTAGGAGTTCTATGATTCAAGACCAAGAGCATCTTCTTGAATACTTCCAAAGATATAACATATAAATCTCAAGAAATAAGAATAATAATATTCGTAATAAAATCATGAACAACGCATAAATTATTATTAAAAGATAACTTTCAAAATACACATCCTTCTTCGGACCATATACATTCGAATGCACATTAGCCTATCTCTCTCTCTCTCTCTCTCTCTCTCTCTATATATATATATATATATATATATATAGTTAGGCTAAAATGAGCCATGACTCAATTTAGTCATTTTAAAAATTCAAACAACCGATCCAAACCGTTTATCTTGTTCTCCATATTGAAATGTGCTTGGAGAGCAAATTATATATTTTTTGGAATTTCTTTACTATTTATTAAGCATTTTTTAAAATTGTTGATTCAATTGTCCAGAAAATTTTACTGTTTTTTACTGTTCACAACAAAACAATAATTTAAAAAAATGCTTAATAAATAAATTTCAAAAAAATATATAATTTGCTCTCCAAGCACATTTCAATATGGAGATCACATCTAGCGGATCGAATCGGTCGTTTGGACTTTCAAAATGAAAATAAGATGTGGAGTACAAACGCTTGGTGAGCCATGGCTCACCCAAGTCAACCTCATATATATATATATATATATATATATATAGAGAGAGAGAGAGAGAGAGAGAGAGAGAGAGAGAGAGAGATAGGCTAATGTGCTTTCGGTAGCATATGGACCGAAATACACACGGTCAAAATTTGAAATTTTAAAATAAAAAATTCGATCTGAACCGTTCATCTTGTTCTCCATATTAATATGTGCTTGAAGACCAAATTTTAAATTTTTCTGAATTTTTTTACTATTTATTGAGCCACTTTGAAAATTGTTGATCCAACTGTTTTACTGTTTTGTTAAGCCACCATTGGATCAACAATTTTCAAAGTGACTTAATAAATAGTAAAAAAATTCATAAAAATGTAAAATTTGGTCTCCAAGCACATATTAATACGGAGAACAAGATGAATGGTTCAGATCAACTTTTTGAATTTTGAAATTTTAAATTTGGACTGTGTGTATTTCGGCCCATATGCTACTGAAAGCATATTAGCATCTCTCTCTCTCTCTCTCTCTCTATATATATATATATATATATATATATATATATATTGAGAGAGAGAGAGAGAGAGATGGGCTATGGTGATTTGTGAAGTAAAGCGACTATTTTACTTCACACTCATATTTTGCGATTTGAAAATTCAAACAACTGATCCAAACCGCTCAACATGATCTTCATATTGAAATGTGCTTGAAGACCAAATTTTACATTTTTTGAAATTTTTTTACTATTTATTAAGCAATTTTGAAAATCGCTAATCCAATGGTCCACAAATTTTTACTGTTTTTTTAATGTTCACAGCAAAATAACAATTTTCAAAATTGCTTAATAAATAGTAAAAAAAATTCTAAAAAATGTAAAATTTGGTCTCCAAGTACATTTCAATATGAAGATCACATCTAATAGTTCGGATTGGTCGTTTGGACTTTCAAAATAAAAATACAGCGTGAAGTAGAAATACGTTTTACTTCACAACTCACTGTAACTCATCTCTCTCTATATATATATATATACACACACACACTGTGGCTTCGGGCCAAACATAATGCTTGTCATACTATGACATAATAGCTTCGGGCCAAACAGCCAATTACTAAATTTGAAAATTTATGATTAACATATGACTTCAGACTATTTGATAAAGTTGAGATTTGTTATTAACAGATGGCTTCGGGCCATTTGATATTAACATAATATAAAATAAACATAACATTAATTTTGATACATGTTATTCATATGACTTTGAGTCATTTTATTAACATAATTTATGTTTAACACAAAATAATGTAAAAGAATAACATAATATGATATAAAAAATAACATAATTGAAATATAAAAAAAAATATACCTTAAAGCTTCAACTAGTAGAACTTTCATGCTGATAACGCGTTATAAAATAAAGTAAAAAAAAATAACAAATAAGATATTGAGAATGTATAAAGATAACTATCTTTTATTCATATGCTTTTGTTGTGTCTAATACATACATACAAAATCTCTATTTATAAGTTAAAAAATGTAAATTATAAGACATCTAATATTAACTTTATTGATAAATGTGAGAGAAAAACATACTTCTTTAAAAAAAATTTTTGAAATAATCGCTCAAGAGAATTACAACATGAAAATTCATAAATACTTAATTCATAACACCATTTCAATTTTCATCTTAGTTGTTGTACTTGTATGGTCCCTTCTGTCAGCGGATTTTGCACATTACGTTAGTCACCGCAGCAGAAAATCACAAGTCCTTGTTTTGTGGCGAGTTGTGACTTTGTTGCTGTCCCCAGTTGTGTCCAAAGGTGCGAGAAATGATAGGAATCTTTGACTTTGACTAACGTCTGGGGAACATCAATACATTATATTATATTCATTAATCAAGGTAGAAGCGCATGAATAGATTTACTTGATGAAGTCGTTCGGTTCTCCCCTTGATAAATATTGAGTTGGATTAATTAATATGAACTTTCCTGTTTCCTCCTTTTTAATCATCAATTATCATAGACAGGATGATACTTAGATGTATGCAAAGTTGAAAACTCAAAATTATCTTCCAAAGTATGTCTACAGCCTACAGGTGGAGCTACCTAGTCAACAATTTTAGCTTCAACTTAGCGTATCTTCCTCATTAAATAACTTGCTTTTTTTTATAAATTTTTTTTTTTGACAATCAAGTAAGATTTCTGATCAAATTTCAAATATGTGACTTCTCATCGGAAAAGCATTAACTTTTACAGCTGAACTAAAGACTAGTTCTTTGATAACTTGTGTTTTGGTGTTAGTTAAAACTTCACTGGTATGTCTCTAGCAATTAACAACTTGCAGCAACTATAGACAAAATAAGTTTCTCAATTGTAAAGTTGAAAATAAGCAGAATATATTTTTTTATGAATTCATTGGTGTAGGCTTGTGGCCTGGGAGCTTTGCGACCGCACTGAGAGATCTATGCTTGACCTGGGAAAAGGAATCAGGTCTCACGCTTCCCACTGACACTTCGCATTTACTCAAGTAGTTAATATCATTGTTGCCACTATAGTAATCAGTGAAGAATTGTTATTTTAATCAAAGTGGATTAGTGGAGCTTGATTATTCCAGAAGCTTATTTGTAGGGTTTTAGGGTTTATGTGTTCTTTAGAAAAGTTATTGCTGCGGAATCAAATCTCCATAAAATCCTGCCGATAAGATTAATATGTTCATGCATCTTGATCTGAGCAGTCACAGTTAAAGTAAAAGTTGTGTTTTATTTTTTCAAAATTCAATACTCTTAATATTTCAATTATGACTATTCAGATTATGAATGAATGGACATAATGATTTTGTTTAGGATGATTTTATGTTAGAGATTGGATCTATTTTTTTTATTGAAGCACTATCGTAATCAATGTTCTAAATAGCCTTTATCGCGTCATAGCGGGAAGCTTTCAAAAAAAGCTATAGCAAAAGCTATCTCAAATAGCGTTTTTTTATTTTTATAAAAATTATATTATATATTTGTACTAAATATCAACATTATTTAGTCTCATAGGACAATAAATAATATCAAATTGATTAAAAATTATAATATTCATATTGAACCAATACAAAGTCCAAATTGCGACTCAAAATATCTATAGTAATACTAATATTATAAACTATCGATCTTTTTCTATTTAAAATATCTTCAACATCATAACATAATTTATCTTTTTTCTATTTAAATTTCAAAATAATCTAGAAATTGAAAAGAAAAAAAAAAGCATACTTCTAGTAAAATAAACAGATGATCCTTGAAGAAATTCTTGTTAGTCCCTAAAATTTTCATAATTTAGCAATTATTTATTTGATTTATCATCAGTTAAAAAAAAACCAAGAGCAAAGTGAAAAAATTATTATAGCAGACTTGAATTTGATATAATGTAATATTCATCAAAATTAAACAATATTTTCACCATTTATTTATTTTAAAGCTCATATAAATTGAAAAAAAGAAGAAGAAGCAAATGTTGCATAGCGGACTCTATTTGCACTATACGCTATGCGCTATAGCAGACCACTATTACCGCTATAGCGTCTGTAGCTCAAATAGCGCGTTATTATGCATAGCTTAGTGTTTAGGGTCCAAAAACGTTATAGCGCCGCTATAACGCGCTATTTAGAACACTGATCTTAATTATAAAGTTTGTAATAGTGAAAGATATTTAATTCTATAGATTTTTAAATTTTAAAGCATTAAACACTTCAAATTTCTCTATTTTTTTCAAAACGGATCTTCAAAACCATATTATTCGCTAGTGCTATTAATATTCGGATCGAAATTCATAAATATTACATAATACGGAAGTGAAATAAAATTATCACTGCACTAAGTTGATCGGGATGAAACAACGGAGAAAAAAAAAATTCACCTCCATTTGAAAGTATAATTGACTTTTGTACATGAATGAATTATTTTTGCATAATTTTACATTCTAATAAAAAAAACAATTCCAAATCAATTATGTTAAAATCTATTCTAAAATCATTTCTGTTTTTACAATTTTTGTATTCCGGTCAAACCCTAATTCGCATTGGAGACAACATAGTTGAAGCAGAGGCATATGGGACTGGAGGGAGATGTACTTTACAATCTCAATTTTTTAAAACACTTACAACGGATTGTGGAATTATTGTGGTCCATCTTAAGCTTAATTTGGAAAACACATGGTGGGACTTTCATCAAACCAACCTTAACTATTTATGCATCCTCTCTGGTAGGAGTGTTCAAATGGTTCGGTTTATTTGGTTTTAAACTGAATTAAAAAAATTCGGTTTAAATAATTCGGTTTTTCGGTTTAAATGAATCGGTTTGTTTCATTTTTTTAATTTAGTTTGGTTTATTTTACTTGGTTCGGTTTATAAAATTTTAAAATCGGTTGAACTGAACCGATCGATTTTTTAATGACTTATGAATAGTCTGACTCAAATCCTCAGTTGGATTCGTTTCAATTCATCCGACAAACGGATAGCCCTTTCTTTCACCTTTCCCCCTTCTTTAAACCTAAACCCAGTGCCTCCTTTTGCTATTTTTCTCCCTTCTTCGCTCATTTACACAAAGTCATTCTCTGCTGGGAATACCTCCTCTTATCCAATTTAAAAGTTGATCTCCTGGTTTGTCTCTCTCTGATTCCACAAGGTATTTCCTTTTTCTTGTGTTTTGAACCAAATTGGCTAGTTCAATTATTATAATTTTTCTTTAGCAAAGCTGGAGCTGAAGGATGGAAACTGGAAAGTGAACTTTTAAAAATAATTTTTTTTTCTTGGCGTAAATTTGAAAATTTCCTTATGTGCTTGATCTGATTCGAATTTGGTGTTGCATTTCTTTGTTTAAGTGGTTCAATGAGATATTGTTCAATTTTCTTTTTATTTTTTCTTAGATTTTTTGTTTGTGTGCTTTGAATTGCCGTCAATGTACACAATTTTCTAAATATAAAGTTTTTGGTTGAACTGAATAAACTGAAATTTAATTTGGTTTATTCGATTCGGTTCTTGGTTAATAGATTTAGCCGGTTCGGTTCGGTTCGGTTTTTATTTTGAAACCTAAGAAAAAAATTGATTTGACTCTTTTTAGTTCGGTTTCAACCCAACCGACCGTTTGAACACTCCTAGTTTGTCTCAGGTTTAAATGGTTCGCCGTTGAAATTAAATTCCATGTGAAGAAGTTTGGTTTGACTGGTCACTGGACAGAACTGTTGGTCCTGGTCATGGTCCTGTGGTGGGGCTTTTTTTTTTTTTTTTTTTGCAATTCTCCTGTGGTGGGGTTTAGCTTTATTTTTCTGAATTTTCTTCACAGATTAGAAAAGATGAAAATAGACTAGTCTCCATCGTGCTGGGATCCTCCCCACACTATTTACGTAAAGTTAAAAGAGTCCAACAAGGTCACAACCGTTAATTTTAGAAACGACGGTGAAGAGTGCAGTCCTTTACTGCTCGATTAAAATTGGACGATCTCGATCCGTTGTTTTCTATCAATGTTAACTTGTAATGTGAAGAGGATCTGGAGTTTAGAGTTCAGAATCAGACTGAGCTTACTGCTGTGAGTGGAAACAACATACGCTTTGCTCGAGAAAGTCTCCTCTCTCCCAACCTAGTCTCCATCTCCATCTCACAATCTCTTTCTCTAGAAAATTTTCTATTGAGCTCCGCGTTTTCCGTACGATCTGGCCACTAAATATGAAAATCTTTCCCACTTATTTTTGTTCTTCTTGTGCTGCTGGAAATCTGTGGTTAGCAAAGTAAGTCCAACAAAAGTTGCTTTCTTTGGGAAATTTGGGGTTTTGCCAAATCTTCTATTTTCTATATTTAATCAGGTGGGTCACTTTTGGGTGTGATATGTGTGTTGACATCTCTGTACGATTTCTTCATTTGAAGGACGGAGAATTTTTTAGCTTGGTTCTCTTTTTATACTACTGGGCATAACTTTTCAGTTTGATATATTGTGTGGTAAGTAATGCAAATTAGTTTTATCGTTTGAGGTGTATGGTTTTAGTTGTTCGATCTTCTCTTCCTGTGCTGTGTTTGTACCGCGTTTTGATTTTTTTACTTTACTGGCTATTTTTTTTTTTTTTTTGTGAGCCGCTTTGAGAGTAGCAAAAAAAAAAAAAAAAAAAAAGCAAAAATGACTCTTTTTGGACAAAAAAAAGTTCACTTTGGTGGAAAGAAATCTGTTCTCGATCTTGTTTTCGGGGTTTAGTTAAGTTTGTTTTCAAGTATATTATAAGAGAAGAAGTGTACTTCTTCGAATTTATGAACTGGATTATATTGTCGAGTTAGATCTGTGAGATATATGGTTCTTGAGTGGGCTCTGTGGGTCTGTGTTGGTGGGTTCCTGTTAAAAGAAACCAAACCTTTTGGTTTGTTTGTTTATTGCAAATTTTTGCTTTATGTTGTTATATTTGGATCTTGGTTGGTCAACTTTTTTTTTTTTTAATAGTACATTAAGTTCTAAAGTTAAACTTTGTGTATTATTATTATTTCTATATCAACTTTTTGTTAGATTTGATCTTTTGAGACGGTTTGATGTTTTTTAAGTTTAAAGTCGGGATTGAGTTCTTTTATTAGAGATCTGCTCTTTTCCGTAAAATCAGGTAGAGAAATTGGATAGATAAAATTAAAACACATCTATAATTTAAAAATAGCAATTCAAAGGTTACCCCGAACTATGTTGAATTGTACAACTAGTAACTGGTACACTGGGTACTCAGACCAACACTGTAATTTTGTAACTGTATTATGCCTTATTTATGTTTGTCTATAATCAACATTTAGGTAAATTATGTCTAAATGTACTCTCACTTGTACAATTAATGGTCTCAACAAGTTAGATGCCAACTAATCGCACCAGTTTCGTGCCTGTTCTTGCTCTAATTGGTATGACAGTATTATATAAGGTAGTAATCCTTACATTATGTATATGCTGTTCCATTTATTATTCAATATATTATCCGCAGTGGGACTCAATTTTGACTTTGCATGCAGGTCTCACTAAATTTGAGCTCTTTATCTTCTGCATTTCCTTCCTAGACCGAGCATGGCTAAATTCAAATTTTATTACATCTTTTTTCTCCAATCCCTACTCCTACACAGCATATGCCATTCCACTGTCACTGATGTGTTATGCCTAAAAACCTTGAAAGCCTCCATAAATGATCCAAACAACTTCCTAGACTGGAAATTTGACAACACAACTGAAGGGTCAATCTGCAAATTTACTGGAGTTGAATGCTGGCACCAAAATGAGAACCGAGTGCTGAACCTTCGCCTCTCCAACATGGGCCTAGTGGGCACTTTTCCTAGAGGGATTGAGAATTGTTCCAGCTTAACGGGTCTGGATCTCTCCAGCAACAACTTCACGGGACCTATACCCACTAACATCTCCAAAATAATCCCTTTTGTCACCTCCCTTGATTTGTCATACAATAATTTCTCAGGTGAAATCCCAGTCAATCTATCTCAGTGCTCATACCTCAATACACTGAATCTGCAATACAACAGGTTGAGTGGAGAGATCCCCTGGGAGCTAATCCATCTGACCCGTTTGATTCAAATCAATGTGGCCAATAATTTGCTATCTGGTCCAATTCCGGCCTTCAGATCATCTGTTAAGGCAAGCTATGTAAACAACATCGGACTCTGTGGGGGATCTTTAGGGGAGTGTCCTGAGTCAGGGAAGGGGCGCATGGGTGTGATTATTGGATCCGCAATTGCAGGGGTGGTCATTGTAGCAGTAATTGCAGGGTCTGTGCTCTTCTTCTGCTTGCGGAAGGTGCCAGCTAAGAAGAGGAAGAAGGAATTGGAGGAGAATAGATGGGCTAAAAATATTAAAGGTGCCAAAGAAGTGAAGGTATGTTAGTTTGTTGATTTTTTCTTGTATATAATCTATTCGCTTTACTTGTTATTTAGCAGGATACCTGATTTGCCCATAATGTAATTTTCTGAGGGATCTGGTGAAGCGTTTCTATAATGAAGTTCAATTAAAAAAATCAAACAATTAGAGAACAGAACTATAAAAGGACTATGCACTGTATCAGTACAGCACCTCAGTTTCTGATATATACTTGTAGTCTCGTACATATCTGCCTTTGTTGCACTGCATCCCTTATTCCCTTCCTTTTGGTTCAGGCTTGACATGTATTTATTAATACATCAAGCAGTATGGATCAGCAATACTTAGCACATGTTGGATGTACCGGAGTTTTGTACTAAGCCAGTACTGGTAGCAACGAATAGCAAGCAGGTGTCTTAATTATTTGTTTAATTAACCATTTCGTTTACAAAATTTCTATGTAGATTTCCATGTTTGAGAAATCAGTCTCAAAAATGAAGCTTAATGACCTCCTCAAGTCGACCAATGACTTCAATAAGGAGAACATTATTAGTACGGGCAACACCGGTACGATGTACAAGGCAACCCTGCCTGATGGCACCTTCCTTGCAATTAAACGGCTGCAGGACTCGCAACACTCAGAGTCCCAATTTGCATCTGAAATGGCAACCTTAGGTAATGTGAGGCACAAAAATTTAGTGCCTCTATTGGGCTATTGCCTTGCAAAAAGAGAGAGACTTCTGGTATACAGACACATGCCAAAAGGAACACTTTTCGACCTGCTTCACATGCACCAAGAAGGCGAGAAGAAAAAAAGGAGTAATCTTGACTGGCCCGTGAGGTTGAAAATTAGTATAGGGGCGGCCAGGGGTTTTGCTTGGCTGCACCACAGTTGTAACCCTCGAATTCTCCACCGAAACGTTAGCTCGAAATGTGTTTTATTAGATGAAGACTTTGAGCCCAAGATCTCTGATTTCGGGCTGGCTCGACTCATGAATCCGATAGACACCCATTTGAGCACACTTATCAATGGTGAATTTGGTGACCTTGGGTATGTAGCCCCGGAATACGCACGGACGCTTGTTGCAACCCCAAAAGGTGATGTGTACAGTTTTGGGGTTGTTTTGCTGGAGCTAGTTACCGGCGAGAAGCCCACGCAGGTCACCAATGCCCCGGATCACTTTAAGGGAAACTTGGTTGATTGGATTACCTCTCTCTCAAATAACTCCCTTTTGCAGGATGCAATTGATAAGTCTCTAATAGGAAAGGGTTATGATGTTGAGTTAATGCAATTTATGAAGGTAGCGTGTAATTGTGTCCTCTCAGCACCTAAGGAGAGGCCAACCATGTATGAGGTGTACCAGTTACTGAAGGCTATTGGGGAGAGGTACCACTTCACTACTGATGATGATATATTGATACCAGTTAATGGTACAGAGGATGATGGCATTAACCTAGATGAGCTTATTGTTGCGAAGTAGGGAAAATTGTATATGGGCATGCATTAGTTGGGTAATTTTGTATAAATTTTTTAGGTATTGGTACTGTTGGAGTATATGCCTCGTTGATATAAAAGTCCCAGTATGACTCAGCTCTTTCATTTTTTGTTAGGCATGTGATTTGTTTGTAGGCGATGGTTATGCAGAAAAAGTAGGTATTGGGTAATGTTGGCATCCTTGCTACAGTTTTCTTGCAATTAATCCTTTGTAAAGATTTTGATGATGTCTCGTCTCAAAGCTTGACTTGAAGGATCCCAGATCCTACCAGACTTGAATCCAAACCAAACCGGTCCAAATAATGTTGAAAGGTCGATTAACCTGAATTCAAACCCCCCACAAAAATTCAAATTTGAGAGGATCCGTACTCGGATGATCTTGAAACCTGTTGACGACTTAGAGCATCTACATTCCTGAAACTCTTGGAGTTTTTAATCTGATGTGGCAGTTTCTAAATCAATTTCAAAGATGTAGATGAGTTTTTTATTTAGTAACTTTGCTTCAAAGTTTTTTAATAAGAAACCGTTTATAAACTTTGACGTGGCCAAATAATTTGCTGAAATTATTTTCTCTTGTAATTTATTTGCTGATGTGATAATTAAGAAACTCTAATTTTAGTTTTAGAGATGTAAGGATTTAAAAACTTTCAAAGACAATTTTTAAAATTAGTTAACAGTTATTTAGAAATTTCAAGAATTTTATGGATGTAGATGCTCTTAGACCTATGAATCTATGATGACCTAGCCTGGGACAACTTGTAGTCGACAATGACGACCCGAGACAATCCGACCTTAATTAACTCGATCTTTACTCGAACATAATTTACTATTTATGGAAAGCATGAATAATTTGAAAGGGGGAACTTCCATTAAAAATGCTGAATAGATACACACTGGAAATGCATTAGAACAAATATGTATGCAATTACTAAATGTATCATTTTTATATAGCGCAAAATTTTATGAGCATGTAAGTATTCATATTAAGATAATCTGCCAATTTTAATGATTATGTGTCTTGAAATAAAATATTTATTGATCAAAATTTAAACATACATAATGCATCTTCATTTTATTAAGAAAAAACCATTGACCTTTGATTGAACCGTTCGATTGCGATCACGGTCCATGTCCAAATTATGATACATTTTTGTGGCGGAAGCAAGACTCGAAACTCTCTGATTCACTTCATAATTCATATGCACTTAATCTGTACGAATATTGAAACAGGACGTACGAATTATGAAACAAATCTGACTGTTCCGAACAAACAATGAACCGATTTGAGTCTGATGCCTGATAGCATACTTGCAGCCGTGATGTTATGTTAACAAAAAAAACAATAGAAGCCCAGCCATATGTATCTAATTTTTTTTTCTTTCATATATTGGTCATAATTACAAATTTAATTACGGTTCACCTTATTTAACTGTTTCGCTTCGTCAGAAATTAATTAATTTAGCACCTCAAACGTGTTGTCAAAAGCCGATTTTTTTTTAAGGAAGCTGATAATTGTACATCAAAATAAAATACCTATGCGCGTCCTCCAGCCTTCTAGAATGTCAGTGATAAATCGAGCAGGTTTTACTTCATACAGTGCAATAATATTACACTATGAATTTTTATTTATTGTATAGCCTTTTACTGCATGAAGCGACAAAAATACTCTCTTAAAAAAGTTAACAAAAGTAAAGCTAATTGCAGCGAAACAATCGTATAATTTAAACATGTAAACAAAATCATTTAATCAACTACGTTCTAGTGTTTAACTTTCACTGTAAATGAGTTAAATTTTAATTTTTTTTTTAAAAAGACGAATCCCTGAATTCGTCCCCGAGCGCAAATTTTTCTTAAACATTCTAAAATGTTGACAGCTCTAAATTTCAACCAATCCCTGAATGCGTCCCCGAGCACAAATTAACAACTATAAATTTGTACTAATTCCCGAGCGCGTCCCCCAGCACAAAATTTTTCCATACATTCTAGAATGATTACAGATATGAATTTCTAAGCATGCAAATCTTTATTAAATAACAATGAAACTAGTACTTCGAAACAATCATTCTTACCAGACTCATCAATTATTTTAAATTGTCAAAATTACAATTTTTCCCAACAATAACAATTTCTAAGCATGCAAACCTCTATTAAATAACAATAAAACTATTACTTTGAAACCATCATTCTTACCAGACTCATCAATTATTTTTTTTTTTTTGAAAAAAAGACAATAAAGCCCGTTTCATTAACAAAACTGAGTTAAGTTACACCTTCTTACTAAAACGGAAATTAACAAAAGTATCATAACAACTGACATCACTAAGAGTAGCTATAGTAAACAGGAAAATAGCAACTCAGACTAAGCGGATACCAAAATAACTGCATGCTACATCAAAAAGTAGAATAGACTAATGAAATGAGAACTCTAAACAACTTTTTTGTTCATCATTCAGAACTGCTGGGATCGTCATCTGATATCACAATCACTTGGGTTTCTTCATTGGGGGGCAATGCTTGCAAGGGGATGATGGAATTGTCGCTTGGAAGCCATTGATTCAGATCAGCATTTTCTACACCAAAACCTGTCCAATAAACAACAGTGGTGAGGATAGAAAGTATAACATTTTTTCCTGAAGGGCAAGGTTTATTTTCAAAGCAAATACTATTTCTTTGTCTCCAAACAGTCCAAGCAAGAGCACTAAAAACTGCTAAGAATGTTTTTTGAGAGGAAGAAGGCAAAGATAGTGCAAAATTGACAATATCACCTACAAACTGCCACTGGAGAAAAAAAATCTTGACAAGCCCCCATCCAAAACCAAATTTGTCTAACAAAATTACATTGTACAAAGAGGTGGTCCACTGTTTCTTCCTCATGACAGAAGTAACAGTGACAGAAGTAACAATGGGAAGTACCAGTCCAACCCTTTTCAAGAAGGTTGTCCTTGGTGAGGATTCTATTTTGAGTAAGTAACCAACATAAAAACCTTGATTTTAGGAGGGAGTTTTAGATTCCACCATAATGAGCAATTTTTTGGTTGCACCCCCCTAAAAGAATAAAATTGTATAAAGAATTAACAGTAAAATGTTGATTGGGCTCCCTGATCCAATGCATTATGTCATGTGAATTGGAGGGAGAGAAATTTAGGATGAGATGCTGTAATTCCTCCCAGACTTATCAATTATTTTAAGTTGTCAAAATTATTACTTTTCACAACAATGATAATTTATAACCAAGCAAACCTCTATTAAATAACAACGAAACTACTACTTTGAATGCTTCGAGCACATATTAAAAAAAATTATTACATAAACAATGTAAATCTAACTCATTATCCACCCTGTGTAAATAATTAACTATAACAATTTAGAAACATTGAAAGCTAAACTACATAACATTGAAAGCTAACTCATAATCCCCGTATTTAGACCATTCACTATAACAAATTAGAAGCATTGAAAGCTAACGTAAATACCATTAAAAGTTAACTAATACTCCCCCTTTTTAAACCACGAAGAGGAAGAAAATAGAGAGAGAAGAAATGAAACAAAATAGAAACAAAATGGAGCTTTAAAATTGAGACTCTTTTTTTAGTTATTAAATATCACAAGCAGTTAATTTCTATCATTAAAATTTGTGCTTAATATTAAAAATTAGAACCAATCCCCAAGGTAACCATTATAACTTGTACTTTAAAGTATTTATAACTAGTTTAACAAGTTAAAGCACTTAAGTAGTCAGCAAATGATTAGAGGACCATTAACAAGCTGGAGGACTAGCTGGCGGATTGGTGATTACAACTGCTCCTAACAATCTGTCCACGAAATTAAAACACAATACAAAAGCATGCAAAACTAACGTTTAAAACAATCAAATTAAAGCAGCGATGCGTTAATTAATGTCAAATTAATAAATTACCGTTATTAGTGGACAGTTAAACTCAGTTAAACCAGTTCCAGAACACGCTCGGGGTACCAGAACATTTCTTTTTTTTTTTAATATCTAACATTAAATAAAAAATAATACAAAAGTTCAAGTATTTTGAAAAACGTTAAAAATTTGCGAAAAGTTGAAAATTTCAACGGTTGAAAAAAGAATTGGGCCGCCAAAATTTACGACGGCCGAGTACATTTTTGTAGTTTCAATCAAACCCATTTTTTATATTTATGGTTTTTTATTTTAATTATAAAACTTTATGATTTTTCTATTTTTCTATTAAAATATTAAAATATTTTATATATTTCTTTGAAAATAGATGAAATACAATATAATTTGATTTATTAGAAAGACTGTAACAAATATCCATATCAACATTTTTCAGATCGGATTTTTTGCAGCTGTAACAAATAAAATTAAGCATTTATTTGTGTGTTACTGGAAGACAAAATATTTTGAATCCAAGTTATTGATTCCGGTTCAAAAGTCACTCCTGAGTAGATAAAGAAAATATCGTGGTCCCTCTATATTTGAAAAAAAAACAAATATTTCTCTAGCTTTTGTCAGACATAATGATTTATTTTCAATTATTGTTTCAAAATATATATATTCCAGTAATATACAAAGAAATATTTTAATTTTTCTCACAGCTACAAAAAATCTGGCCTGAAAAATATTGATCCGAATTATTTGTTACATTAATTGTAATAAATAAAATTATATAGTATTTTATCTATTTTTAGATAAATATTTCAAAATATTTTTAATATTTTAATAGAAAAATAAAAAAATTATAAAAATTTCTAATTAAATAAAAACCATAAATATAGAAGTCAGAAAACGCAAAACCGAAGAAATGAAGTGAAATTTTATGTTACTCTGCGCGTTAAAATTTTTGATGGCCCAATTCTTTTTCCGGCCGTTAAAATTTTGGACCGCCGGGTATTTTTGAAATATTTTAAAATATTTGAACATTTGTATTATTTTTTATTTAACGTTGGATATAAGAAAAAAGTCGGTGTCAAAAGTGCTAGGGAATGGAAAAAAAAATGACGCAAGTGCTGAGGATCGATCGGCTTCATTATTCCAATTGCTTTGGGTGTAAGTTAAACTATTTTCTTTAACGAAAATGGACTTCGTCTTTTTTATCAAAAAAGAAAAGAACACGTCATTATTCCAATTGCTTTGGGTATAAGTTTACTATTTTCTTTGAAGAGGGTTCAAATGTGTTCATTTTTTGTGCCTCTATTATGTCTCTATTTTTTAAAACTTTAATAACTCAAAATTTAAAACTTAAAAGTTAAAATAAAACCGTTGGATATGATCTACATCATTTTATCTATGTGCTCATAAAAAATTATCACATTTTAATTTTGTTTTTATGTGAATCAATAAGTTCAAAAATCAACGTCTAGAAATCATTCAAATTAGTGCATTTTTTATAAGCTCTTGATGACAATCAAAATAAAATTGAAATATCATAATTTTTTATATGTGTATAGATAAAATGATGTAGATTATATCCAACGGTTTTATTTTGATTTTTAAGTTTTAAATTATGAATTATTAAAGTTTTAAAAAAATAGAAACATAATGAAGACACAAAAAATAAAAGTATTTGAACCCTCCTCATTTTCTTTAATAAAAATGGATTTGATCCTTTTTATCAAAAAAGAAAAAAGAAAAAAAAGATAGCGGCTTCATTATTCCAACTGCTGACAACTGACAAGCGCTTTGACTATTCCAATGGCTGACAATTTTTCTTAAGAGAAGGATTTTTATATAGCTTTGAAACAGGAACAGCAGGAAAACAAAGATATTTATTTAGGAAATATATAGAGTGAGTCTATGGTACTATGCATATCACGGATTGTTACCGTGTTACAGCTCTATATTTAAATTTTCAAATTCTAACAGTCGATCCGAACCGTTTATCTTGTTTTCCATATTAATATGTATTTGGAGGCCAAATTTTACATTTTTTGAAATTGTTTTACTATTTTTTTAGATATTTAGAAAATCACTTGATCTGAAAATTATGGACCATCCAAAAACAGTTATTTTCAATAAATCTAAAAAAATAGTAAAAAAATTTCAAAAAATGTAAAATTTGGCCTCCAAACATATATTAATATGGAGAACAAGATGAACGGTTCGGATCGAACGTTAAGATTTCAAAACTCAAATATAGAGTCATAGCACGGTAACAAATCGTAATATGCATAGTAGCACAGACTCACTCAAATATATATGCTTTGGAAGTCCAGTATCTTGATCATTGCTGACGCATGCAATTAAATAAAAGTCAAACCCGGGGGGCGGCGCCAAGCTCATGAGCTCCTATATAAAGTCCCTCATATGTCCCATGAAATTCACTTCAAATCACACCAAATTAGTAACTGTGGTCATAAAAAAGAAACAAGGAAAAAAGTTACCAATTCTCCTTCCTATCATCAATTCAGAAAAAAAAAAAAAATGGAGGTAAGAGCAAACAAGAAGATTGTGCAGAGACGGTACCTGAGCGGGCCCATCGACGTTAGTGACATGGAGGTAGTAATGACTGACACTGTCAAACTGGAGCTTCCTCCCGGATCAACGGCTGTGATCGTTAAGAACCTCTATATCTCTATGGACCCATACTGTCTCGACTTGATGGCAAGGAAGGATACTTCTGGCTCGACCACCACTCCCCTTTCAGTATGTTTGAAGCATTATTGAATTTAATTATTGTATTCTTTTAAGTAAAATCGGATTAGTTTTGAAACTTTCTGAATTATTGTAAACTATTGGCGCATTGAATCATTGGAACAAATCAAATTAGTTTACGCAAGTATATTATAATTTATTATCAAGTACACAGGGGCGGACCCCTCTGGATTTTCGAATTTACTGTAAAAAAATTAGCCCGTTTTGTTTTTGCCCCTCCCTAAAAATTAATTTGCCCTTCTCTAGATCAAATTTTTATTTTTTGAAGCCAATTTCACATCCCTTTTATTCGTTAGAAGAGTTGTTCAGTGATTTTGGGTTCTCTAATTTTGGATGAATTTGAGGAAGAAGAAGAGTGGTTCATTGTAAATAGACATGGTGCTTCATGAACCAAGAGGTTAATTCGTGGGACCTGTTTACTAGGTTCAAAAGAAAATCACAGCAGCAAATCGGATTGGTTGATAGAGGTGGACTCCATACGTCAGATTAAATAAGAGAGGAGCTGTGAGCCTGTGACACTTCTTGTTATTAATGTTTTTTGCAGGCCGGCCCATTTAACCATCTAAATAATGGGTACTATTTTTGTTTAATAAAAGATGAGATGAGATCTACTTCCCGCTTGAGAGGCCATCTACTGGATCATGGCCTTGGGATAAGATGGCCGTCAATCCATTAGGTTACGATTCGTCTATTTATAAGCCTTGAAGCCACCCACCAGATGGATCCAACCTAATTTAATCCGGACCAGACCATATTAGTCCGAGAACCCGAACCCTTAATCCAGAGTTGAATTTCGTCTTGAATGTGGACCCGTGTAGGGTAAAGAAATAAAGCGGGATATTAACTAATTGGCCCCACTCAGAAGAGTCAAAACTTTGCTGATTTTATATTAATTAGGGTGTCAATGGGTACGATACGGGGAGGGTGGAATCATTTTTATACCCATACTCACTAAGAATTGATCTTATCCATACCCTCTCCATACCCGTTAAGAATTTGTCTTACCCTACCCTATCCATACCCGTTATGATTAACGGGTAACGAAACGGTAGTGGGCAAATAACGAAAATACTAATATAATGGTTCAGACAACGTAGGGTCAATTTTGTCACTTGTTACATTCTTTCTTCTAACATTTTATTCCATCTTGTTCAATTATTAAATATATATATTCATAATATAACATTGAAAAAAGCTGACATGTGATACAAAATTCAAACGCTAACACATGAGCTAACATTAATGGATTACTCATTTGGACTAAACAATACATTGTTGTAAGAAAATAAGGTGAGGATATATTTTCTTTGAAACATAGAATATTTTCATTTGTAGAATTGAGAAAAAGGCAATAACGATGAATAAGGAAGAAAACAAGGAAATGAATTCGTTGATATATATGTCTCCAGCATTGATACAGACATACAACAATATGAAAAGAAGAAAAATAAATAAATTGGATATAATATTAGTATATTTATATATAATATATTTCATATAATTACCCGTTACCCAATGGGTACGAAATAATCTTTACCCGTACCCATACCCGTTTATCTAACGAAAAAAAATGGCGGAGGGAGAGGTGAGGCCGAACAAGAAGGTGGTGCTTCGCAACTACGTGAATGGGTTCCTGCAGGAGAGCGACATGGTGGCGGCCACGGACACCGTCCGATTGGAAGTGCCTCATGGATGGACGGCTGTAATTGTGAAGAACTTGTACTTGTCCTGTGACCCCTACATATGCCTGATGATGGCCAGCCCTGAAGAATCTATCGAATTTCCTAGTTTTGTCGTTGGCTCGGTATCACTTATTTGATTATATCATCACTATAATCATACTCCATTAGGATGATCATATAACTATGGCACCCAAACTTTGTAACTGCATATGCCTTGAATTTGATTACCTTAGGCGTCAACCTTAAAAAAAAAGGACATTAGAAAGGATTGAACAAGTATTTCTATTTTTCTTCTTCTTTTAACTTGTATATATTTCTTCTTTCTCATTAGAGAAATACAATATATGAATACATAATATAATGTCTGCTTATGAAAGTCGTACCACACTATGCTACCATATTTGTATCTTTGCGTAAACTTGCATTCTTTAACACTAGTCAAATATATTGATAATTGGACTTGTTTATCACACCATAAATGGAGGTATCCATTTAATTTCACACTGGAGATATATATAAAGACCTGTGATGATTCTTCTTAGAGAGTTATTTGTTAGATAAAATTCGTTATGCTCCCTTTGTTTTATTTACAGCACATGATTGTCATTTAGTATAACTAGTTTCTATATAAACAATGTAACAGATGCTTTGATGCATATACAAAAAAATACCAGACTATATTTTCTTTATCTTCTGTCCTTCTATTTACCAGTATACAAAAACAATATCAAAAACTGTGATTAATTTTATTGTTTGTTAACACATTCCAAATTACAGCATTGCTAACTAGTATCATACAAAATTGGACACAAACAATTCGAGTTGTTTGGCACACTACTAGCTAGGTGAAAATGCTTAAAAAAAAATTGAACAGAGATGATTGGCTTGATGGTGTTAAAACAGGTTATGATTGGATACGGTGTATCGAAGGTGGTGGTTTCAAGGCATAAAGATTTGAAGGTGGGAGATTTGGTATGGGGGATGATTGGATGGGAAGAATATAGCCTAATTTCAGATCCAGATTTTCTTATGAAGATCAACCATCCGGAGCTACCTCTTTCTTATTACACCGGCATTCTGGGTACTTAATTTACGTCTTCTTCCCATTATACTATTAATTTATCTGAAGAACAACCGTTTTTCTATTTACAGCAAAATGGTGTGCCATTTTAGTTGACCTATTGTAATAAGCCATTGCTGATAGTAGGTTTTTAGTATTGTATAATCTTATTAGATGCCATTACAATGTAACAGGGAAATTTTTAACTAGAACATACTCGATTGTCTCCCCAAAACAAGCTAGGGAGTTAGAAGACCTTGCAGTGTTTCTTAAGGTGTATATTTTGACATACATGTAGGTATGCCGGGCATGACAGCATATATTGGATTTTATGAGTTATGTGCACCAAAAAAGGGAGATTTTGTCTTTGTTTCAGCCGCATCAGGAGCTGTTGGACAGCTTGTTGGTCAGTTTGCCAAAATGACAGGCTGCTATGTGGTTGGAAGTGCTGGTTCTGATGAAAAGGTTCCTTTCATTTTCCCACTTCTCCTATTAATATTTTGATTTATTATAGTTGGCTAAGATTGTGCCATTAATTGTCCACTTTGGTTTTCTACTCGTACACCTCAGGTAAACTTGTTGATGGAGAAGTTTGGCTTTGATGATGCTTTCAATTACAAGAAAGAACAGGACTTAAATGCTGCACTCAAACGGTATATTGGAAAAAACAAATTCATTGATGATGAATTGCAATTTACAAATGCAATTCAATCATGGTTAATTTATAGCTTTTCTTCAAAACCTTAAACCAATTCCCTTCCTTATAGGTGCTTCCCTGAAGGTATTGATATATACTTCGAGAATGTTGGCGGCGCAATGCTTGATGCAGTTCTCCTAAACATGCGAATCTGTGGTCGAATCACAGCATGTGGAATGATCTCGCAATATAACAACGAGAAACTCGAAGGTGTGCACAATCTCATGAACATTGTAACAAAGAGGCTGAAGATGGAGGGGTTTGTCGTCGCAGATCATTACTCAAAATACAGAGAGTTTGAGGAGATGGTTGTGCAGCATCTGAAGTCCAAGGAGATTACTTATGTAGAAGACATAACTGAAGGGCTTGAGAGCGCACCTGCAGCACTTGTCGGTTTGTTCAAGGGACAAAATGTTGGCAAGAAGCTGGTGGTTGTAGCTAGAGAGTAGTGAAATGCATGTTGAGTTTGTTTGCTGGTGCTTCTGCAGTTGGGGTCTATATAAAATATCTGTTATTTGTGAGTTTTTGTTATGAGTAGTGTTACAGGAGAACGAGTACACATTAGTGTCAGCCGGCCATAGGGTATGAGAATAAGTGAATAGTGAATATGTTGTATACTGCAGATTTATAAACTTGTGTTAGTATATGGGAAAACTTTGTTATTGGTAAATTACTATGGTACAATTAATTCATTACACCTTTCAAAGTGTGGTGGTTCCCGTATATGATTTATAAAATATGTTTTCTATCAGCGCTCAAAAACTTAAATGATGCGCTTAGAAAAGCTTCCCAAATGTCCTTTCCTTTGATCTGTTCAAAAGCTAGTCTGGGTACAGGCCTGTTGGGTTACTTCCGTTTTAAAAGAGTTCGGGGTTGCTACATTTCCCGCTTCGCATCCTGGCGTTTATTTGGACCGGCCCATATTAGCATCAAGCCCAACCCAAAAAGAAATCCACATCAGTAAATGTGGCCCGTCCCATTAAATACAAGAGATAAAATTAGGCCCAATTAGAAGAGTGACAATTTAACGAAGTAATACCATAGTTTCCCCGCAGCCCAACTTCTCCAGTTTATGAGACTTATCGAACAGCCCAGAATATCCAATCCCACAATTAATGAATCAAGAATCATTTTTAATTTATGATGAAGCTATGCACTAAATTGTATTAATTTTTATAAGCATATTACATACGGGTGCAAATAATAATAGAAAACAATTTTTTTTTTACCAAACTGTCCTTCCGTTGAAAAGGAAATAATAGAGCTGGATTCAAAGTCATGGAAAGGACAAACAAACTTTCACTTCAGATATTTTACATAACATAATTGGATTCGAATAGTAGATTTGCTTGCTAGAACAACTCAGATCATCCACTTGAACTGGATTCCAAATAGAAGATTTGCTTACTATAACAACTCAGATTTTCGACTTAGAATTATAAGATTTCAAAAACATTATAAAGTTATTTGGACTTGCCTACCGACGTTAATTAGAATATTTTTTTTTATGCTAAATAGATAAGATAACAATAATTACCACGTAATTTCACTAAAAATATTGAGAATCACAACTTTAATACTTCAATTAAAGCATACTACTTGTTTCATAGCATAAGAGATGTTGAAGTCAGCACCAAAGAGGCCCAAGCCCAGTTAGATAATTACAAGATTGATCTAGAAATTACTAAAGAAAATATCTTGTAGTGTAAGATGTAGGAAAATCTAGAATAGCCCAAAAATATCTTAGGTCTAGATGTTTCTTTGGCTCTCATTGAGCAAGTATAAATAGGGTACATTGCTCCTCATTTTCAACATCCAAGCAAAATAAGAGAGTAAGAGATAAATAAAGAAAAGTGTTGTACTAGTTTGGAGGTGTAGGATAATATAAGTAGTAGAGGGTGTAATCTTGGAGGTTATATTATTAAGTAGTAGAGTTGTAAGAATATCTTGAGAGAGTAATAAAATTAGTTTCAATATAGTGTCCCTACTCAACAAGAGATTCATGCAACAATAATATACCAACAGGTATTCGTAAATATTCATACAAATTCAAACTATAAAATTAACACTTAACATTTAACAAGCAGAACATAAACACGGAACATGTATATAACCAAAACGCGTCAGCGCATACACGTATGTGCGTGTTTGTATCTCTCCAGAGATACAAATCACGCCTGTGCATGACGTACGTCATGCGTGTGTGTTTTTATACCCAATAGGGTATAAAAATCGTGTATATACATGCGTGTCGAGAAGACCTTTTAAAACAAAGCGGAAATAGAAAATGCTTCGGGAGTCAGAACTAGTGATAGGGCAGAGTCATTTATCAGGATCTTGACTCTATCTCCCAGTAATACACGTATACGGTTGCGACGTATCTTACCAGATAGATAACCCAGAACAATTTTATCACTATCATCCAAACATACGTGGAACATAATATCTTTGATTGGGTCTATAACACTTTTTTGGTTTGCAAATAAATAATTGAATATTTTGAATATTCAAGAATATATCGGTTACACCTTCTAGAAGACCAGATTGAAATAATGAAACATGAAGAGGGTTATGTCACTATGGGCAGATTATTCCATTTATTTCTAAAAAATAGATTAGGATATAAATCTGTTTGTTCTGTGACTCTCCATTCGTAAATGATATCCACAATGTTGACAAATATATTTGTTTTTTTGCGCTAAGCTGTCTCAGTGTAGAAGTAAAGGCTCCCCTGGAATGAATTCTTCAGTTTTTTTTTTAAGTGTTAATGGGGAAATCATACTTGGAGAGGTAACCAACCTTCAGACTTTTCATTATAAAAGCAAGAAACCAGAAAAAAATGGATTATTTTCCGACTAAACATTTGAACGAACCCAGTAGATACTGACTTCATACCTTTCTAGATTAGGCTAGAGCCAACTATCCTACACAATGAATAGATCGGACACGCTTTCGATAGCAACTGACAAAAGGACGTATACAATGCTTGAATTATCGATATAGATGCTACATAGTTGGTTCTCATCCTTCAGAGACTACGCTTCGTCAGGATCATAGCGATCGATAGAAGGCTTTGCCGACGTGATAGAGAACCCTGGAATCTTCAATATTTTATGCAATCAACATAGCAAGTAAATTTTGGAACACTGGCTTTGTTTCCACCATTCTGCATAAGCTCGACGATTAGACCCGCCTCAAGGCTAAGGGCTTCTTCGATAGCAGCTTACTACCTGTGTCCGCGTTGCCCCCGTTTCTGAAGGCACCCCTCTCTTTCAAGAGGGCGACATGTCAAGCCCTGGTAAGGTTCTTCGCTCTGCATCGAATTAAGCCACGTGCTCCACCGCTTGTGCGGGCCCCCGTCAATTCCTTTGAGTTTCATTCTTGTGATCAGTTGGATATTCGAGAGTCACAAACTCGTTAATTTCATTGTTTGAATTTTTTTTTAGTAGTATTCGATTTTTCATTTTGATGAGCCTCACTTTGAGGAATTCATAGAATAATGAACCTGAAATGTTTTGGTACATTCGTGGGGTATTGTAGGATTACAAAATCTGATACAGTTTCTTATTGAGATATATCTCTGGACCGACACATAGGGTACAGATAGGGCAACAGATGAGTCATCAAGTAGGAAAAGTGGGTAATAGGGCTAACTAACTCTACGGCGATAAGAGCTAATCAAAATAGTTCTAACTACTAATCTAGTCCTCCACCTGGTAAACTTTTGCAAAATCCTTTATAGAGTGTCGATTCGGTAAGTTCCTGATTAAGATTATTAATTAACTTTTCTATCTCGCGGGGCCGTTCGACTCAGATAAACATAAAGATGGGCCCGGAATATCTCTTATAGATCCACATAGAAGATTTTGAACAATCTGGAAAATAGGAATGTCAATATTTCTTAGACAATAATGGATTTTTGAGAGGATCAAGAATTTCATAGAAATGGCGAGCGCATAAAGAGCGAGCCGGCGAGTGTCAGGATGTCACGAGCGAGTGGAATTGGATGAATTTCAAAGTGAGTCTGGTATAAAAACACACACGCATGACGTACGTCATGCACAGGCGTGATTTGTATCTCTGGAGAGATACAAACACGCACATACGTGTATGATTTAGAAAAATAAAAATATATTGAAAAGAATGCGATCTAATTGAGCCTAATATAAGACAAACATACACAACTAATTGAGCCTAACAAAAGACAAACACACAAAAAAAATAAAGTCAAATTTTGTAGAGAGAGAATGTGTTTTTAGTGTTCAATTTTAACTTTTACATAACCAATAATTTTTACAAACTGATTCTTTACGGGTAAGGCATATTCAGAATAAAATTTTTATAATTATGTAATTACGTAAATGATATAAATATATTCAAACACTAAATATATAATAACTTCGTTTTGTACTTTAGTGTATTTTTTATTTTATAAAGTGATATTTTATATTTATTTGTTTTGTAAGTACAATCTATAATAAAAACACTCAGAGAAATTCTTAATCATAGTAATTGACATATATAGGATGTACAAAGAAAAGATGTGTAGAGACAGCTTTAAGCTTGAATCATTGATTAAGAAATATCATACTCAAATTCACGTTTTTTGAGTTCTTCAAAAAAAACTTGAATCATTAATCGATATCCTAACTTTTCTCTACGAATTTTACCTCCACATTATACACTGTTGTAGAGATAGCTTTAAGCTCTGGATTCTTTTGACGTAAAGAAGAGATAATTTGTCTATGTGGTATTTCAGGTTAAGTCATGTAGTTAACACTCTCGATATCTTTCTGGGATAGCTGTCGAAGAGAAGGATGATCAGAGATATCAATTTATGCTTCAAGGTTATGTGATAAGTTATATATGAATTTTAACTATTCAAATTCCTTCATCTGTCTTTTTACCCCTAATTTTAAAAGAACAATCGTTCCGACGTGTTCTCAATTTTTTTTTTCTCTTTCATTTAAAGGCACATCATGTATATCACGATATTGACCACAATGTAAAATCACATATTTCTCTAACATTGAACTACAAATAGGTAATATGTATCCTTTGGTTGAGTAAAATGCTCTAATACTATTAAGTAAATCTTCATAAATTTCGTACTTGAAATTGAGTAATTCAAAATTTTCATCATATTCGGATGAAATTGCCAACTCGTTGATATCCATCTAGTAAAAAAAATATTATTTATTTAAATTAAAAACTAAAATTGTAATTTTATTATTGCAGTAATAAAGACTTGAATTACCGTTGTTGAAGTAGAACTTGAGAATTTTAAATAAATCGGTCGTCTGGATTGAAGCAAAGGAATTGAGAACTCTAGTATTTCAATTTTTTTTGTGTTTTACAGGAAAAGCAAGACATTGCATTTATACTTTTCCGGGAAACAAATGTCGGTGGGTCCACAATTCCACATCAAGATAACTTGCTAAATTATAATCCAGTTCTACTATTTCCTTTTCAACGGAAGGACAGTTTGGTCCAAAAGATCGTATTCTCTCAGACTCTGTTCGGCGGTAAGAGAGGAAAGGAAAAGGGAAAAGATACGGGTAACTTTCAAACTAAATTTTACTGTTTGTGTAAGAAAAAAAAAAATTAATTTGAGTGAATTTTTTTTTCTCACGTAAATAATAACTTCGTTGCAGCAGCCGAACAGGGTCTCAGAGTCTCAGTGTAGATCTGTAGGAATTAAAACTGTAGTGGTTAAAATCTGCACCCATTACATACAGGTCGTGCATAAACTATTGAATCATAAAATTAGAACTTTATTTTTAGAAACTATTAAGATTGTCAAATAAATAATTAAAAAGTGTTTCCTCATTTATATTTACCATACAAATATATGAATATATTTATCATTAGATAAAAAAAAAATTATTGGAGTGCAATAAAAGGTGCAGAGATATTTAACCCAGATAAAGCCCGTAGAATTGAAAATGAGAGGGGACGGTCTAACGGAGCCTTCTTTTCTTTCTCATCTAAATCTGACTTTTTTTTTTATGTTTTAGAATATCTCAAAATACAATATTTGCCTAAATAAATATTGTATTTGTTACTGACGGATGGGTCCTACGGGATTTCTCATGGCTGGTAAAATATGGAACAGATAATAGGCACAGAGATTCGGTTCCGAAAATACCTTCTCCTGGACTTCCCAAAATACCTTCGACACAGATACCGCCTTTCTCTTTGTTATATTTCCTTATTTGTTTAATTAAACACCAGCGGGCTAGTGCCCCAGTAACCGATTCCTTATTGATTAATATTATTTTAATCTTTTCTTATTCTGCCTCGCTTGGTTTCTCTTTTCTACTTCAATGGAGGCAATCGATATCGGGGCTGATGAGTTCGAGTGGTCAACCGTTAAGAGGCAACACTTCTTCAAAGTTTTAATTGGAGATTTCACGCGTCGTCTGGTATGAAAATTGATTCGTTACCTATAAACTCTGTTCGAAGGTCTTTCATTTGATTAAATAATGTAATAAATTGTTATTTATCATTTTCTTCATTGTTCGTCTCTCGCAGAGAATTCCCTCGAAGTTCGTGAAGCATATTGATATTGGAAAGGAGGCTGGAAACAAAACCGCGATGCTTGAGGGGCCCACTGGCAGAACATGGTACGTCTCAATAGAAAAAACCACAGACGGGATGTTCTTCACCGACGGTTGGTCGAATTTCGTGCAAGATCACAGCTTGAAGGAGTACGAGTTCTTGGTGTTTCGGTACAATGGAAGCATGCACTTTTCTCTGTTGATATTCGATAAAACAGCTTGCGAGAGAGAAGACTTTGATTTGTGTAATGGGAAAGATAACGGGGGTTTGAAGGAAGAGAAATTGGACGTGGTTTATGTAGATGGAGGAAATCGAAAGGGGAAAAGCCGCATACACTAAGAAGAAGAGAACAGGAATGAGTTGATTTATGAAAGGTAAAGAGGATGCTACAAATTTGAGGAAATCGGCTGCTCTATTGCTTTTGAATTACGAAAATATTATTTTTTGCAGTTTGTAGAATTTTGTTTTTAATGTTAGATGATTCTTTGTGGCTTGTGGGGCTAAAATATGAATTCAAAGTATTTGTTGTGTGATGAGAGGAATATTTTAAGAATCCATATTCAATTTGTTGCGAATGAAGTAACAATATGTCATCTCATACAATGTTATAGATTACTGCAAGGATGTTACAGATTTCACGGAGATAAATTAATTTTAAATAGACTTTGTGTCCTACACTAATATTATTATATCTATTTTCAAAATCTAGCTAATATCATTATATCTATTTTCAAAATCTAACTAACCGATCCGAACCATTCAACATGACATTTATATTAGGGGGAATTTCATGTATACTCCTCAAAAACTTGGAAATTGCGTATTTCCCCCTCTAAAATTCATAATATCATATTTACCCTTCTTAACTTCAAAAACTCACAAATATACCCATTTTAATTTTTTTTTTCTATTTAAACTCATTTTAAATGTCTGAAATACCTATTTTACCCTTTATGTATCCCTCCCCCTCCCCCCCCCCCCCCTCTCTATCTGTCTAAGGCGTGGAAACTAGAAATGAAATAAATAACAAAATTAAGGTTTTAATTAAACTTCAGGAGCAGAGGGAAGATTGGTGGGTCGCTACCGAACAACTCTTGTTAATTCAAATTTTACCTCCTTTGAAAAGTATCTCTGACTGATCCCTGATCAACTTGATATCCTGAAACTAGAATAAAATTTGCATTTGCATCTATGTTGAAATAAACTGGCAAAAGTTGCATATGTATGTGTTCAAAAGCAAAGGTTAATGGAACCTAGAACTGACGATTGGACAGTAGCTGGATCAAAACCTTTCAATTATTATTGTTTGTTTCATGAGATTTTCAAGGAGTATGTGGTACTAATTATTCTGACCATATATAAACGAAACTGTCTTTCTTCTTATCTAATAGACATGGCAGGGCATAGAAAAGAGTACTGCTACCTTCATAAACCCGTCTAATTCGGTCTCTTCTGCATCCACTACAAGAGGTGCAAAGGGGGTTTTCTTAAGGTTGTTGAATCATCTCGGTTCTATTAGAAGGCAGCACATCTACCCTACTATGCCCTTCATTTATAAGTTCTAGTTAGTGATTCTACGGCACATGTGATGTTTGATGGATTAAGTCAATTCAAGTTTTTCCAATCATATTCAGGACAGAAGGTTTGATTAATTGATCAAACAAAAACATTAATGATTTAGTTTCAATTCAGTCTCTTCTCTTTATCAGCTAAATTTTTTCGAAAGGCTAGATATAAAGGATGCAGTAATGGTCTTGAAAGGTGATTAAGAGAGAGCTCAATGACATTGAGACTGGTACAGAGGTCGAGCTCAGTTCGTTATGAAAATCTAATATATTGTTAAAAATTTTAAACTGTTAATACTTAAATAGTCATTAAATGGGTCCCAGTTTCTGACAGAAAAATTGAGCCCGCCAGCATGAGTGTGTATCCTCTGAGATATCTCATATTTTGTGTGATTGACGTGTCCGGTGCCTATTCGGGGATATTGCAGGGGCCTGTATTATTTGAGCTTTGAGATTCGTACATAACGTATTTAATCCATTGAGATTTTCCAAAAAGTCATGCAAAATATGACATATCTCAGAGGATGCGAATTCCGCCTGATTTTGCATATGAGATGCGTCAGACGGCAACTTCGTGAGTGCGAGAAACAGGTTGACAGTGTTTGTTGAACTGCAGGAGAGAAAGAATGGGCTAGAGTTGGAGAAGCATAAGCAACGTGGAGTTTAGAAGCCATGTTTATTGACCAAGTGCATAACCAACGTGGAGTTTAGAAGCCATGTTTATTGACTGGGTTGAGATAGGGGACACCAATAGTGTGGGAAAAATGGCACAACGGAGCCGGCTCTGTCACGGAACGGCACGGCACGTGTTACTGTTCTGTACTGTGACCACTTCTTGACATTTTTGGTCACGGCACGGCACGTAATCACGTGAGTAGCTGCACGGCACGCGAGCCACATGTAATTAGGACTGTTAGGTCTTAATTAAATAGTGAATTTTGAAAAAACTAACTTAAATTATAAAAAATAGTTAAACATAAGAAACGTAATTAATTATGTTTGAACACGGTACGGCACGAGATCAAAGTCACCACATGTTAATCATGGCACGTTTTTTCCACTCTAGACACCAAGGAAGAGAGGACAAAGTTCCGATTCAGAATTTGGAAACAATTAGATTTGACTGGTGGCATTATTTAATTATGAGGGTAGAATGGAAATTTCATAAATTTTAAATAATTTTTAATAGAAAAAATAACTATTTGGGTAAATTTGTGAATTTCTAAGATTTAGATGTAAATTTGTGAATTTCTTAGATTTAGATGAGTAAATATGATATTATAAATGTAAGAGGAGAAAATACGTAATTTCAAAGTTTTTGAGGAGATACGTGAAATTACTCCTTTATTTTAAAATGTGATTGGATAACAAATATTATTATTCGTAAAATTTTTTACTTATTATTTAGAGAGATATAAAATCACTATTTTAAAATGGTCCATTATCTTCTGAAAACAGTGATTTGTACTTATTTTAAAAAATAACAAAAAAAAAATTATCCAAGCACATTTTAATGTTTCATTAAGCAATTCGAATCAACTGTTTAAATTAAAAAAAACAGAGAGAGATAACAATGTTAGAGCAGAGCTTGACGAGTACAAAAACCATGGGACATTTTAACCCTACTCAATATCAAAACATCAGAAGTCCAGAAAATTATGCAAAAGCTTCAATGCTTGTCGGATATATTAAATTCAAGTCATAGAACAACTGTTGCAAAAAAAAAAAAATTCATAGAAATACATTTAGTACTAGTAAAGCACACCTATATATATATAGATACCATTACAAAATTCAACTACATTATTATATGCACAACCAAAATAAGCTACCAATACTTCAATAGTTCTTTTCGGAAGTATTACCAGTGCAACCTTAACCAGTAAATTAAGGTTCACCTGTTGGGTTTTACTTTGCAGAAATTGCAGCAACACATCAGCACATCAAAATTAACCCGTCAGCATTTTATATCAAAGACGGGACTTTATCAGCATCCACCGGCATGTGGCAGGTATAATTTCCGGCCCCGCATTCATTCATCATTTCTGCCTCTTTGCATATCTTACTGTCCAACAGTGTAAGAAAATCCCGTACCACACCAAATATTCTGAAAGGCTCATTTTCTTTCACTGAATCTCCATGAAAGAATTCAGCCATATCTATAACTGAAGAAAGGGCAACACTCTCGAGATCTTGAATTTCCAACATTTCCTCTTCTGCCCTTTGCAGAAACACACTCATTCTCTCGTTAAAACTAAGACCCATTCCATTTCCCACAAAAGGACGATTCAGTTGTATCACATTACGAACTTTCTCAATACCATTGCTAAGTTTTGAAACAGTACGTGTAAGCTCATTTGGGTCTATTGCACTTGCCTTCTTGACATTAGCAAGTTCAGATTCAAGTGAAGTGATAAATTGTGGAGCTAATTTCTCAGATTTGATCACTTCAAGGATTATAAAATGCAACAGAGTTGTTTTGCCATCATTGCTCTTTATGTCACCTAGCTTTAGAAGAGTGTCGAGCTTGAAAGCTTTTGCATCTCCACGGTGTGTACCTGAGTTGATGCGGTTGCCGGTTTTAAGAACAGCATCTAGGAGCTTGTGGAACAACCTACAATTCCTTAGCTCATTGCATGCTCCCTAAAAATTGATCACGATGAGATTAAGGTTAAAAAAGGGAAAACTTTTCTTTATATTTTATTTCTTGGCTCCAAGTAAAATTTTACATTGACCAAATGGTATAAAATTGACAAGCACTTACCACCTATGGATGGATCATTAAAACAACTTCATATACTAAAGAGAAACATACCTCAAGAATTCTAAAAGAGCCCTTCAGGTAGCTTACTTCATGCTCAAAATCAGCGATGAAAAGCATGGCATCGACTCGTTTGAAAGCAAAGGGTATTTCAATCACTGCCTTGATAAATGCTTCGGCAGGTCCCAGCTTGAAAGGAGAATCATCTCTGTGTTCTTTCAACTTGCTCTCTTCATCTTTGTTTGGGGACATCTTCATGAGTGCCACTAGCACTTCACTTCCAATGTTTGCAACATTTCCTAAATGCAAAGCCAGAACAACTTATAAGTAAAATTAGTTTACAATAAATAGTTCGCAAGAGAAACTTGTATCAATTATTTTATAGTTATAAATTGAAAAAAAAAAATTCTCCATCCATTAATTTTTGGACAACTCAAAAGAAGGAAAAACTAACACGAGTAGAATTATACCCAGTATTATTCATGCTCATTCCAAAACAATGAAAATATTATAGTACCAAACTTTCTTCTTGATATTCTTACGAACTATCAGATTATATTCCAGAAAACTCGACCCCACAGCACAATAATATGAACATCACAATAGTATCAATATATATGCTAATGATGACATGTATACCAAGCAACATGAGGAATACGAAATTGCTACCATTACCTATGATGAACCTTTTCTAAATTTAATGTAGAAGAAGAAATTGTAGCCAACAAGTACACTGCATATAAACAAAGGGGGATTAGTCTACCTTCCAAAAGAGCCTCGCAAACTTGCTCCTTTGACATATGAAGTGCCTTAAGCAAAATTGCAATATTTTGCGACTTCTTCTGCTCCATTATCAACACATTTTCCGCATCAGTTGAACAAACCCCCATTTTTGTGTTGAACAATTTACCAGGCCCATTTGCAGCCGTCTTGCAACCAAATAAAGATTGAATCATCTCCTCGTTCAATCTACAATTAAAGCAATAACCTTTTCAATACTTAAACAAGAATGTGATAATTATGACAACAATAACAATCTAAGCCGCAACAATAAATAAACAGATCAATGAATTTTAGGTTGACAAAATTAGTTCAAAATGATCCTTCTTTTTCAAAATCTTACTGGAATGAGCCAGACTTGAGATGATCCCAAGCCATCACTCTGCTAGAGTTGGACGGCACCTTGTCCCAGAACAAAGGCTTCAGCCTGGAACCTTCATTTCTCTGCATGTATGGATTCGGGTTTGAGTTCTGATTTAGGTTTGCTCTCCGCAGCAGCATCATAGGTGGAGGTGGTATTGGAGGTGGGCGAAGCTCAGCATCTCGACCCGCTCCACACCAAGTCTCGGACTCCTTTGAGCTTCGTGAAAACCGGGTTGGGCTAGAACTTGTTGGTAATGAAGAAGATACTGATGTGCTTGCCATGTCTGGGTCTGAAACCGAGCTGGGTGCAGAGCCGTCGAAGTTGTCCACCATGCTATGTGAGCAGCCAAGTTGTCGTGGCAATGGAGGTAAGGGACGGAGCTCCGGCGAAGCAGGACCTCCAGAGGCGGCGCCGCCACCTCCGGCATCAGTGGAGGTAGTAGGGTCAAGCGGTTGGCTAGTGCCATGTGGGCTTACGAGTGTGCCGAGGTACAGAAACTCGGTGCTTGGGTTGGAAGTGGAGGGAGGAGGGGGAGGAAACAGGCGGATGCTATCGGAGCGAGCATCCTTAGTGGAGGGTGAGCGGTGGCGACGGCGGCGGAGTTGAACGATCAGGAGAAACAGCAAGAGAGCGAGGAGAGAAACGGAGAGCAAGGGCAGTAGAATGGTCGGGAGAAGGTTACGAGAGGGGGGAGCAGAGTGAGGTGCAGTGGGAAGAACAGAGGTGATATTGGCCGGAAAGGTGGGAAAGGAGGAGACAGAGGCCGGAGGGGCAGGAGGAGGCGGGGGAGAAGGCAAAGAGGGGAAGAAAGGGAAGGTTGTAAAAGGGGTGGTGGTTGTAGGAGTGGCGGGTGTGGGAAGAGAACTGGAGGGGTATTTCGGGGAAGTGGAAGAAGGTGGTTGGACAGGAGGTAAAGCAGGGGGAATGGAAGTGCTGATGCTGGCGAGAGGTGGAGAAGGGTGGTGGTGGTGGCCGCGGAGGATTCTCCGGTGATGAGAGGGTTTGGGATTTTGTGGGCTTAAACGGAGGTAGAGAAGGGTAAAGAGGAGAGATGCGAGAAGCACAGAAGATACTGTACGGATTAGCATTGTGATGTTGGTGCTTGGGGTTTTGGGTTTGGGAGAGAGAGGGAAGAGAGGAGTGGAATGAAGTACTGAACTCTGGACTAAGTGTTCTTTTTTTAAATCCTTAAAGCCCGGTTTAATTTTGCGAGCTCAGATTTTCGGTGGAAGGAATGCATATCCTCTGCATTAACTGAAAAAGGAATCATTCAAGTTAAGGAATCTCAACCGTCTGATTTTAAACGGAACCAATCCGGCCACTGCTTACGATGTAGTGAGTCTTTAATATTAGTGTGGATTTAGTTTACACGAATCATAAAACACATCGGATTATCAATATTCATTAACTCAAAAGATTCCTTTTGAGTTAATGCAGAGGATACGAATTTCGGTCGAAGGGGTTTTGCTGTATAGTATGTGGCCTCAGTTGGATTCAGGGTGGCGGGTGGGGAACTATGGATCGGAATAAAACCAATCCAATAATTTTATTAGGATGAAATCAAGAGGACATCGTACTTGATTAATTAGTTAACAAATTTGTGCAAATCCACAAATAAGTTTTTCGTATGATTCACAGAATCACAATAGATGAGGCGAAAGTAGATAGAAAATATTAAATAATTATTAGGTTTTTTTAATATGTTAGATTATAGTTCAAGACAAAAATTAAAAATTGTATTTATTTTGGTTAGAAAGTTATTAAAAAAAAGGAATACCTGAAATATTGTTGTCTTATTTAAAAAAAACATTTTATTTTAATTATATTTTCATTATAATGACAACACATGATAAAGAATATTATTTTAGGTCAATTCGAAATTTTTCGCATCTGTTAAAGAAAACCACATTGACAGAGAGAGCTTTTGATTCATTTTTTAATGGAAGATGAGAATTACATTTAATGAAATAAACTAAAATATTTTAATGATATAAAACATTTTATGTTTCTTCAAAACTAAGGTGCAAACGAATCAAACCGAATTGAACTAAATCTAGTTCAAGTTTGAGTTTGAACCGAATTATTTCGAAACTAAAGTAGGGTTTCAAATTGAAAAAGAAAAGTTCGAGTTTGATTCAGTGCAATTCAAACTAGTTCAAAATTAAAGCAAAGTTTAGAACTAAAATAAGAGGTTTGAATCAAGTCAGACTCAATTTGAATTCCATTCGAATCAATTTCGAATCAAACTGAATTTGATTTGTTTCATAACCGAGCTGGTTTGATTTATTTCGAATCGAGCACAATCAAATTACAAGCTACGAGTTTTTTTTGCACTCCTAAATTCATAACTTGAGAGTTTAAGAATTGCATTTATAAAATAAATTAATACATAATTATATAATGCATTTTATGTTTTTCCACAACTTGAGAAGAAACTCCTAACATTTAAATATGCAAAAATTTATATCAGGCGTAAATTTACTCACATATTATTCTCTGCCTTTAACAGTATTTTTAAGTTAAATTTCAACCATCGGATCAAATTCACTCATTTTTAAATTACAAAATTGTCGGGTTTGGATCTTGAGAAGTAGTATTAGTATCCGTATCTAAGTATTGAGAGGGAAGCATGAGTCACGTGAAGGGCGAGGGAGGCTCAGAGAACGTGTGGCAGCTAGTCTACACTGAATAATAATGCCAAAAGGTGACCGTACCGCACTCATATACAGAGTCTCAGAGTAGCCGTTTCACTAGCAGTCAAATCGAAATTTGTACTACTGCTTTTCCTGTTTTCCCACAGCTAACATGTAAAAAAGGAATTACGCGAAACAAAAATCATGTAAAAAAGGACGACGAAAATCGGAATATATATTCAATTGAAAAGAATATACTGCGTTTCTTAATCTTACAATCTCTTATTTTTCAAATCCGGCCATTAATACTTTTTTTGAGATGCGTATACATAAAAATTCTAAAAAAAATTGCTTTGAGTTTCATTACCGAAAAAGAATGGCTGGATTTGGAAAAAGAGGGATTGCAGAAATACTGTTGGAGGACTGCAGCAGATTTATTTCCATATTCAATGCGGACTTTTGTAAATAAAGCACATTTTTGGGGTTAACGAGATTTTAAGTAGTTTTTTAGATTTCATGAACTTACAGTGTTATTATTGTTGTATTACCGTTATCGGTCAGATTAATAAATTAATGAGGTCCTGCTGCCGAAATTTTTAAATATACCATCATTCTAAAAAAGATAAATTCAAACATTCCAGTTTTGAAAATTTTCGAATTTTGACATGACCGCATCGCCTAGATGCGGCCACTGTTCTGCGGGCCGCATCTAGGGGCAGCGGCCCATTTTTTTTTTGTTTTTCTCATGTGACTTTGAACTAAAAATAAGGTGGCCGCTCCCTTGGAATGCGGTCCTGATCGCATCGCTTAGAAGCGGCCCGAAATAAGATGGCCGCTCCCTCGAAATACGGCCGTGTCAAAATTCAAAATTTTTTAAAAAAATAGTGTTTGGATTTAACTTCTTTTGAAACATGATATATTTAAAAATTTCGGATCCTGCTGGGAGCCAAGGCCCAAATTTGTTTGTCTTTGCGGTGGATCCAACTGTCAGGTGCGTGCACGGCCACAGAGAAAAAGAAAGTGTCTTTATACAATCAGCGTGATAATTACTGATTAATCCGTTATGTTTGGTTAATTTACTTTGTTATTATGACTTGTACAGTCAGCGTGGATTTCTCGATCGTTAAATTATTCCGAAGAAGGACTAAAAAAAAAAATTGCCACCCCTGTCAGCCTGTCAGGGTTTTGGAAAGACAAAAATGTCTCCTAGATTTTGCTGCTGGTTGGCTTCCAGCTTAGACAAAAACATGTAAGAAATTTTGTGGTACTGATGTCATGTGTGACATGCATGTGGCGCCTTGACCATGCCATACTTCTAATTTTTCATATTTAATGAGTCGGATTTGAATGTCTCTATTTTTTATATTTTTATTTAAAAATATTTAACAATTTAAAATTTTAGAAATAAAAATAAAATTATTGGATATGATCTATATTATTTTATCTATGCACTTGTAAAAAATTATGACATTTCAATTTTATTTTAATTGTCATTAAGGTCTTGTGAAAACATACTAATATAAATAATTTCTAGACGTTGATTTTTCAACTAATTGATTCACATAAAAAGAAAACCGAAACATGATAATTTTTTAAGCATATAGATAAAATAGCATAGATCACATCTAACAGTTTTATTTTGAAGTTTGTGCTTTAAATTTTAAATTATTGAAGTTTTAAAAATAGAGTTATAATAGAGACACAAAAATGAAGGCATTTGAACTCTCTTCTTAATTTATTGGTACTTAAGTTGATATGCTTTAGTGTCAAAAATGCGAAGCGCATTTTAATTTTCCGTTTTTTTTGAAGTAGACAATTGCATCAATTCAGTATAAAAATATGAAAGAAAATTACCGATAAAAAAACTAAATATTTACCTAGAAATAGAAAATGCTACTGTACTTGTAAGTTAACTTTGTTTCGATAGAAAATGATATTGTATTACAAAAAAAATAATACATTACACTGGAGTTATGATACTCATTTTAAGCGACCACAAATCTGATAGAAGGGATATAAATTCCCAACGTAGACAATGGAAGAAGAAAAACTTGTACGATGCTTGCCAAAAAAGATGAGGAAAGTAAATAAAAATGCACTACATGACAATAAAAACGACATGAGTGAGTGTATGGTAATATGCATATCACGGATTGTTACTGTGTTACGATTCTATATTAGAGTTTTCAAATTCTAATGGTCGATCTGAACCGTTCATCTTATTCTCCATATTAGTATGTGTTTGGAGACCAAATTTTACATTTTTTTTAAATTTTTTACTATTTTTTTAGATACTTAGAAAACCACTTGATCTAAAAATTATGGACCATCCAAAAACAGTGATTTTCAATAAATCTAAAAAAATAGTAAAAAAATTTAAAAAAATGTAAAATTTGGTCAACAAACACATTAATATGGAGAACAAGATGGACGGTTCAGATCGACTGTTAGGATTTGAAAGCTCGAATATAGAGCCGTAGCACGATAACAAATTGTAATATGCATAGTACCATAGACTCATTCAAATGACATAACGTTTTTTTTGTCTCTAAAAAGTATGTGTGGATCAGGGACCCATTCAAATGACATAACGTTTTTTTTGTCTCTAAAAAATATGTGTGGATCAGGGACCCATTTCGGATTTTCGTCAAGAAAATAGCAAGTTAGATCTAAATAACTAATCAGTTAATTAGATTTATATAGCACAAATCTAACTTTTTATGACGTATTTTCTTAACATATATTTCAGAACTAAAATAATTAGTACTGTAACGTCCAACTTTTCCTACCAAATATATAAATGAATTATTTTAGTACAAGTTAAAAAAAAAATATTCTTCTTTTGTTTTGTTTGCACTTTGTATCTCTTATATTTTCATTTCGACCTTAGTTTTATAAAGTTTTACTTCGATGAACGTATATAAAAGTAGTTCAGAAGTCGTGATAAATGATATTTAATGATAGAGATCATTGTCATATTTTAAGATTTTTCTGTTTCAAAATCAGGTTACAAAGCGCTAACTGATGGGTCGTTACTGTATTTTGACTTAGTCAAGGTAATTGGAAGAAAATAATTGAATCATTAAAAGTTCAATTTTTTTAATTGTAACAGTAATAATAATATTGGTAATAGTTGTATACAGCTTTGATTGTTATTATTGTAAGTTTAAGTATATTTTTACTGTTGTTGAAGATTATGTGTTGTTAATCATGATAATTGTTGTAATTTTATTAAAATCAACCATTGTTAAGAATCTTAAAAGAAAAACAAGGAGAGAAAATGGACTTAAAGAAGGCAAAAAAGAGAGAAACAGAGTACACTAGTATAGCAATGCTATTTTAAAAATTGAGTCGTAAATATATTAAACTGGTTGGCTGAGTTAGTGCGAAAGCGATAAAAAGTGACTAGCTAATTTGCGGCAAAGTTATATATTACAATATGCTAATATATTTTCAGCTCCTTTGTGAACTCAATTATAAAATTTAGCAGATTAATTTCAAACGAGAAATTTAAATCGTTGAAATCTATTTACCTTATGAGTGATGTATTTATATAAAAAAATTAAAAGTTTTGAACAAATTTTGTACATAATCGAGCAGCCAAAATTAGAAGGTTTATAACTTAATTCTAATGCATTTATTTTTTGAATTTTTTTTGCCGCTTCTTTGTACAAAGTTAGATCGAATTAAAAATTTACATATAGAGATGAATCACTATCACTAATAAGGTAGATGACCAATATAGTAAGTTATACCGTGCTACTAACCAATCCAAAAATCCAATACAATGTACATATCAAAGTCTCATGTACCATCAAATTTTACTATTTTCTCTTATTTATATAGATGATTTCATTTTATGTGCAAATTTTGATACGTTTTTTATAATTTTAGATTCATTTTAATATTTACAAAAAATTGTAAATTTTGATATAAAAGTTTCATTAATCAATTAAAAATCAACCGTTAATATAAAAGAAAAATTACCGCTAGCATGTTGAATAATAAGCTAACGCTACTCCATTGGAGAGGTTCAGGTCGAGGTGCTTTTCTGATCAAATTTTGCAATAAACGGCAGTAATTCCAGTATGCCACAGAAAAACAATGCACTGACGGGGAGTGGGGTCCAGATCCCCTAAAGTAGACCTAACTTTTGAATTTTAGATTAGGACCGTCTGATTCGAATCTGTTGCTTGAATTCACTTCGAGATTTCGGATTCGTTACTTGGGATGGGTGCACTTCATTTCAGATGAAACGGATTAGAATCGGACGGTCTGGATCCAAAATCCAAAAGGTGACCGAGTGGGAACAGCGAAGTGTGAAATTGTGAACAGTGAGTTCATTTAACGCAAGCAATACTTCTTTGTAGTGTTTGGTAAACGGTTCGGGCCGAGCGGTCCGGGCAAAAACCGGGCACGGGCACGGGTAGCCACGGTCACGGGCGTCACGGGCACACGGGCAAAACGGGCCGGGTATCATGGGTTTTTTATCAAAAATCCTGCCCTGCCCGTTTAATATCCGTGCCCGTCACGGATTCGGGGGCAGGACGGTCCGGGTACGGGGGGCCGGGCGGTTCGGTCCGGTCCGAATCCAGATCCGGATCCAGTTTTTTATTTTTTTTCCTTCTTTAAAAAAAACAGAAATACAAAAAACAGAAATAAAATTCAAAAATAAGAAAAACAGAAATAAAAAACAGAAATAAGAAAAACAGAAATAAAAAAACAGAAATAAAAAACAGTAATAAAAAAACAGAATTTAAAAAACAAAAATAAAAAACAGAAATAAGAAAAACAAAATTTTAAAAACAAAAATTAAAAAACAATATTTAAAAAAACTGTAATGGGGGAATTTGAGTTTAAATTTTGAATTTTAGATCAAAAGTAAAAAAAAAAAAAATCTGCCACGGACACGGACACGGGCACACGGGTTCACAGACACAGGCGTCACGGGTATGAGTTACGGGTACGGGGGTCCGGATTCTTATGGATATTTTTCACAAAAACTAGATCCAACCTATTTAATACCCGTGCTCGTATATCCGTGTACCCGTACATACCCGTAGCACGAGCATGATCCGATCTGAACACAGTTATAAACAAACCAGTCCGGATTGAACCCCCGGAGATATTTACCAAAGACTACTTCTTTGACACTAACGACTCTGGATTCTAGGCATGGGATACTTGTACAGTTATTCTGTTCGGAGCTAAAATATCCGTACCTAAAAAGTCTCCGATATGATTCACTTTGAGATCGTACTATCTTTTTGTTCATAGACATAGGACTTATTATTCAGTGTCCAATTTTTTATTAATTAAATGTGCCGGATGAATCACAATATTTTTTAAATTATTTATAAGTAATTTTTAAATCAGAATTAATAATTTAGAATTTAAGTATTTTTATTTTTTTCAATAGCACATAAATAAATATATTAATTTTTCTTACAGCTGTGAAAATTTCGGTCTGAAAAATATTAATTTGAGTTATTTGTTACAGTCTTTCTAATAAATCAAATTATATTGTATTTCATTTATTTTTAAAGAAACATATTCAATATTTCTAATATTTTAATACAAAAAAAATTCGGTTTAAAAAAAAAAAAGAAGCAAAATGCACAAATCCGGTTAACTAATAACCGGACTCAAATCAAATTTCCAATTAATGATTAACCAGAAATTTGATTTGAGTCCGGTTACTGGTTAACCGGTTTAAGTAGTTTTGCAATTTCAATAGCTAAGTGATTATTTTTTAAATTTTATTTATTTTTTGAATATATATAAAAAAATCGGTCTTAGCTATGATGACTTTTAAATGATCATGACGGAACAGCAAATTCAGGTCTATAACGAGGCAAGAATGTTCGAATCAAAATTTTTACTGTCACAATATAGAGTAAGACTAATATGATATTGGTGTTATTTGAAACTAAATAAAACCACATCTTAAATCCTTAGATCTGTTTTAAGATTTGTACAAAATAAAGTGTTTGAACAGTAAAAACAGATATTATGAATCTTAAAGCAGATCTAAGAGTTTAAGATGTGGTGTTATTTAGTTTCAAATAACACCAATGTCATATTAGCCTAACTCGACAATATATATGAAATTTTGACTAACGCATGCATTAATCTTCTAGCTACTTACCGTTAACAACAGAGTTGATCCACTTATTTAATAAATTTAATCTTAATTAATATTTAATTAATTATAATTAATATATAGGGAGATATTAAATAATTAGATAAACAGATTAAGAAATAGACAACTTGGGGTGGTGTTTGGTTGTGGACTGAAGCTATTGAGATCTAAATTAGTTATTCTAACGTAGGCCGACCTAAAATTCATGTCCAGTTGGTACTTAAAGTTATACATCGACTTAGGTTATTCCTTGTTTGCTAAGAATTTGATGACTTAAAGCATGTTTTGATATTACAAATTATTTTATCTTACAAAATTTGAAATATCAATAATAAAACTTTTCTATTTTGATTAAAAGAAATAGAGATGTATTTGCTAAGAATTTGGTGACTTAAAGCATGTATTTTTTTTTTTCATTTTGATTGAAAGAAATTGTACAAAAAAAAAAAAACAGTTAAGTACAAATTAATTCTATATCTTAGAGATGTATATTGTATTTAGTGGATCTTATTTAATTAAACTTATATCTATATTAATTTATTTTGTCAAAAATATATATTGGGTTACTAAATTTTTTATTTGCAGTACATTCCAAAAAATATTTCATTTAGTTACTTTCTAGATTGCATATTTTGTTAATTTAAAAAGTTATGCCATCTAATTTTTTTTATTAATTCTATAGTTGATAAAGTTATAAGTTTCATCATGTTTAAATAAAAAAATTAATTACTTATATTACATTTCTTAAAAGAATGATTAAAAATAATAAAAACTAAGAAAAGTTAGACATCATATTCTAATAAAATAAAATCACCTGAAGAGGTGGGTTAATTTAGACCAATTTAAACTATTTTAAATGCCGACTTATTTTATTTTAATCCAGCTCAATTAAACCACACTTCGCAGGATAAATAAGGTTTAAAATCCTTATTCCACATGTTAGTCCATAATCAAATATGATTTATAAATCTAACTGTCTTAGGGCTGACACGTTTCTCTGAGCATTACCGTCCGATAGACAATAGTCCGGATTGATCAATAGAAGAGTGACCACAAATGTTATTACGGGAGAGGGATAGCAGATCATAGCAGGGCTCCAATCGAACAAAACTGCCTCGTTATGCGTTCGCGCCGAATCTCAGACAGCATTCAAGCATGGATTAGTGGGGCCGCCGTTTTAGACGACCAGCTGTGGGCCATGCTGAATTGATTACTTCTGAACGGCTATTTCTTCTGATTTCTTTTTGTTTTTTAATATAAAAAAAGACTATTAACAAAAGAGAAATGAGCCTGCCTAATAATCAATACGGCCCCTTTTGTATATGAATGGTATTCAATTCATTGTGGGCTTTAAGGGCCGATTTTCTACATCGTTCAATATTTTAGTTTAAGTGTTCAACCAACCTAAAAATGTTATCCATGCCTATTAGCTGGTCAAACGAAGTTAAATCCTTAATTTGAAATTGACCACCACAGATTTCAATTCTGATGCCAGAAACCAAAGGAATACTTTTATGCAACGCAACATGCCAATGCACCGTGATTAATCTGTTTAATTGTCCAGACTGTTCTATCGAAATATCAGAAGAAGATGGAGAGCGTGCACAAATCTCAACAAGTTGTGGCTGTTCAGATATATATTTTTTTGAGGAAAAGGCTATTCAGATTAATTTAACCTACAACTCAGTGCGAGTAGGTTGAGCTCTTCATCGAGTGAGGGAGAAGAAGCCGGTCGACGGGTTCAGGAAAGAGGAATAAGATAGAGCAACGAATTTGATTGGGTTTCACCGCCAGTATGGAAGAAATTAAGGAAAATGATGGCAAAATGAAAGCGTTCTTCATCCGTGAAAGAGAAGATGTAATTGACAGATAAGAAGGAGAAATAGACAGGTCAGCATTTACAATTCAATTCGTAAGACGTTGGAGATGCTCTAAGATCATATTTGATGGTGCTTGGCATATCGTAATTGGATCTCTTTTAAGGGTACGTTTGGATTGTGTAAGAATTAGTTAAAAAATAATAATATTTGAGTTAGTGGTTAAAAATAGTGCTAACTCGAGTGATATGAGAATATCACTAATTTTGAACTATTCGAACTAGTAAAAATGCTATTTAAATTGTATGTTTGAAATTTTAACTAATATTATATTATATTTAATAATTTAAACTAATATTATAATCCATTTAAACTAATATTTTATAATACTAAAGTAATATTTAATTTAATACTAATATAATTTAATATAATATTCCAATTTTATATTTTATGTAATACTCATCTAATATTTAAACTAATTTTATATTACATTGTAACATTTAAATTAATATTATATTATATATAATCTAATATTTATTTAGAAGAGGGTTCAAATGTCTTCATTTTTTGTACCTCTATTTTTAAAAACTTTAATAGCTTAAAATATAAAACTTAAAAGTCAAAATAAAACTATTGAATGTGATTTATGTTATTTTTTTTATGTGCTCATAAAAAATTATCACACTTCAATTTTGTTTTTATGTGAATCAATAAGTTGAAAAATCAACATCTCTAAATTATCCATGTTAGTACATTTTTTACAAGCTCTTGATGACAATCAAAATAAAGATAGAATGTCATAATTTTTTACACGTGCATAGATAAAATGATTTCGATCATATCCAACAGTTTTATTTTGACTTTTAGCCCATGTTTGGTTGTGACCTAAATGGTGGAATAAGGAGTTTAGGCCTCATTATTCCACCAAACGTGCCTTAAATGAGCCGGACTAAGATGACATAAGCCGATATTTAGGCCGGCCTAAATTAAGCCACCTCACATGGTGGTTTAGTTTTTATTCCACCTCGTGGCCTAACTTGAATGATTATAATAATATTTTATTTGTATATAATTAGTATATTATTGTTAATAATTATTATTAGTATATAATTATATAATTAATATCTTATATTGTTAATATATTAAATAATTATTATAATAATATTATATGATTAATATTCTTTTATTAATAATTATTATTAATAAATAATTATATAATTATTATGTTATATTGTTAATATATTAATATTGTGTAATTAGTATCTTATTAACGATATATAACTATATAATTAATATGTTATATTGTTAATATATTAAATTATAATAATAATATTATATAATTAGTATCTTATTATTAATAATAATTATTAATATAGAATTAATACCCTATATTGTTAATATATTAAATAATTATTATAATAATATATTAATATTATATAATTAATATTTTCTTATTCATAATTATTATTAATATGTAATTATATAATTAATATGTTATACTGTTAATATATTAAATAATTATTATAATAATATTACAATATATTATAGTTGTTATTAATATATATTAATATCATATAATTAGTATCTTAATAATGAATAATTATTAATAATTAATAATTATTAATAATGAATAATTATTAATTATTAATAATTAATAAGATTGATAATTAATAATTATTAAGATTGATAATTAATAATTATTAAGATTGATAATTAATAATTATTAAGATTGATAATTAATAATTATTAAGATTGATAATTAATAATTAATATTCTTAATATAGTAAATCATTATTATAATAATATTATAATATATTATAGTTGTTATTGATATATTAATATTATATAATTAGTATCTTATTATTAATAATTATTATTAATATATAATTAATATTTTATATTGTTAATATATTAAATAAATTTATAATAATATATAATATATTAATATTATATAATAAGTATCTTATTATAAATAATTAACAAATTTAGGCTTTTAAAACTTTAGTCGTCCATCAACTCTAACCAAATAAGGAATAGTTTAAGTTATGGTTTAACTTTAGGCCTCAACCAAACATGAATAATTTTGACCGGCCTAAGTTGGAATAACCAATTTAGGCCTCCTTAGCTTTAGGTCACAACTAAACATGGGGTTAAGTTCTAGATTTTGAGTTATTGAGGTTTTCAAAAATGAAGACATAATTGAGGCACAAAAAATGAAGATATTTGAACCTCCTTATTTATTTAATACTAATATAATATATAAAGTAATATTATATTATATTTAATATTTAAATTAGCATTATATTATATTTAATAAAATATTATATTTAATAATATTTAATCTAATATGATATGATATTATATTTATTTAATACTAATATAATATTTATACTAATATTACGTTACATTCAGCAATTAACATTTACGCTAATATTCTATTATATGAAATATTCAAATTAATATTATATTATATCTAATCTAATATTAATCTAATTTGATATTATAATTATTTAACACTAATCTAATATTTAAATTAATATTATATTACATTTAATATTTAAACTAATATTACATTTAATCTAAGTTGATATTATATTTATTTAATACTAGTTTAATATTTAAACTAATATTATATTATATTTAAATTACAATATGATATTTAATTTAACATTTTATTTAATATTTATATAATTTGATAGTATCTTTATTTAATACTAATATATTTTTAAATTAACATTATATTACATTTAATATTTTATTTAATACCAATCTAATCTAATATTATATTATATTTAATACAAATTCAATATTTTATTTAGTATTGATTTAATATTTAAACTAACAATAATAAAAAAGAATCAATATTTTATTAATATCATTAACTCCACTAGCTCTATTCTTACTAACTCACCATTTCTACGAGTTAGTAGAATAGAACTATTTTTGAGCTAATCCAATTTGTTAATTTATTTTTGAATCACTAAGGTTTGAGAATAGCGGAGCTAATTCAAAATTAGCTTTATTCTTGAGTGATCCAAACACATTATCTTTGCAAAGCTTAAAATCATTTTTTTAAAGTCTCTTTTTGTCGACTTTGTTAATCTTATTTCAATTTTTAAGTTAACATTTTACATGGTTTAAACAATTGAGTTTCCTTAAAAAAAAACTAAAAACTGACTTTCTAAAATTTCATCAACCAAACACTTCTTCCTTATTAAACCTTTAAATTTAAGTCTAACTAATTTGTCGAACACCTTTGAGATTTTGGGATGATACCAATAACTCAAAAAATGGGATCCGGACTCGCATCAGTCTCTGGTGCTACCGTCCAGCAGTCCGGATTTATCAACAGAAAATTGAAAAGAAGGTTATTACGAGAGAGAGAGAGAGAGCAGGCCTCCAATCGAACAAAACTGCCTCGTTATATGCATTCGCGGTGAATCTCAGACAGCATTCAAGCATGGATTAGTGGGGCCGCCGTTTGAGAAGAGAATTCGTATCCTCAGCAATAACTCAAAAGGAAATCTTTTGAGTTAATGAATTATGATTATTCAATTTATTTTAAGATTTGTGCAGATTAAATTCGTAATAATAATAAAGGACCTCTATAGTATAAGCAGAGACCGAATTAGCTCTGTTTAAAATCAGATAATTGAAATTCATTAACTCAAAAGATTTTTTTTGCCGACATTTTTAAAAATACCCAAAAATAAAAATAAATTATTAAAAATAACTAGGGTTTGCCCAAATTTTAAAAAATGTCCAAACCGCTTATTTTTCGGGCAGTCTAGAATTTTTATTCTGAACCAGCTATTTTATCGGCTATCCGAGATTTTTTTTTTTTTTTTGCAAATCAAATTTGCACATGTGGTTAATATAGCAAAACACCTTCAAAAATCGTAAAAATTGACCGACATGCAGTCTTGACATTATAGAATAAGACTGTGAAGTTTCATACAAAATCTCAAAACAGGTCGTGAGATATTGGCTCTAAAAAAATTGGCCAAACTGCTGAATATTTCATTCTGAACCCAACTTTGCATATCTGGTTAACATAGCAAAACACCTTCAAAAAAATGTAAAAATTGATCGACATTCATTCTTGACATCGTATAAAAGAATTGTGAAGTTTCATACAAAATCTCTGAACAAGTCGTGAGATATCGACTCTAAAAAATTGCCCGAACTGCTGAATATTTCATTCCGAGCCCAACTTTGCACATCTTGTTAACATAGCAAAACACCTTCAAAAATCCTATTGTACGATGTCAAGAATGCATGTCGGCCAATTTTCACGATTTTTGAAGGTGTTTTACTATGTTAACTAGATGTGCAAAATTGGGCTTAGAATGAAATATTCAGCAGTCCGGACAATTTTTTAGAGTCGATATCTCATGACCTATTTGGAGATTTTGTATGAAACTTCACAGTCTTGTTGTACGATATCAAAACTGCATGTCGGTTAATTTTTACGATTTTTGAAGGTGTTTTGCTATGTTAACCAGTTAGGCTCAGAATGAAATATTCAGCAGTTCGGGCAATTTTTTAGAGCCTCACGACCTGTTCAAAGATTTTATATGAAACTTCACAGTCCTGTTATACAATGTCAAGAATGCATGTCGGTCAATTTTCACAATTTTTGAAGGTGTTTTGCTATGCTAACCAGATGTACAAATTTGATTTGCAAAAAAAAAAAAAAAAATCTTGGACCGCCGATAAAATAGCCGGTTTGGAATAAAAAAAAAATCTCGGACTACCCGGAAAATAGGTGGTTCGGAATAAAAATTCTAGACCGCCCAAAAAATAGGCGGTTTGAACATTTTTAAAAATTTGGACAAATCCGAGTTATTTTTAATAATTTATTTTTATTTTTGGGTATTTTAAAAATGTCGGTTTCTTTTGAGTTAATGCAGAGGAGACGCGTTTGAAGAGAAGGCCAGTTGTGGGCCATGGTGAATTGATTACTTCTAAACGACTATTTCTTCTGATTCTCTCTTTTTTAGAAAAAAATATATATATATTAATAAAAAAAAAATGAGCCTGCCTAACAATCAATAAGGGCGATTTAAGTCATTGTGGGCTCTTAGACTTTAAGGGCCGATTTTCTACACCGTGCAATATTTTAGTATTAACTTATAGGGAAAATTTCTAGTGTGCCCATCAAAACTTTAGAAATAGCCAATATTCTCATGAAATCACCATAATATTCAATATTCCCATTCAAAATTAACTTTATTTCTTTTATCCCCTTTTACTTCTTTTACCTTTTATTTAATTGTTTTAAAAAATAAAATTACCATTATAACCTTTAATGTTGAAGGGAGATGTCCAGGTTCTTTCTTTTTCTTTTTCTTCATGCATTAGCAAATTCGTTTCCTAAATCGCAATCCCACACATCATCTCCTCCGTCTAACTCCCTCATACAAGTTATTTGAGAAACTGAGACTCGGTGAAAATAAAATAGATACCCAACATACATTAGAAGGTCCACAAACCCCTCCAGCAACTGACAAGATGGCGCTGATGAGGTTCCACAAACCACCGAGCCAGGAACTTCCCCACCACCACCTCATGACGTTGACGAGATCTTCCAAAAGATGGAGATGGGACTCATACCAAATGCAAACTCCATGCTCAACAGCATGTGCAAAGATGGGCTGGTACAGGAGATAACGAAACTGTTTAGTGAGATGCACGAAAAAAGATGCGAATCCTGAGATGGTGATCTCCACTGTAGTGGTTGAGGTGTTCTACAAGGTCTTGAGATTCAAAGATGTGATCAAGGTTTATCTCAAGATAAAGAAGAATGGAATTGTGCCAAATTTGTACAGCTATGGGTTGTGCAAGAGGAGGAGGTTGTCAGATTGTGAAGAGTTACCCTTTGAGATAAAGAAGGCAATTAGAACAAAGAAAAATTAAAGGGATCAAACACTTTTGTGTTTTGAGATGAAGAAGGCATTAGAACGTACAAAAATTAAAATGACTGGATGCCTCCCTTCATAAATAAAGGTCATAATGGTAAATTCCATTTTTAAAACAATTAAATACAAAGTAAAAGAGATAAAAGGGGATAAAAGAAATAAAATTAATTTTGAGTGGGCATATTGAATATTATGGTGATTTCATGGGGATGTTGGATATTTCAAAAGTTTTGATGGGCACACTCGAAATTTTCCCTAACATATATGGGTATAATATTCCTTCACTACACTTGCGTAGAAAGTTCAACCAACCTAAAATTTTTATACATGCCTATTAGCTGGTCAAATGAAGTTAGATCCCTAATAGTTTATGCAACGGAACATGCCAATGTGCATTATTAAGCAATGCCAATTATTTACGAACCATATTATATAGCTTAAATCATGGGCGGTGTTGTATCAGTTCTGTTGGCATCAATTAAATAAATCTCTATTTTACTGGCCTGAACTTGTTATCAGCTTTAACAATCCTGCCACTTGGGATTAATAATTATTTTAACAAGTGAAAGAAAGACCAGCTCGGCCAGACTGCCACTAAGTAGTGATGTTCACATTTCTGGTCCTGAAACTGAAAGAAACAGATAGGCAAGTAGGCATGCACTCACATTCTATCTCAGAAAATATTCTCCTTTCATACTATATGAACACAATTTTTTAGAACTTAGTATAGTTTTTGAATATCATTTTTTTCCCTGAATCTGTTAGCAGGTTTGGCTTGTGCAGATGTGCACTTTCTGATTTTTCATTTATTCAACCTAGCATTACTTAATCTTGTTGGGAATCATAAAGGCCAGGCAATTACGTTTTATCCAGATATTAAACACTTATATCTCATTTAGGGGTCAAATACTTAAACTCCGGGGAAGAAGAAACAATCCTCACCTTAACTTAAGGACCGTCCTATGCCAAAGAGACTCAAAACATAATATTTAGTGTGGAATACAATACCTGATTCCATGCCATTTGCCATGGAATATCCAAAGCATATGGTGGAGCAGCAACTATTTCCGTGAGCGCGAGACAGACTCTAGATGCCAAGAATTATGTATAAAATAATCTCTCTTCATAATTCTGAGTTGAGTTGGTTATCTTGTGCTTTGGGGACCCATCCTTATATAGGGTTACACATCTGGCACCACGAGTGTGTCCGCACTGGGGTTGAGATGTGTTCAAATAACTACTTTTTTTTCAGCCTTGATTTTGCCCAAGTCCTGAGTGCGTTCGCATTAGACTCGGACTTTTTCTTGTGTTGTTCTAAAGTTTTCAAAATTGGCTAAGTATTGAGTGCGTCCACATTGAGGACCAGTGCATCAACACTCGGAATTCTGAACGCAGTTTTCTATATTTGCAAATCTCAGAATCAGTCCATCAATAATTTCGATCTTTGTCTAAATTGTTCTACACATTTATGAACCACATCCTATTGAATATATAGATTGTCTACATATTAAATCACTTTAATTGTGACAATCATATATGACAGTATACAATTCATAATTATATTACATATATGGGATTTGGCTAATATGCTATGGGTAGCTAAGAGGCCTCCCGTGCTACGGCTCAATATTCGAGTTTTCAAAATCCTAACTGTCAATCCGAACCGTTCATCTTGTTCTCCATATTAATATGTGTTTGGAGACCAAATTTTACATTTTTTGAAAAAAATTTACTGTTGTTTTAGATTTATTGAATATCGCTGTTTTTTATGGTCCAGATTTGTCTGAAAAACAGCAATTTTCAATAAATCTAAAAAAATAATAAAATATTTCCAAAAAATGTAAAATTTGACCTCCAAGCACATATTAATATGGAGAACAGGATGAATGGTTCGGATCGACTGTTAGGATTTTGAAAAGTCGAATATTGAGCTGTAGCACAAGAGGCCTCTTAGCTACCCATAGCACCATAGCCAAGTCCTACATATATGCTCAACTTTGAATTAAGATTCAACAAATTACACTCTACTCTGATCAGATAAAGAGAGAAAATCCGTTCCTTGACTGGACAAATCAAATATTCAGTTCCAGGATTTTAGACTATTTTGTCCAAGCAATGCTTAGTTTAGTGGTTGCCTTTATAGTTCCAAGAGAAGAGTGTCTTCTTTCACTGCTGCGATGACACTCTTGGGCATTTTCTGATACAAACCATAACATTTAATTTGAGCCATCTTTTTTTTTTAAGGGGGAATTTCATGTGCACCCCTCAAAAACTTCAAAATTACGTATTTCCCCCTCAAAACTTAAAAATTACATATTTTACCCTTTAAACTTTAAAAACTCACAAATTTATCCATTTTATTATCTTTTATATTAAAACTCATTTTAAATTTATAAAATGTCAATTTTATCCTTTATTAAAAGAATAAAAAGTCCAACGACTCAAATTTAAATTTGAAGGGTTCCTATATGATCCGAACTACAAGATCCATGCACATTAGACCAACACAAATTTTGAGGCAAACACACACGAATATTGAAGTGACATGCACAGATCTTAATGCGATGTGTGCGGATAAAAATTGCTATAAGATTTGTGCACGCTAGATCAGCATGAATCTTGAAGCGAACACGCATGGATATTGAAGTGACATGTGATGCATGCAGATCAGATGGTATAGGTACTCTTCATATTCAAATTAGAGTTTGATAGGCTTGATATGCTTTTAATAAATGGTAAAAATGGGTATTTTATATATTTGGAATAAGTTTTAATATAAAAAACAATAAAATGGGTAAATTTGTGAACTTTTTAAGTTTAGAGGAGAAAATACTTAATTTTGAAGTTTTTGAGGGTATACGTGAAATTCCCCCTTTTCTTAAAGCCAGTTGACTTCTTTTATAATTTGTATCATTAAATCTAATTAGACTGGAAACAGAACAAGATAATCCTAACATTGAAATAAGAGAAACTAGAGCTCAAACCTTGCATGTTCAATTGTACAGTGTTCTATCGAAATATCAGAAGAAGATGGAGATCAAATCTGAACCGTTATTAATCTGTTCAATTGTACATACTGTTCTATTGAAATATCAGAAAAAGATGGAGATCGTGCACAAATCTTAACAAGCTGTGGCTGTTCAGATTAATCAACCTACAATTTAGTGCGTTTTATCCTTGAAATCTCCTCAGCTTAATTAAAAATGATATCACCTGCCCATCAGCTCTCTACGTCTGTTTCAGAAATCAAGTGTTTTTAATGGATTTGCATTTAAATATTGTTTTGTGACTTCTATCACAATTCCATTACAAAATATTGCACGAGTTATAGATGTCGTTTTAGTCCCATTTAAATTAAACTTTGAACTACCAAAGTCGTCATCGGTCATCCTCTAATATTTAATTTGGCGGGTCGTAAAAATTAATGTCCCTCTCTGACTCTCTCCACATAAGTGTATCTATATAAGCACGCAGTCTCTGTCCCCCAAGTATTACCAGAGTTAATCACTTCTTTCTCTCTGTCGCCCTCTCTCTAGAGTCTAGATATCAACAATGGATATTGATTGCATTTACGCAAAGAGCACTTGCCCAACCATCAGGTTAGAAACTTATTTTGTTTTACTTTATTAATTATAGTCATTTTTTTTAAGAGGATGGATCAAATGACACTATTTTTTGGTGACATGGAATGACACCGTTCATTTTCAAAGTTCAAACAGTCGATTCAAACCGTTCAACTTGATGGATATATTAAAATGTGCTTACAGATCAAATTTTACATTTTTCTGAATTTTTTTTTGGTTTATTTAGAGTTCAAAAATTCAACAGTCTGAATATAGCGATTTTGTTAAATACTTAATAAATAGTAAAAAAATTCAGAAAAATGTAAAATTTGATTTCCAAGTTACTCTTAATATTCATCATATTGAACGGTTTGGATCGACTATTTAAATTTTGAAATTTCAAAAATGAACATTGTCACACCATGTCACCAAAATAATGGTGTAATCCGATCCCTCCTCTTTTTTTACTTATTTTTTCTGAAAACATAGCTTTTTAATTCTTTGCATTTTTCGATCATAGAAGAGCAGATTTAAAGGAATTCAGATCACCCCCCGGTACCGTAACTAGAATTATCAAATCTGAACCGTTCTTTAACTCTGAAACAAATCTCAAAACGGACCCTCAATATCTATAATAGGCACCGAATTATTTTGGCCAGGCTGGGATAACTCCAGACTGTTCTTTTCCCAACAATTAGGTACGGTGTCTGCGGGGATACAGATTCGATTTAAAGGGGGTTCACGGGTGGCTGAACTCCCCTGTAATTGAAAAAACCAGTAAAAATTTCACCTGTAATTTCTTTTATATTTAATAAAGTTCTATAGTTTTCTCCCCAATGAATGAAGTATTTGTTTAATTAAAGCAACAAATATGTCTAGCTCTAAAATACATCTTGCCGATTAAATTCAGCCCTGATGTAGTAAACTTCTGATGCCGCCCCTGAGAGATACTGTAATCATTAACATATCTTCATACTTATTAGTACACTATACAAATTCCTTAATCAACATATTTGCTAATTTCATAAATTAAGGCAATGGTGGAGTAAGGATACTGTGGCTGTTGTCACTGGTGCAAACAAAGGGATTGGATATGCTCTGGTGAAGCGATTGGCAGAGCTGGGGCTAACTGTTGTGCTAACTGCTAGAGATATCAACAAGGGTAAAGCAGCGGTTGAGTCGCTCAAGGAGGTTGGGCTGCATGTTGTGTTTTGTTGGTTGGACATCTCAGATCCTTCGTCAATCGATTCTTTTGCATCTTGGTTGCAGCAGACTTATGGAGGACTAGATATCCTAGTAAGTAGATAAATTGAGTTTGTTGCTAATTGAACTTACATGTGCTTGTGCAAACAGTTGGAATTTATATTTCGTTGGTCTTTTTTTCCTTTTCTTTTTGGCAAAGACTTAGCTTACATGATTATAATGTCATAACTCATAAGCAATAACATTTAACACTCTAATTCCAACATACTCCTTTTAGTAAATAAGTACCAGGAAGTTTTACTTTTTGAATTAGTTTATTAAAATAGATTTTTTTTTTTTTTTGATTAATTCATGCCCTTGGGCCTTATTAAAATAGATTTGAGTGCGGAGCATATGAACATTCCTTTTTGCGCATGACATATTATAATATTATATACATGGTGCACCCCACGTAGCAACCACTAGTATTTAACTAAACGATACAATCAACAAAAAACTTATATTTTATAACAAATAGAAGCGCGTCTTTACATGTCAGTATGTCACCATCAAACAAACATATATAAAGGCTAATTGCAAACGTCGGCTTTCGGCTGAACCAATGGAAGCTAGGTGCCAAAGTCTTTTTTTTTGTCGGGGAGTAAAATTAGAGGTCAAGACAGACAAAACCAAATCAAATCGCCTTAAGTTGATATATTTTTACGGAGCCAAATTTGGGGGTGATGTGCTCACCAAATTCAAACTGTTAAAATCTATGTACATCACTTATTCATAAGTAATGTATGTACATACAAAAATTTGAAAGTTTTGAATTAATTTGTTACAAGATTAAGTGATCAAAGAAATAATTATTTTCTAAATTATTTTTTATATTGATTTTTCATTATTTTTTTGATCACTTGACTTTATAACAAGTATATTCAAAACTTTCAAAATTTTGTATGGAGATGCATCACTCATGAAGTACATAGATTTTAACAGTTTGGATTCACTGTTTGAAACCAATTCAATATGTTTTTAAAGTTGTACTCACCAAACTTTCTTAATGAGCATATCGCACTCTAACTTTACTCTATTTTTATAATATTTTTCATTTACACACAAAAAGATCTAAGAAAAATAGAAAATGGGAAAACAAAACTTCTTATCAGCTAACAATTCTCCAAAAAATTGCATCTAATTGAACACTACAATTGCGTCATAGGTGAACAATGCCGCAGTCTCCTTCAACGAGATCGGTGCAAACTCAGTTGTGCATGCAGATACCGTGATTCAAACCAATTTCTATGGATCAAAAGGGCTCATAGAAGCGCTACTGCCGATGTTTCGTCAGTCAGCCACTGCCAGCCGGATACTTAACATGAGCTCCCAACTCGGGCTACTCAATGTAAGTATTAATCTAATGATTGCATAGAACATGCAACACATTACATCAGAAAGTATAGAAAAAAAGGCGCCTGTTTAAAATTGAATGCCGTTGATCCATCCTAGGATCTCAAAATGAACAGAAAAAAAATGAGCTAGCCCAAAGAGTAAGAAAGCTGAAATACGAACTTAAAAAAGAAAAGCAGGTGCTAAGTTTTAATTTTGAAATTGTTACCAGAAAAGAATAAAAAAAAGGAAGCACGATTAAAATAAATTAAAACTTGCTTAATCTAACTGCTTACAGAAACTACAAAACCAAGCATGGAAAGAACTACTGATGGATGAACAGAGACTATCTGAAGAAAAAATTGAACAAATGGTGCTACAGTTTCTCAGTCAGGTTAAAAATGGAACTTGGCAAGAGGGAGGTTGGCCAAAGCTTTGGACTGACTACTCAGTTTCGAAACTTGCATTAAATGCTTATTCCAGACTACTTGCAGAGCACCATAAAAGCCGAAATTTGAGAGTGAATTGTTTTTGTCCCGGTTTCACACGGACTTCGATGACACGAGGCCAAGGCTGTCACTCGGCAGAAGAGGTTGCTGATGTGGCAGCCATGTTCCTGTTGCTCCCTAGTAACGAGTTGCCAACTGGCAAATTCTTCAAGTGTTCTAGTTCAAAACCCAGATCTAAAATTTAGGGAAGATTGATGTATTCTCTCCCCTGTAAAGTAATTAGCTTATTGCATAATTCACGAGTTATAAAAGGTTTTGACAAATTGAAATTTTCATTCCCATATTAAAAATTATCATTCCTACAAAATTTCCATTTCTATGTTGCCAAACAGGCCCTAAACCTTTTTCAAAAAGTACGTAGCAAGGTGATTCTATTTTTAAATTGGAATGGAATGTGAAAACGCAGCACTGGCTTTTTCATACACAAAGATATGTAGGCTGAGAGCAATAACAATGTATGAAATTTTTTGAAACGCAAAATATTGAAGAAGAAAAGATATTACCAAAATAATAATTATGCAAATTACAAAAGCAGCAATGCAGCATGGACATTTGCTGAAGTACAGTGCATCCAAAATAAGTGGCTAAAAGTGTAAAAAGCTAAAACATTTATTTCTCTTTGTGAATAATTTAGCCCTTAATTTTAAAATTCTGCTGCAAGCATGAAAGGTCAACTCAAATCTGTAAAATGAAATTAAACCAAAAAATGCTCAGCTCATAGAAAGGGAAGATTTAATACGGTCAGCAATGTGAGGCAAAACCCTTTTGCTGTCATCAATGGCTTGATTTACACATGATTCTAGCTCATTTATGGCTTGCGTCTTTATCATTTGAAGTTTTGCATTTTCAAACCTATCTTGGCACACCATCAGAGACCTGTTCATCCTCTCCTGATAAAAGCACAGAAGAATATAGTTAATCTCACAAAAATCAATATGATTGTAACTAAAAATAGAATAATCTTAGTTTCCACAAAACAAGCATATCAGAAACCCTAGAGAATCAGAAATGTCTTAAACACATAAAGAGAAAAGCCCCGACACACAGCTCATTAATGCAAATAAGTTATACTAACAGAACTTGGAAATTTAGATGTTTGCTTTCTCATATTTGAGATAAGAATTCACATAGCTGTGCTTTAGATTGGAGGTGAATTCTCCCCAATTTATCATATTTTTCTCAAACACCCATTTGAGCCCGAACTTTTTTTATCAAATAAAAGTGTAATTTTGAAATTAATCACAAGGAAAAAAAATAATAGAAGGATTTCAGAATATAATTAAGGACAAACTTTTTTTCAGTCCCTACACATTATTTTTTTCTGACACAAACAACAAAAACAAAAACAAAAACAAAAAAACAAGGGAAGGGAGATGCTACTGTATATAAAAGCTGGGGATAGATAATATTTCCGTCTCCAAAGCAATTTCCCACCTTTATTTTTTCTCCTTTTCCCTTTGGCCCATACAAAGAAGAGGAGAAGTTGGGGATGGGAAAATGTTATCAATCCCCAGGTTTGGACGTTGTTAGCATCTCCTGTCCCTGTTATGTTTGTTGTTTCTGTTAGAAAAAAATACCAGTAGGGGCAGAATTTTAAGACCTACTCTACCTTTTTTGAATTTCATTGGTTATTATCTAGAGATTTTATTTCAAACTTAACCTTTGTTAAAAAAAAAGTTAACATTTTAGCATATAAAATTTGGACTACCATACCAAAAAAACTCAAATTAGAACATGATGCAAATAAGAAAACAAAAGATCACAACCACAATAATGGTTGAACAAGGTCTCAACCAATTTGACTGATACCACAACCATACGTCCATACACAAGTGGTCCCGCAGAGTAAAAAATGCAAATGCAAATTATCTCATATTCAGTATTACCTGAAATTTGGCCATCTCAGATTCTACAAGGTTATTAGCATTGAGGACGGGGACACTGCAATTCTCCACACAATTATTTATCTCCTCCTGCCTTCTGCTCCGATCAAAACACTCGTATGCACATTTGAAGTAGGCTTTCTGTCAAGATACCAAAAACCAAAAGATTTATCTTCTATTGAACTAACAGATAAAGCCAGACATTTATTAAAAATAATCAGTCCTTCAAATTTCAAATGCTCTTTTTGGCCAAAGTTATTCAAGTTCCTCTCTAGACATTTAAAGGAGAAAATATCGTCATGATGACAAAGTTCATTTCCCTAAAACTGGGATTTATTATGGGTTCTAGAATACACTAAAGTGAAACTAAAACACAAACTCTGGCAATAAAAATATAGGCGTGTTACTTTAGTCAGCACTTTTATTTTAGTTTTTAATGAACAATGGTTATAAAATTGATGATCACAACGTATTTATTGAACAAAGGATGAACAAAGTAACTCTATTTGGCACAAGTACAACAACTCCATTTGGAATATGGTCGCTATTTAGGGCTGACTAAAAAACACTGTAGACAAATTGGAAATACAGATCTTTATGTTATGTTTATCCAACCAATTGATTTCTATGGTACAAGTACGGACTACGGAACCTAAATCAAACAGAACTTGCAACCGCCAAATCAGCAATATCAACAAATTGAAGGGCCTTTATGCAAACTTGCATACCAAAATCGAGAAAAAAAAATTGAAAGGGGACCTGAAGCGTGAAATTGACATGGTCTTGAACGGAGGCGAGCTGCCCCTGCGCCGCCGAATTTACCTCTTCCAACTTCTTTCGGATCCGGTCTGTTACGATCCGCTCCTCTACCGCCCCCAGGTGATCCATGTCCGATCCAATGTAGAACCCCCTGCGCTTCTAGTTAATAGCGGCGAGAAACGAGAGAACAAGACAAATTGAATTCCAAGGGTTACAGAGGAAATGAAATAGATGGGTTTTGGTAGGGTTTTAATCGAGTTGGTATCCTCTGAGATATCTCATATTTTGCGTGACCGACGTGTCCGATGCCTATTCGGGAGTGACATGGGAGCCAGTATATTGAGCTTTGAGATTCGCGCAGAACGTATTGAAACGGTTGATATTTTCCAAAAAGTCATGTAAAATATGAGATATCTCAGAGGATGAGAATTCGTTTTAATCTGGAGTCTACTTTACTTCTGTTCTGTGGCACCTTTGTAAGACTTAATGTGTAGCACTTCGTCATTCGTTTTAGGTTTAATTTTTTATGTGTCTTTTAACTCTTACTTATTTTTTTATTTAATTTTTAAGACTTTAATATGTTATATTTATCTTTCAACTCTTCTCATTATTTTTTATTTATCCCTTACAATTAGTTTACATACTTTAATTTTAATATTTTTCATTATACCTCTTCTTTATTTCATCTCTTTGAATTAAAGCAAATGAAGACATGGAAGAGAGAAGTATTAGAGACAGCACAGCTGTGCATAATTAGGATAGCTTAGTTTTAGCTTAACGGGTCTGTTAGAGATTAATGGATCCGATATTATGTAAGTTAGTTACAGCAGCTGCTGATATATCTTGTACTGGCTATATATAGTCAAGAGGCTGTAAGAAACAGAAGCTTAATGAAAATTACAAATCAATCATTGTTACACTCTCTCTGTTTATCACATCTTATAAGAAGAGAGACAATAGTGGTTAGTATATTTTAGCACTCCACTCCAAATTGTAGAACTAAATTTGTGATTGAGTTAGTGGGTTACCGAAGCACATTCTTTTTGAATTTTTTTAAAATATTTGTTAGATTACTTATTTTGATGTATAATTAACATAATTATACTAAAATTAGTATCATGTCCGTGCGTTGCAACGGAGATATAATATAAGAGAACAAATAATCTTATACAAAAGAAAAAAATTACACAAGACCAATCATACAAATGCATACATTAAATTTATGTAGTACATAATAATTTTGTGTACCAGTACAAATTGTGCAAAATGGTACAGACCAAACTTTTAGTTTAAAGTACTTGCCATGTTATGTTGTTGTTATATCGTAATATAAACCACAAATTCCATATTTTATTATTTAATAAAATGTAATTGAAGCCCAATCAGTGAAAAATGAATAGTATGTAATGTATATCAAATTTACATTTTTCATTCTACTCCAGTATCACACTAAAAAACCCAACTGATCAAATTTATTAAAAGTAAGCATAATCTAAAACTTGTCAATTCAAAGAACATACAAAAACAGAAACCAGATTACCAAATTAAAAGAGACAAAATTGTGATTAAGAGGGACAAAAGCTCATTAAAGTACTGAAAATATAAACAAATCAAACAGGATCATACCTGAACATAAAGATTGACCTTCCCCTTTTTAGTTATTTACAGTGACTACCTCAATAGTATGTACTGCTATAGAGCATACAATTGTTCGATTTCAATATTTTTTTCTTGACATGATCATTGAATATTTACTTACAAACTAAGGAAAATAAAAGACACTTCACAAAATGAAAGTTCCAATGAAGCACCCTTTCACCAGTTATACAAGTTGCAGCTTTCTTTTTCTCTTCAATACAAGTCAAAAGTGCACAATCATAATTAAGAAGAATAAAAACAATTCAAACAAAAATTACAAATTTGAATGGATAGTACAACTGCAGCAGACTCACCAACCAAAACTAAAACCATATCAATGATTGAACAATGACTTTTCTGATTACCATCTGAATAGAAATTAATTATTCATGGGGAAATTGACGAAGTGAAAAACATGTTTCTCAATTTTTGAATAATTAATATTTTCATTAGTGATGTTTTTTCAGTGCCCATTCATTTTCAAGGGTATTGAGTTGGCTTTGTTATGGTAAATATGAAATTAAGGTAAAAAGGAAATAAATAGGAATGAGAATAAGACCGGCATCAGGGAGGCCATCTTTGATCACAACAAATGTTTGGTTCTTTTCATGATCTAAGATTGCTATCTTTCGCGGGGCCTCAAGATATATTCTATCTAGCTGCAATTCACCATAAAATCAAAATTTTCAGTTGTCATTTGAAAAAGAAAAGAAAATAAAGCTACTTTTTTTTTCGTTTTTGTGTTGAGATTTTCTGGTAATTGTACAACAATTCCTGGTACAACAGTAAGATAAGAATAATAATATTTACCTCTCCCTCAAAAGTAATGGCATCATCTTGCTCGGTGAGACAAATCCTTTCTTGTAAATTGTCAAGGTAATCTAGAGTCTCTAGCCCTTCTACTCTCACCTCACTAATTCACCAAAAAAAAAAAAAAACAAAAAAAAAAAGGTCTCTCTACTATTTTCTTGTAAAAACAAATAGTTAGAAGGTTATAATTTCAGTTATGCCCTTATGAAAATCAAGATAGCACCCACATGAAAAAGTCTCTCTCTACTATTTTCTTGTAAAATCTCCAAAATTTTACCCTTCTTTTCTTCAGAGCATATTGTAGAGATACACATTGAGATATGATAAGTAATTCTAAGAAAGAATATTATCTGTGTTTTCACTGAGTTCACATGATTCTATATTTATTTTTAGTAGGGTATGTTCTATATTTATGCTTTGGTGGATACATGCAATGTTTTGACATTTTGCATCTCCAATGATCTAAGCATGAATTAGGTCTAAATGATGGAATAATCAACAGGGATTTGGCTACGGTGCTATGGATTGCATAAAGGGCTACGGTGCTACAGCTCAATATTCGAGTTTTCAAAATCCTAACGGTCGATCCGAACCATTCATCTTGTTCTCCATATTAATATGTGTTTGGAGACCAAATTTTACATTTTTTGGAATTTTTTTACTATTTTCTTATATTTATTGAATATCGCTGTTTTTTATGGTTCAGATTTGTCTGAAAAATAACGATTTTCAATAAATCTAAAAAAATAGTAAAACATTTCCAAAAAATGTAAAATTTGGTCTCCAAACATATATTAATATGGAGAACAAGATGAACGGTTCAGATCGACCGTTAGGATTTTAAAAACTCGAATATTGAGCCGTAGCACTGTAGCCCTTTATGCAACCCATAGCACCGTAGCCAAATCCTAATCAACAGATACTATTGAAATTTTCTTTCATTAAAAAAAATGATAATCACAGGGAAAAAATTTACTAGAACAAGCCAAAAAACTTCATTTTGCAAAAGCTTTACCTGATAACAGATATGGAAAAATAGGTGTGGTAAGCAAAAGTAAATGAAAACGACTTCCCATCAGAATTTGTGTTCCTTATGCCTGATGTCAGCGTCAGAATCCCGCCAGGCCCCACTTCAACCCTCAGGCGGTACTCAAAACTACAAAGCACATATTGAAATTAAATCACAAGAGAAAAAGTTTATGAAATATGTGTGTGTGCAGTTAACATAAAATGCCTAACTATAGTACTGCCCAAATTTACAGATGCTATTACCAGTATTCATACACGTATGAGAATCAAACTCAAACTTTGCCAGATGACAATTCACAATTTAACCAAGTCATATATACAAAATATCAAGGTAGATATAAGATTTCATTAGAAACAGATATAAACGAAATCGCAGGTACTGGAATCAAGTCAAAACCTATGAGGCCAGATTTTTGAATCCTCATCAGAAGGGTTTGTGCCAATTAAAGTTGACACAAACCCTAGAAGAAGCAAAGGATGTAAGTGGATCGCCTTTTCAATATGAATTGAATTCGTCGGACAAAAAAATTAATTTAGTTACTCAATTTCAGATATTTACAAGAGGAGGATTCAAATGCCTTCATTTTTTAAAACTTTAATAACTCAAAATTTAAAACTTAAAAGCCAAAATAAAACCGATAGATGTGATCCATGTTATTTTCTCTATGTGTTCATATAAAATTATGACATTTCAATTTTAATTTTATGTAAATCAATAAGTTGAAAAATCAACGTTTTGAAATTATCCACATTAGTACATTTTTTACAAGCTCTTGATGACAACCAAAATAAAATTGAAATGTCATAATTTTTTTACATGTGCATAGATGCATCATGATGTAGATCATATCCAATAATTTTATTTTGACTTTTAAGTTTTAAATTTTGAATTATTAAAATTTAAAAAAATAGAGGCATGATAGAGGTATAAAAAATGGAGGTATTTGAACCCTCCTCTATTTAAAAATAGTTTCACAAATATTTAATCATAGTTCAATAATTTGTCAGCACGGTACCTGCCCTTTTGAAGAAGATTGCTGGAAGATAATCCAGTCCCTTGCTCTCCCACAAAGTATCATCAATCAAGATCATGAGAAGTTGGTACCGATTGAGAAAGAAATTGTGAGAAGGTGCCATGGATCCCCCATGGTGGCCAAGGCTCTAGGGGCAGTATTAAATGGGAGAAGTGAACTCGCTCGACCGGGTGTGGTACGAAGAGGAGGGGGCGGGCTGTTGGCGCAGGGGATTCTTCCGATAGTTGTGATTGCGGGTCGACGAAGTCCTTAGCAGTAGGGATGGGGATCTTCTTTCCTTAGGACTATTGAGGAGGGAGGAAGGGATTATCTCTCTGTCGATTGCGGCGGCGGGAGAAGGAAGGAAGGAGGCAGAGGAGATCGGCACAGAGAGAGAAGAGGTGTTGGGAAGGAGAGAGGCGCGGTGACAGAGAGAAATAGAGCTATTCGGGGAGGGAGGGAGGGAGACGGGCATTCGTTGGGAAGTTTTTTTTCTTCTGGGAGCCTGGGTGGGAATAGTATCTTCTGCGCAGTATTTCGTGCGGAGCTTTTAATCTTAATTTTAATCTTAATTTGGTTGGTCTGTTCATTTTGAATCGGACGGAACAGATCAGATCTTGTCCGAATTGAAAAAAAAAAATTCTCAAAATTTGGAGAGCTTTTAATCGGGTCCGTCCGATCCGAAACAAATGGACTAGATTAAAAGCTCCACACAGAAATACTCCGCAGAGGATAGGAGAGGCGCCTTCAACGACAAGCACTCCAGCAAAAAAATGTACACATCTTAGATAATTTGCACAATTTTTGATTCAAATCCAATGGTGCAAAGCAAAAATGTATGGATAATACATGTGTCTATACATGTAACGGATCCAATTTGAACTAAATGCAGACTTTTACACATATAAATGATGTATTTAATCAAAGGAAGACAAATTATTTGACTGGAGGGTTCAGATTCAATCCGAATTTAGATCAATCAATCCCAGCCGTTAGAGTTTCAGCACATCAAATTCAATTTAAGATGCATAATATAAAGGAGATATGCTAAATTACTTGAAATTGTGTTAAATTATGCTAAAATACGATAAATTACGCTAATGACACTAAACTACACTAAATTACGCTAATTACACTAACTATACTAAAATACGCTAAATTATGCTAAATTAGGCCTATTTTGTGTCATATTTCATAAATTATAAAATATAGTAAAAGTTGGTATTCTAGAAGTTCATTATATAACCAATTTATTGAACTACTTAGATCGAAATAAAGAAATGAAAATCTTAATCGGAAACTTCAACTCAAGTTTTGAGGCTCTTCCCTTTGATTTTTGAATTTCAAAAAAATAGCAAAGCTGTAATCGACGCATGCATCTTTTCATAAGTTTTCCAAAAAGTGGTCATTTGTTGAAATTGAACACTCAAGCATCGTTTTGTGGTCATTTGAAGTTTCATCGTCGTTTTTTTTGTCTTTCTAAGAAGATATTGTATCTCTTAGCATATTTTAGTGTAATTTAACATAATTTCAAGTAATTTAGTGTATTTTAGTATAATTAAGCTAATTATTAATCAAAAGAAGTAATCTGGATTTTTAATTTTAGATTTCAGCATCTTGTCTTCATAATCTAAAAATTAAAAAAATTGAGAACCGGTCATTTAATGGCCGGTTGAGAAAAAGTGAGGACCGGCCATTTAATGGCTAGTTCGATTGAGAAAACAATTTAGGACCAACCATTAAATGGTCAGTTTGGATATTTTTAAAAATACTCAAAAAACGTAGACATAATTATTAATTTCTATTTTAAGTTGAATATTAATAAAAATGTTGGAGAAATGTGTCTCTTTTTATACCAGTAGATCATACAAGTGGAGTAAGTACTAAGTTAATCCACCTAGATAAGTCAAATAGGTTACTCCAAATTTAGTTATCTCTTATTTATTTTACTCCTATTTTACTTCTTATTTAGCTACTCAAATGTAGAATAAAAAGTTCATTCCACCTCTTGATCCACAAGAAACATGACCTATGAAGTTATGGCATATTGATGTATGGGTCCGTATATCAACGGTCAAATACTATTTATCACATGAAAAAAAAATTATAATTTTATTTTTTTATATCCGGACAGTCTAATCTAAAACGAATGAATTAGATCAGATTGACTCATGCTATACAGGTGACCTTCTTATGTAATATAACCCGTTTCTTGTAGAGATCAGAAAGTCCAAATATGTAATATTTCCGTGTATCCTTTTTATTTTTCGTGGAAATACTTACAAAAATAAAAAATAGGCTCCAATGATGATATGCCAAATTGAACTATTTAAGCTATGACCAATGAAACAAGATGAAATACAACTATGTATTAAAGCAAATCATACAGAACATATCAAATATTTATTTTTGCCGATTTAAGAAGTGAGATTGTAATATGGAATGATACTATGAAATAAATATTGGTATTCGTTTTTGTTTTTTTTGGAAAATAGCATTACACAGTGATGCCGCTTGTTTCAGAAAATAACTAAGAGACCGAACCGATTACATATCAATATATCACTGTCGGTAGAAAGACCTTATTTTACATCATCCTTCCTGGTCCTTTTTTGAAAGGATCAACCTGAGGGCCCCGGTCCTCCCAAATGGGAGCATATCCTCTGCAGAGATTTTACCATAGTTATGGTGCTGTGCGGTGGTTTTAATTTGATCGTTTGTTTCGGATCGAACAGATTAAATTAAATCTTGTCTGAATTTTAAAAAATCTCAAAATTAGTGAACTCTTAATTCAGCCTGTTTGATCTGAAACTAACAGACTAAATCAAAATCACTGCACAGCACCGCAGTAAAACCTCCGCAGAGATAGCGTTCCCTCCCAAACTCTTAAGAATTCGTATCCTCTGAGATATCTCGAACTTTGCGTGACTTTATGGAAAATCTCAACCATTTAAATACGTTCTGCACGAATCTCAAAGCACATATAATACTGACCCCCTACATCACCCCCGAATAGGCACCGGACACGTCGGTCACGCAAAAGTTGAGATATCTCAGAGGGTACGCACTCAACGCTTAAGCAAACTCTAAAGAAAACACAAAACTGACCTGATATTATTTCAGTATTAAAATAATCCTCTATCGAATTCGCAAATTTCTCAATATATGGTTCAATCCCGGCGTACATGGCAAGGTACAAGAAGCGCTCAAGTCCCAGAGATGAGAAACAAGACATCATCGACACATATCAGTGTACCCATCTCAGCCCTTAACCAGCAAAGGCAAAATCCAGTATAGACAGACAACAAGCTTGAGGATGGAAAATAATTTAAGGTAACTTCTAGGAAAACTAATGAATTTTTGTCATTGTCACAGTTTGGTCAATAAATTTTGATTAGTCTCTCTACTAATTTGAGGGTAAATTTCAAGGAAGATCACTAAGCTTTGCTTCTTGTCACAAATTGCTCCATGAACTTTGATTGATCCCACCAGAACCGTTCAATTTTCCTTTTGTTTTAATTAAATCGCTTTTTTATCATCTCTTCGTTCAAAATCTTGAGGCAGGCTGATGCTAGATTCACGTTAACAAAACAAATTCGTTTATCTGAGCAGCACATATGTCCTTCTGAGCAAAATAATTGCCCATACTGGCAAAAGAAATGTCCATGTCGGCTTGAACAGGCTGTCCATGTCAGTACATGGGTACATTACATAATCTATTTGGGTTGAGAAATTAGAGATTATTTGATTGAGGCAAATTGAGTCTTTGACGACTTATGAACAAACAAATCAACATTTAGCAACCAACTAATAATAAAAGACCAGGGGGAATGTTTAATGCTCTCCAAAGAAATGAACATAATAATTTTATCCATACTACAGTATTCCTATTCCCTTTATTGGCAAATTTTTTTTTTTTCATGATATATATATATATATATACTAACTACATGACCATTTTTTTCTCAAACTGTCCGCCTGTAGGCCTGAGGGTCTTTTGGAAATTTGGTTGATTTTAAAGCAATTCTTTTTGAAGTAGTTCAGTATTTTTTTGAAGTAGGATTTCAAAGCAATTCTTAGAAAGCATAAAGCTATTAATTACCCTATCTTGCACTTAATGCAATGTTTAGAATCTTCCAAGTATTTTCACTACAATACTAATATGATTAGGATTCAAAAGTACATTCAGTTTTACTTTTAGGTGGTAACTCTTTCTGAACCAAGTACTGGTACAGATGCGTGGTACCAGTTTTTTGGTTCATCTCCTGGAGGTGTTATTCTTGAATGTTATTGTTACTACTGGCATAATTGATTATAAATTCAATACAACGCCCTTTGTTTTTTTTTTATAACTTCAGAGGGGGGGGAATTTAGATACTATGAAATAACTAGTAGGCTGAACATGAGTTACTGAAATTAGTACTCATTGCAAAAACATACAAAATTAGATTAGAGCAGTTCCTCTAATTTTAAAAGAAAAAAGTAACAGCAATTAACAGCTTCAAACAGGATTCAAGTCAAATACAACCATTCATAATCCAGACCTTGCATTAGTACTATCCGAATGAGCCAGTCCTTCTTTCACTCAAAGAAAGGATAATAAAAGAAGAAAAAAAAAAAAAAACTAATAAGACACAAACTGATTCTAAACATCTTCACGATGGCCACTTATCGCAATCCGAAGCACTGTTCTTGAGGAAACAATGCAGCAACATCAGTCCCAATGCTCATTTTCTTCCCTATCCATACCAAATGGATCCACTGGCAACATGCCCGAAATATAATCCTCAGGGATTGCCGGAGAATGTGCTGCCATCCTACTACTAGAAGGAACCGACATGGCTTGCCATCCCAAGAATCTTGGCACAGCCTCATTGCACTGATACATCGGGAAAGGAGGTGGGAAGGAAGTGGCTAGGTTTGGATAACACTCCACATATCCACCCAAAATCACGCTTCTCGCCATAGGGCCGCTAAAATGCCGATTAAAATAACCTATTGCTCGGGTGAACCGGCAATCCCATCTAACCCTGATTGTGCGGCCGTTCAAACCCATGATCGGGATAATTATGTTGCACCTTCGTAATGGGTAATGAGATAAACCCAACCATTCACTCTCTATGTTGGTGGAAGGAGGACACATAAGGAGTGCATATGATGGTTGACTTGTCCAAGGAGGAAAGGCGATCGATACAAGTTCGATTTCTGATGGGCTGTGGTACGGGTTTATTGAAGCAGCAAAGATGGGACATGAAAGCATCTCTCTTTTGTGATGCCTACATAGAAGAGTAGAAAGCACATTTATATTCTTCTGTTAGTACATATATTGAAAAAATAAACTTGAAACACAAATTCCTAGAAATTAGGAGTAGATTTACTAGTAAAATACTTTCATATTGAGAACCAGTTGGGTGGCTTAACATTCAACATTTACTAAAAAAAATGCTTTCATATTAACAAATTATTATGTCTCTTCGTCCCTCCATGTTCCAGTAGAGTCACTCTTTCTTGTTCAACCTTAAAACCATGCTTTTTTTTTTCTTCTAACTTATAACTTGCAAGAACCTAGCTAACCTGTCTAATGATTTCTGATATTAGGCTTTCAAATAGAGCTTAAAGAAATAGTACGAAGCTATGATATTTCTCTTAAGGTGACAAAAAACAAATATATATAAACAAATGCTCTTCCATCCCCATTTCAAAAAGACATAAATTCTCATAGTTCCTTTGCACGGCTGAGATGAACAAAATATGCATAGGAGGCTAGCTCTCCACTATCCAAAGACCAGCAGACAATTACTACACTTTTTTGATCCCTTACGTATGGTCGCATCCTACTCAATTTTAGTTCTACCATTATATAATGAGCCAAGTTTTTTATATTAATTTTAAAACAAATATGAAATATTATTGAGTTATGATACAAGCATCAAGAGGATTTGGTGAGGACGACTCCAAAAATCTATCGGACTAGCTTTAAATGACGAATCCAAACTGTTGAAATCCAACTACTTCATGAGTAATGTGTGTACATGCAAAATATTGAAATTTTTGAATTCATTTAGCACAGAGTCAAGTAATAAAAAAAATAATGAAAATGAATGCATTGAAATTACTTATAAAACTTCATTTTTTTTTTTGCTTTACTTTGTTCTAAATGAATTTCAAAATTTTGCATGTACATGCATCACTCGTGAAGTAGTTGGGTTTCAACGGGTTGGATTCGTCGTTTAAATCCAATCCAATAGATTTTTAAAGTTGTGCTCACCAAACAAAGAGAGCACAACACATGCTAGCTTTGCTCGCTCTCCCTCTTTGAAAAACTTGGCAGCAGCTGCCAAGGGCTCTCTCTCTCTCTCTCTATATATATATATATAATCAATGAATTCTCTAAAACATGGTTTCAAGGTTGAGTTATGGTACAGGCATCAAGCCATATATATGCAACCTTGTGTATTACAAAATTTTGTTACAGGCATCAAGCCATAATGTATTAATTATACATCATTGGTTCCATCCAGTTTACAGTACCATTGTTGTGTAATCCATTTGTGCATCAATGATTCCATCGTTTCTCTAAATTAGAAATCTTTGCATGTATTTTCTTTCCAAAATAACTGAATGTACATATATATAATCAGTGAATTATCTATAATTGCAGTATATATTTTCCCCTTGAGCAACTTCTGATCATAGTCATGTGTCTTGGCACAAGGAACTTATTAGAATAAAAAAAGTAATTTAGAATAAAAAAAACTATATACTTGTAGATTTTACCAGATGCATGGAATATTCTATAACAATTACATCCTTCTTGCTTGCCAAAATAACAAATCTCTATCCTCAACAAAAGCATACTATAATTAGTAAATTTTACTATTTTTATAAATGACTGAATTGCCAACAGTAGACACTGCTCTGGAAAGGAGAAAAACATGATATCAAACCCTGTAAAAATCTACATCTTACTTTCTCATAATTTTAATAGAAAACCACAAAAAGCACATACATTTTGATTATAAAGGACCTCCAATTAAAATCAATGAAAATTTGTACCAGATCAATCAAGATTAGAGCCATGGACATGAAAAAAGTATCAAGGAAAGGAGAAGGCCTGATTCCTACATAAAACTTTCCACAAAAATGAGATAAATCTAAAGCAGGGAATCATGTGAAACCAAAATTCAGAGAAATTCTATAGAAATCTAACAGATCGTGTATAGATCTATTAGATTAACAAGCTGCTAAGAGATAAGGAATTTTTTTTAATAAATGTTAAATTTACCTAAGATTCAGGATTGCTTCTTGAGATAGAGCGAGAGAGCTGCGAACAAAATCCGGACTTGAAAATTTAATTAAATGATTTGTTCTTAATAGATTATCTGGGTATGGAAGCGAACAATCGTGATTAGGATGACCCGACATGAAAGAGGGACAAAAAGGAAGCGTAAATGCCACAAAAGATCAGACCTTTTTGTTCAAAGATGGACGATAGGGATCAAACTGTAGTTTTCGCCTTGTAGAAACCTCAAATTTGAATGGCCACAACATGGAAGAATTTATAAATTTACTTGGATTTTATTACTGTTCAAGTTCGTTCTTGCCAATAATGGCCAGAAATTTTTTGGTCCAATGTTAACATGTTTGATCCCTATATATCTTCCTCCAAATTCCTATTTAATTAATTTGAAAGGAACCTTTTTTTATTCAATTTCAAGAGAATACACACATATCATCATGTTTATAAACTTATGATTGATAAGTATGGACATAGTCTTTTGTAAGGAAGATGATGAAGTTTTGAGGTTATGCCACAGTCTGCATGCTATAAGCCTATTTTTTTTTTTCCATTTCTTTATCCTTTTGAAGTAGAAGCCTAAAATTGCTTACCCCATTGTTTTTATTAACAAGTAATTATATATTGTATTCGGAGTTGATATTTTCTTTAAAATTGTCAACATATAATTTTGGAAATTACACATTGTTTGCATTTGCAAGTACCACCAAATTTCATATCTCTAATAAATCATGGACCAGATTTTTAGATTATTAGCACATGAACCCCAAATAGTAATGTTTTGGAGTAGACATTTTACTTAAAAAACTTGTTAATTGGTAACTTTCTACCAGCAGTGAAGAATTGTTCTTTCACCGACCCCTTAAAAAATATATAGGGCAGGTTGATTGATTAACTTTTTGGATTTTTGGAATCAAGTTTTGTATATACTAGTCAGCTGCTCGTTTGACTGTATGAAGAAGTTCAATAGTAGTTTACAAGTTGCTTTTATTTTATTTGAAACTTGGTTTTAAACGTGGGATTTTGTTTTGGATAATAAAGTTTCCCCAGGTACAAATTTGACCAAGTGACCTCGCTTTTTCTAACTAATGATTTGTTTAATTATGCAATGTATACTAAGCAATGGTCTTTAACTTTTGTGCACGAATGAAGATACTTCAACCAATGTGTTCTTTGTGTTGTATTGTTTTGTTAGCGGACAAACTAATATACAGTATTTTTATATTTTTCTGAGATTATGTATATGTGGTGCTCTAAAATAATACTTTCACTTGTCTGCTATTTATTTGGGCTAAATTATATAAAATGCAATTTTATTTGATAGTTATTGGTCATCCACATGTTCTTCTTTAATCTTAATTGATATAAAAGGATATTGATAAAATCAAGATCTTAACAATTAAGGATTATATACAAATAAATTTTTTTTTTGAGTAAGAATAAGAGTCATGCTTCTATTTTATTAGCCATAATTAGTTACATGATTTCAGGATTTAGAGAGAAAACCTTATGATATATTTACAGATGGAAAAAAAAAAGAAAAAAAAAACTACCAGAAAAGAGAGGGAAGCAAAAAAGGAGAATAGAAAAAACAGAGAGTACTATGCTTCTTTTCTTGTCAAGATAAATGTCATGCATTTGTTAAGCTCCACTGAGTCTTCACCTCTTCTATCAGTTCATTGATCGCGAATAAATTATTTTTTGTCTGTTCCCATATTTGTTTTGCACTTGAACTTGATAATGACATTTTAGGTTTTATTCTTGGAACCGAATCCTCTGCTTATTGGGAATAGAAATTTTTTGCTCAAAGTTACTGCATGTGGGTCTAAGGTGGATCTCCAGTTCAACAATTAAAAGTGACCGACCTCACATCACTGATAGGAAATTTCTGCACCTGGGGGCAGGAGATTCAGAGTCTTTATTCTCAGCAGTAATACATTGGTATAATTTTTGAGCGAGCTAATTTATTTTAATATATTAGTATGTCGCCTCCTCTCCTTATCAGGTCGAGACTAAAATAAAACTAAAAGAGTCAGTATTTTTCACGCAAGTGTATATAGAATACTAGTCTACGGCTCTACGCCAACAATTTCTGGTGTCAATTTTCCGACAAATAATAAGATAAAGAAATCTTCTACGAATTTTCTAATTCAAACTAGTCCTACGCCTTCAACGAACACAAACAAGATTTTGTTCCTGAATCCTGACCATCACGGTATTGGCATTGTCCCCTGCAATTTGGTGAATTGCCATTTGCCACTATTCTAGGCGGCTAACAATTCAAATGCAACTATTTAATTGCAAAGCACTAATTGAGTTCACGTTCTTCACGTTTCAGAGTGCATTTGAACGCTGTTATAATAAATTAGCAATGCCAATAGGTTGGTACTGCTATTAATTAAGAATCGATATTGTCATAAATTAACAAATAGTATAGTGAAATTATAACATTATTATTTTTGAGAACCAACTTTGATCTAATAACAAAGACAAAGCGTTATATTTGTGTGGGAGATCACAAGTTCTAAACTATTATAAATAAATTTTTTGTGAATATTAAATAGTTAGAAAATTTTGACCTTCAATTTTTTACTAAGAAAAATATTACTATTATTTGGAAAATAATAGCACCTATGCTTTTAAACCAATCCCGTATAAACAAATAACAGATAATAAATAGAATTTTTTTTTCTAGATATTAAATAGTTTGACTTTTATTCAAAAAATCATCACTGTTTAGTATTTATTTCCAGAGAATAACACATCAGTTTCTAAACCAATCCCGTAAAATTCTCTCAACATTTCAGAGATCTCGGCTTTCGAACTATCCCTCGTTAATTTGACAGCTTCCCTTCCCTCCCTCCAAATCGCCCGAAAAATGCCAAAATAATCCCTCACCAAATCTCTAATCAAACCAAATCAATGGAGGCCCCGACTTGCGCCAACCTACCCCATTCCTTGTCCGCCTTCATCGACGCCTTCGTCGACTTTTCCGTTAGCGGCCTCTTCTTACCTCCCTCCGCCACTGCCACCGCATCTCCCTCTCTTCCCCCCGCCCGCTTCCCACCCGCCTCACGCTTGGTCGCAATTGGCGACCTTCATGGCGATTTCCAGAAATCCATTCAGTCCCTGTCCCTTGCGGGTCTCATCGACCCGGCAAGCCTCCGATGGGTTGGGGGATCTTCTGTAGCAGTCCAGGTGGGAGATGTCCTGGATCGTGGTGGAGATGAGTTGAGGATATTGTATCTGATCAGACGGCTCCAGACTGAGGCCGAGATGTCAGGAGGAAGGCTGTTGATGTTGAATGGCAATCATGAGACCATGAATGTGGCGAGGAGTTTTCGGTACGTCACGCCTGCCGGTCTGGAGGAGTTCAGAAACTGGGCAACATGGTAAGTTTAACAGATTGGTGATGGCATTAGTACTTAATATTTGTTAAATCCAAATTGAGGAATTGGCTTACTTGAAGTGGAAGTTAAGCAGATAGCTGAATTGAGTGCACAACTGATTAAAACAACACATATATTTCTGAAACATTCAACTGTTGGTACACAGAATACTTTAGATTAGGCACGACAAATGGTCTTGTTTCTGCACTTTTCTTTTGCAACTAATTTTTAAAGTACTTTTTTTTTAACTTTTGCATTGCTGTTTTGTGCTTATGGTTAGAATATTCCTATTCCTTTGTTTTATAAATTTACTCCCGGAGTCCGGTTGAGATGGTACCGCTGTACTGGTACAGTCTTCTTTCCCATCTATCATGGTGTTTAAACTGTTGGGAATTATATATCATTGCAGAGTATCAGAAGCACAGGCCTGATTGTTTCTGTTGATGGTCAAACTTATCTGATATGAGAGGAATATACATTTTTTTAAATAGTCTGTGGATTAGGTGTGCTTTAGATGTTTGTTTGAGTCTTAGTGGTAGACAAGGAAAAGGAAGATGTACTGGTACTAGTTGGTGTGGTAGTTATTCATTTTGATACTGGATGCTATTTATCCCATCAAACTGTAGTAATCATATATGGTCTCTTTAAGGATCAATAACTTTTTCATTATTCTGGAAAGAATAGGAGGACTAATCTTACCAGGTACGTATCTGGTGTCCTAAAGGGATGAGATCTTCCTGTAACATGAATTCAAACTGTCTGATATTAATAATCATGTAGTGGTAATTATATGATCAAACAATCTCGATTGCCACTCTAAATATTTAGTTAGATTCTTATATCGGGAATTAATGTGGTCCAATCTGAGCAGCTGATCGCTCCTGGTAATTTCCAAGCATAGCAGCTAAGTCAGGCCCACCTTTTACTGTACTTAAATATTATAACTTGAATATTTTACTAGATGACACGTTGTACTAAATGAGGAGTATTATAGGTACCGTACTGGGCTCGCCATGAAACGGCTATGCCTGGACCTACCCCCTCAAAGAGACCCCTTCAAAGGAGTCCCCAAATCCTTCCCTGGGGTAAAACCAGAATATTGGGAGGGTTTTCATGCCCGTATAGCGGCTTTACGACCCACCGGTCCAATCACCACCCGCTTCCTATCTAGCAACCATACAATCTTAGTAGTTGGCAACTCAGTGTTTGTTCATGGAGGTCTCCTTCAAAAACATGTTGAGTATGGCCTAGACAGAATTAATCAAGATGTGAGAAATTGGATGGCTACAAATGAACCTAAACAACCGATGTTTGTTTTTGAGCGGGATGCAGTAGTTTGGCTACGAGCATTTTCAGATGGGTTCAATTGCGATTGTACAAAACTTGAAGAGGTCCTTAGTTTGATACCGGGAGCTAGAAGATTGATAATGGGGCACACAATACAGACTGAAGGAATTAATGCAGTTTGTGGGGACCAGGCGGTTAGGGTTGATGTGGGTTTGTCGAAAGGGTGTGGAGATGGTGTGCCTGAGGTGTTAGAGATTACGGAAGGAGGGAGGGATGTTAGGATTTTGACAGCTAGTTGGAATAGGGTTTATGAGGGAAAAAAGAGAGCTTGGGAAAGAGAGAAGGATGTGGGCGGGTTGGCTTGGTTGGTTAGAGATAGTGTTGTAAAAGAGGTTGAGACAAAAGCTTAATTTAAATTTGATTCGTGTAATTTGTATGGGTGATATCAATTAATTTTTTTAAGTTGTGATTTAGTATCCTTAATTGTAAAACGAGTAGATTTTTATGAGGTTGTATAAATAAATGTATGATTCTTGTATTTACCATTACATTTTATTATTATTTTATGATATGTGTCTGATGGTTAAATGAGGAAGAGATATTTATTCCCTGCTATTCTTCATATCCAGCTTGAAGTTGGTTTACCCTCCCAGCACGAAACAAAATCCTCTGTCCCCCGGGGGGCAGGAAATTTCTGCCCCCAGAGTCTCTGTCGGATGGGACCGGGGTGGGACCGATTACTGTTTAGGATTTAACTTTTTGTTACTGTTTTTAAATGGACCTCACCCGCAGAAACTCTGGGGGCAGAAATTTCCTGCCACCCGGGGGGCAGAGGATTCGGTCTCTCCCAGCACCGTGTTGTGGAAGATACAGGCTCGAAAATTTTGCAAAGCTTGTACGTGCAATTGTCGGGTAACAACTCCAGGAAAAACTTTGAAGATCGACTCGTAGAAGAATCTGATAGAACATAATTTGACGAGACATCACCTGTTTATGGTCTTTATTAGATTTACTAAAACTTCAAAAATTGAAGTTTAACAAGGGTAACAACAATAAAACATAACATTACCATAATAAAGCAATCCTACAATAGACAATTATCTCATCTCTTCTTAAGCAGCTTCAAAATTAAGCGGGTAACAAGCTTTACACAACTAACATAACTTGCATGCCACAACAAGTACAGTAGTAATTCTATCTCCTTAGTCTATCTATACTGAAAGTCACATGAACAATTAATTCCATCCACATAGAATGCTGTCCAAAATCTCTGAAAATAACTAACCCTAGTCTAAAATTTTGGGCTTTTTTACCCTCTCACTCCTCCAGAGTCCCGAAGTTGTTGCCCCTGACCCAATGCTGGTTTTCTTGCGTTTCTTCAGCTGCTGCTTCTTCTGAATCTTTGTAGGCTTCTTTCCTCGTCGCTTCAGGTTCATCCCCCTCCTTTGAAAACTGTTGATGTGCACTTCTTTCATGCTCAATGACTGACTAGGGGCCGTACTCTCCTCTTCTGAGACCAGTGTCTCCTCTGTCTTTACTGCAGAGACATGGTGTGCTTCTAGGGGTACTGCTGTAACCCTTTCAAAATTCTGGTATTGTTCTCCGGCTAAACCTTGGTTGTCAATGAGCACATCTTCAGCATTCTACGTATAGATCAAGGGGTATTTCATTAATAGCCGTGAATAATGTCTTGTGGAACCCCAGCAAAAAATATGATCCTATGTCCCTCTAAATCACGAGTTATAATAACACACTACGCACATTAAACTTCTTCATATACTACCCACATTACTCTGTCATCAACTAACTTAAAACTAGATAAAAAGAACATAAACAGAGCAATCTGGAAATCTTTTGAAATCGAAGAGAAGAGGATGATGCAGCCAATATTTGTGATACATTTTAGGAGAATCTACAATACTTCTGGTCTCTCAAGAAGTGTCCCTAATAATTATACAAAATGTAAGATACTTTATTGCCAATCAAAGACTTCAAATAAAAGCAAAGGCACTTACTTCTTCTTTGCAAAAGTCATGGATTTGAATTGGGTCCAGAGCCATGTCAGCAGCAGAAAAAGGGTACCTGGTCTCAGTAATCCCCAAATCAGTTGCATCACCATAGCTTGAAACAGTACTTCCAGGCAAGACTGCTTCCGCCATGTCATCATCAGACCCGATATTGGGACAGTTTAATGATGCTTGGTCTCTGTTCTTACCAGGTGAGCAGCTCGGACTCTGAACTGCATAGTTGTTGGCTCCTGGTAAGGTTGGGATAGTCAAGACAGATGGCTTCTTTGTCTTCTTGCATGTGGCCTTGTTTAGATCGGATTTGAGGTTAGAAACTCGGGATTCCATAGTTTCAATCTTTAATAGGAGCTTTTCTAGAGAGTTTCCTGGTCTGGTGCCATAGAGCCAGTCCGTGTCATCGTTACCTCTCAAAGTCTCATCAACTGAAAAAAATATCATTTTTTAGTAAAAATAATTAACTGTCGAAACTTAAAAAAAATGATAGTAACCAGAGATTACTCTAATTGTCTGGTTAAAACTGATTAAAAGTACCTAGGTCACCACAATCATCGTCAACAGAATGGCCGTCTGTTTCTGATCGCTTGTTTTCTGCAAAGAGAAGTGCCACATAAGATTAAAATAGTTTGAACAAACTTCTGCTCATACGACCCCAGAACCCCCCTAGATTTGCAAGCACATGCCCCTCTATAAAACAATACCTGCTCCACACTCAAAAAGAAGAAAATAGGTATCAACTGTACATAATTATGTAACTACACCAGACTAAGAACTCTTCGAATCAACATCGACCGACCTGACCTCATATGACCTGATGCCACCCCTACTTGTAGATTGTGTAAACAAACACTTGAAAATATATTGAAACTAACACCCTACAAGAAACAAAACAAGTACCATAGTATGAGAATATAACGTGGCCAGAGATAAAAGATGTGCTATCCTTCGTCTCTTCCACTTTCCTTCTTTTTCTTCTCTTCATGGCCTTTTTATTGCGACACCTAGAAGAAAGAGGTACAACCCGAGAGCAAGAGTTGTCAAGTTCAATAATTGTTGTCTGCAAGGCCTTCTCATGCTTCAGCATTGCAAGTTCCTTGTCATATCTTGAAGCCTGGTTCTGAATCTCTTTGATTCGTAGTTCAAGCCACTGACATCGCCACATCAGTGGGCTGATAAACTTCCTCCAGTGTGCCGTCACCTTTTTCTTACTGTAGTTTGAAATATTCTTAGTCCAAAAAAATGTGAAGGGTCTTAATCAAATTACACAAAATCCCAGCATGTATTTGCAAGTACAACCCAGTACTTCTTAGTTTTTACATTAATAAGTAAACACAATATTAGCCATCCATTTAAGAAAGGGGCTGATAACAGCAATCAATGTTTTGAGCAATGAAATGTAGAATATACACACATCATTCCCATTCAGAAAGACATCTGAAGGCTCAGTTGGTTAATTATTCAATTGCACACAATATTTTGAACGCAGAATAGAACCTGGTTCCCATAAAAAATAAAAAATAAAAAATCCAAGGCCCTTTTGCCCCTTTAAATTTTTTTTTTTTTTGCACTTTGCAATCAACACAGAAGTGTTAAGAAGCAAATGCAAATAGCACATTTGCACCCAACAGTTCTTAAAAAAAAAAAGCAAAACATGGTTTTTTTGTAATTCTTTTGAAATTAACACTGATAAAACATCATGCAAAAAACAACTAAAACAAATTTCCTGTAAATAAAATGAAGTTTAATTTGTAGTTCAAGTTCGAACAAAGATCAGATTTGCTCGGGTTAAATAAAAATTGTATAATATCGCTCTAATTTTAGGATTCCCAGATCACAATTTTTCTTTTGGAAAAAAACTTACTTGAATGTTTTAGTAACATGGTTCGAGAAAGTAACATCAACATTAGGTCGAGCAAAAGGCGACTCAACCTCACTGTCACTCATTTCTGGGTTCATTTCACTACATGAACCTGACAATGTGTCCCCGAAAGAGCTGGAGCACTCGGTGGCATTTAGGTCATCTTCCTCTTTCACTGGTGTCAGCACCCTATCTGCAGTGCTATTGAGAATGTCTACCATCTCATCACTAAAAGAATCTGCTGGTTCAGCATTTAATGCTCGGTCCCGGCAACTATTAATGAATGGTTGCTGTTGATTATCGGTGGGGGCATCGGCCAAACGTATAATTGTTGGCTCAGCTTTAAGCTTTGGCAATAACATTGGTTTTGCCACCTTTTCAACTTCTTCTAAGGACTGTGTTGGGGCCATTTGGTTCATGCTCCTTGCATAAATTGATAACTAGAAATCGAGCTTTAATCTGATCAAAGGAGCGTAGACATTTAATATTAGTAATCAGCAATTGATGAATGATATAACTTTCTTCCAGGAAGCAGCAAAAGTAAGAGGGAACTAATATCTATCAGGTAAAATAGGATATGCAGAATCGAGAAGTGGATTTCAAGAACTTGGTAGCAAAACAGCTGAAAATGGTACATATTCGTACCATCTTCAGCTGTTACAAATAGAGGGAAATCTTTTTACTACTTCGGAGAGGTACTTGATACAACTTTTTTAACCTTTCACATTCGCTTTACAAACTAACAAAGAAATCAAAATTTAGTAGTAGAAAGAAACAGCACCAATGGTTCTCACCGATTTTCCTGTAAAATAGCAGCGAATCCAGAACTTACACTACAGAATTGCAACCAAAGAACGAGCGAAGGCATGAATTGTAGGGAAAAGAAAAGAAAAAACAAAGAAAGCGAGGATACCAGCTACGTCTCCGGCGAAGGGACAACCGTCGAAGGAGAGCGCCAGGTGGAGCGCTTTTCGGAAGGGTCGAAAACCCTAATTTCGAGCGGCGGCGGTGGCGGCGGCGGCTCTGCAGTGCAGTAGTGAGAGAGCGAGAAAGCGAGAAAGGGAATTAGGGTTTTGCGAGTGAATGGCAGAGATCAGGTTCTATCTGGAATGATCAATTGATGCCATCTTGATCCGTTGAGTTTGTATCGGACAGTTGGTTTCCATCCCCGTCTGGGCGGTCCTCTTAAGCCCGTAATTAGAGAAAAATTTATGGATAATAATAGGTAATAAATCAGCCTGTCAGTCGACACAGAGAAATCTTCTAGCATCGAAATAAAAGGAATTCTAAAATTATATATATTCTCGATTTAAATTTTAGATAAAGTTAAATCATTTTTTTTTCCGAAATTGTCTTGTCTTTATTTACGAGCAAACAAGCGAGTATATCTGGATCCTGTCAATCATTGATAGTTTTCTAAATTGTGAATGTTACAGTATCCGCGCAATGTACTCGTACTATATATATCATAATTATGTGAAGATATTGCAAAAACTCTAATACTAATCTTTTTTTCTAAAGTATTAATGCATATGCAAAGAAATATTTATACCTATACACAGAGTATTTACAACTACGAGGTGAACAATTTTACGTAAATAATTGTTTCTTTAATCAAATTTCAAATGTATATGCACTATAAATATATGTAGGATACCACTCAAGCTACATGGGAGTCTATGTCCTCGTGGTTTAAAAGTCACTTCTAGATAATACAAATAATATTATGAACCTTTTAATACATTTAATTTCTAAAAAGTTGTATCTATTTTGAAATTTCTTTTTAAATAGCAATCATTAAATAATTTTAAATTTTTGTTTTTTTTAATAGATACAACTTTTATAAATTAAATGTACTAAAAGGATGACAACATTTTATGTATTTACTTAGTAGTGGCTTTTGAATCGGAATCAATAACTCAAAATTCAAGTATTTTTTTTTAATAACACATAAAGAAATATATTAATTTTTCTTACAGTCGCAAAAAAACCAGCTTGAAAATGTTGATCCAGGTTATTTGTCACAGTCTTTCTAATAAATCAAATGATATTGTATTACATCTATTTTTAAAGAAATATATTAAACATTTCTATTATTTCAATACAAAAAATTAATTAATTCAAAAAATCTATTTTGTAAAAAAATAAAAATACAAAATCGGTTCTCACTGATTTCTTTTATTAAAACTGATTAAAAACTCACCGGTCTCAATTCTTGAACCGATGAGAAAATAACCAAAAATAAGTTTGGAAACCAATGAGGTTTTGATTAGTTTGGACAGTTTTTGAAATCCGGTATAAAAGTGGATAAAATATGAATTAATTTTTTTATATTAATAAAAGTTTCGAAAAATCCAACTCTAAAATTATTGTTACCAGCACAACATAATTCTAAAGATTTAATTAATAGACAACTTTACCCTTATTGATTTTCCTTATTTCAATTTATTTTGCTTCTTTAGTTAGCAATTTTTTTTAAGTCTTTCGAAAAAAGAAACAACTCACCATAGTTAAGACCAGCTTCATATTTGTCCGCATTTGTTTATAGTATATAAGAGAAAAAAAAAATTAACTTATCTTCCTTTTAACATGTTTTTTTCGGAAAATTAATAATTATAAATCCAAAGTACCAGCTATACTAGAAATTCAATATCATTATTTTTCTTTAATTTCTTTTAAATTAAATGAAAGGATATTTTAAACAAAATATTTTATTTTATTTGATTATGACAAAACGTTGTTTTTACATATGGCTTAATTTGTTACTTTTAACTTGGTCGATTGTTTTGTTCTTGAAATTTTTATAAAATATGCTTAGTTCATTATCTTGATGTTTGTAATTGCCACAAACAATTAAATGAACGTGTTTCTTATGATATATAAAATAAAAGTTTGATATACTTTAAATTTCCAATAAAATAACGAAAAAGCAAAAAAGAAAAAAAAAATCTACTAATTGCTTCTCATTTGAACTTAAATAGCTACGAGGATATTTATGAACCTATAAAAAAAAATAACTAATCTACTAGGGACATTAATTGTACAAGATATTTATTTTCTTTATGGAATTGTCTCTTAAGGAAATTAATATTGTAAAATAGTTAAGGAAAGATAATCAATGTTTGAGAGGTGACAATTAAAGGGTAAATTTGTCCATCAAATTCAAATTTTAAATAATATTGTGTCATCAACAAATTATGTTGTGCGGATATCACTATCCAAAAAGGGATGACCATAACAAGTTATGCATCATAGTTTTAATATCTTATTTTTCAAGTGTTAATATCTTATCTTTCAAATATTTATATCTATGAAGGTTGATGTTAGGACAATTGTGGAGACTGTAAAAAAGGTGACCATATAATTAGTGAGGACTAGAGAAGAAGACTGTTTTAGAGATTTTAGAATAATAATTAGTGGAGATCATATAATATTTTCTCAAAATAATAATTAGTAGGGACTGTATAATATTTTTTTTAGAATAATAATTAATAAAGACTATAGTATATAATTTCTCTAAATAAAATACATAAATTTTTAAAGTACTAGTAAGAATACTCAAATAACTATTCTATATGACTATATCTTTAGGTTGAACTTAAAAAAACAAAAAAAACAAAAGATTTCCATAACCGGACTATTTTTATCCATGATTCCATCTTTGAAGTATTTATCGGATCTTTATGGGCGAATTGTGTTCTGAGTCCAAGAGAACGAAGAACATCATTTGTGTTGCATTAATTTGGTTTCCAATGAGCTTTCTTTCTCAAAAAAAATAAAAATAATAATAATAACAATAATAATCCCATCGCACTGTTGTCCATTATCTTTTATTTAGCAATTTATATATTTTCTGTTCGGCCGCTTTACTGTTTTCATAAAAAAAAAAGTTCAGTTCAATTCAATTGAACTGAATTTTTTTTTTCTTCTATTAAAATAGTACTTTGTAGCTTCTTTTCACGTGGAAGCAAGATGTTAATATATCCGAGACAAACTCTGACAATACACATGGTAGGACCCGCCGATGCATTTTTTAAAGCACTCCGGGCGTGACTACCGTCCCACACGAATTCGGTTCCTCTGAGATATCTCAAACTTTGCGTGACTTTATGGAGAATCCAAACCGTTTAGTTGCGTTATACACAAATCTCAAAGCACACATAATATGGGCCCCCACATCACCCCCGAATAGGAACTGGACACGTCGGTCAGGCAAAAGTTGAGATATCTCAGAGGATACGCACTCTGTCCCACACTAAAGGGAATTCGTATCCTCTGAGATATCTCAAACTTTGCGTGACTTTATGGAAAATCTCATCCGTTAAATACGTTCTACACGAATCTAAAAGCACACATAATACTGACTCCTACATCACCCCCGAATAGGCACCGGACACGTCGGTCACGCAAAAGTTGAGATATCTCAGAGGATACGCACTCCACTGGAGAATGGAACGATGGAAATAAATCTGCTGTGATTCTAAAGGGATCCCAGGACCCTGTGATTCCAAATCCAGCCGTTCAATTTTTGGAACGTACAAATCTTAACAACACTTATTTTTTATGAACGAATCTCTAGACAGATAAATGGATGGATTTGGAATAACAGGGTCCTGCGATCCCTTTAGAATCACAGCAGATTTATCTCCATGGAACGATTTGGTATGGTGCGATCTTTTGTACTGGAGAAATGGAGTAAGCGCTCACCGTTCGATACCATGAGCTGGCGTTTTATCTAATCTAAAGGTATGCTGTTACGGTTTTTTGTGGATATTCATGTGTCACTCTTAAGAAAGAAACTGCTAAAAAATACAGTTGGTCGGTTAAGAGAGACACGCTAGATCGGTTGAGAAAAACGCAAAGGAATAAAATGGTATTGTATATTTTGCATTTAATTTTTTTTAATCTTGATGCTAATAATAAGGCGAACAAAATAAAATCATGCACTCGTCATTTTCGTTTTTCTAAAAATAAATTAAAATAGGAGTCAAGTCTTAAAATTATAAATATAAATAGAATCCGGGCTAATATGCTTTTGTAAGTACTTCGGCCAAAAAAATTATTCGAAATGCCGAGTTAATATCTCAGTAAATTGGTAACATATTGAATTTGTAGAATATCAACTTTTACTATTTTTTATTTTTTTACTATATTTTATAATTTTTGAAAAAAAGGTTTTTTTTGACATACCAACAAATGCGTCGTATGCACAAAATTTTTATTTTTTGACCGCTTAATACTAAATGAAACTTTTTGAAGAAGATCGGTTTGAACAGTTTGGATTTTCCGTTTAAAGATGATCAGATGGATTTTGTAATGAAAACATATGGGTTAAAATGCTACTGAAAGCATACTAGCCGGACTATATCTAAAATTTAAATAAATTTAGTGAATACAAGAGTAAAATTAGGGCACTCTTATGCTCACCAAAGATTGGTAAGTTTGACTTCAAACTTATCAGAATGGTTTTAAATGATAAATTATTAAAACCGATCTACTTCACAAGTGATACAATTATATGTCAAATTTATAAAATTTTGAATTAATTTATTATAAAATCAAATGGTCGTAAAAAGAAGATTTATAGGTTAATTTTAATACATTCATTTTTCATTGCTTTTTTATCGCTTGACTTTATACTAAATTAATTCAGAAGTTTATAAATTTGACAAGTAAATGCATCACTTGTGCAGTAGATCGATTTTAACAATTTGGATTCGTAATTTGAAGTAATCAAATAAATTTTAGAGTTAAGCTCACCAAAGTGTTTGATAAACTTACTAACATGCTAATTCTACTTGTAAATATAGTATTTTAGAACAAGTAAAAGGGAAAAAAGAAAAAGAAAAATAGCTGAATTAGTATTGGGCCTAAATAGTGAAAGGCGGATTCGTCTATGCCAAGACATTCAGGCCTGAATTATACTTTGAATTTTTTTTAAACAAAATTGTTACTTATCCTCTGGAATATACAGAGTAGATATGAGAAAGTAATATGAGGTACTAAACAGTAGGAAAATAAACGGGACAAATTTCATAACGAACCTATTTTTGGAACAGTTTTAGCTTTGCAACATGTGGAAATTCAGTACCCAAGTTTAATTAATTTCAGCTGAAATTGACAAGGTTGGCCTTTGTCATATCGCAATACAAACATTAAAGGAACCTTGATCTTGCATTCAAGAGCATGGAATCTATATATGATAGAGGAATTATAACCACTTGGAGCTAGTTGTATAGATAAGTAAGATAGGTTGAGGTACATTGTCCATGTTCAAATTAATAACAACATCATTGATAGACACATCAGATCATTATTCTACAACGTCACAAGAGAGTGCTCGTGTAAAGTAATTTCTGATTTTATATAAATTACCCGTTTTCACTTTTCAACACTAAGTCAAGATTGACTGTGCTTCAATTATTAATTTGTAGCGTTTTCTATTTGTAAAATTAAAGGTTCACTTAAAAGTTCAATGAAGTAGCAAAAATATAATTTTTTTTTAAGAACTAAGGGAAGACAAAAAAAAAAGTAAAAATAAAACTTGTTTGTAATCTCTCTCTGACTCTATGTTTAAAAAATTAATTTGCCCAGAATTCACAATACCCATCATGCTTCACTATTGAACATGTACTTTTTTACATGGAAAAGTGATTAATTGATTATATTCTACTCCAACGGTCATGAATTTGGAAAGGGAATTCAAATACACCCTCTGATTTATTCAAGTGTTCTGTGCGTTGATATCATGTTTCATCATTTTAATTACAGCAACAAGCATCTGAGGTTAATTATCGGATAAGAGCTATAATAAAAGCTAGCATAGTAGCATGCATTCTTGTCAGATATCTGACAGGTCAGCAATTGACTTTGATTATTCCTTTATGTCAACTCTTAGACCATATTATTTTAAGAATAATTATACTAATTTTCTCACCCCTGTCCCCCCATTTATCCCCGCACTTTCTCTCTTCCTTAACTGTCGTATCTCCTCACTTATTTGGCTAAAAATTTCCATTTATCCTCACATTAATTATGTTTTCCTCTAATAACAATTTCCGCATTAATTATTCCTTTAAAAATAATTTCTGCATTAATTATACTGTTATCTAATAACAATCCCTGTTAATAAATGTTTATTTGTTATTTCTGAGAAGTATTTATCCATATAACATAAAGTATTTATCATTATGTCTGAGAGTATTTATTATTGATGTTTAGTGTAAGTTGCAATTATATTTGAAAAGTATTTATCTATGTAACATAAAGTATTAATCCTTATACATGAGAGTATTTATCATTATATCTAAGAGTATTTATCACTAATGTTTTATTGTAAGTGCAATTATGTTTGAGAAATATTTATCTATGTAACATAAAATATTTATCTTTGTAACATAGAGTATTTATTCATGCAACATAGAGTATTTATCATTATGTCTTAGAGTATTTATCATTGATGTTTTTACTGAAAATTGCAATTATATTTGAGAAGTATTTATCTATATAACATAAAGTATTTATCATTATGTGTGAGAAGTATTTATCATTGGGTGAGGGGATTGTTTATTTAATGGTTCCCAGTTGTGCGGGGACAATCCAAAAAAAAAGAAATTTTGTGCGGAAATAACTGACAAGTATTTATGAGGGGATTGTTTATTTAATGGTTCCTAGTTGTGCGGGAACAATTCAAAAAAAAAAAAAGAAATTTTGTGCGGGGACAATTAATTAATTGATTTATTCAGTCATAAATAGAGATCATTGCATAGGGATTAATATTTTGCAAATCCAGAATAAATACTTTTATGCTTTAAGTTAAATACTAACATTTTCTGCAGAGTATTAATAATTGAGCGGTCTCCCATGACTTTTTTGGCAGTAAGTGCGGAGTTTTTTGTGGGGATAAACCTACGAACATTATTATCATGATCCTTATTTTAATTGAGTTCCTAATCTCGCATTTTTCCTCCTTGCTTAACCAAAGGTTTAAATGATTCCGATCTCTTACTTTCCCTTTTTGACCCTGTACAATTAATTTTCCGGACAGCAACAAATTAAGTGTTGTTCTAAATGGAAGCATGAGGTTAAGTAATTTCACACATTTTGACATGGCAATTTTTAATTCATACAAAGTATAGACACTAGAGTGAAAACTGTCTTATGTATATTTTATGTTATGCGTGAATTAAAATCTGCTCTGTTAAAATGTGTACCCAGGCTAAAAAGATTTAGCTTAATTAACTCATGTAAACATGTTTCGTGAAGGATTCATGACTGTGGATTTTATGACACAATTTACAAAATTTTATAAATATAGGAAAATAATGGAAAAGAAATTAGGTCCGATTGAACTTTTACATATGGAAATGATGATTTATGTAGTTGGCCAATTTTTTTAAAAATACCCATTAAAAATTAATTTAATAAAAATAACCAAATCTGAATTGAAATTTTAAAACTACCCAAATCGCGGATTTTTTCCGCGACCCATAATTTTTATTCCGGGCCACGGAAAAAATTGTGCCCCGAATTTGTTTTTAAAAATTTTTATTCTAAGCGCGGATATTTTCTGCGGCCCAGAATTTGAAATAATTTTTTTTTCTTAGAGTTTGGAGAAAAAAAATATTATTTTTTTGATCCAATTTTTCACCTCTGGTTAACATATCAAAACACCTACAAAAATTATGAAAATTTACCGACATGCATTATTGACTTCATATAATAAGATTGTAAAGTTTCATACAAAATCTCAAAACAGATCGTGAGATATCGGTTCTCAAAAATTGCCTGAACTGCTGAAGGAGTGCTTCTGAGCCCAACTTTGCACCTCTAATTAACATACCAAAACACCTTCAAAAATCATGAAAATTTACTAACATGCATTCTTGACTTCATAAAATAATACTGTGAATTTTCATACAAAATCTCAAAACAGATTGTGAGATATCGGCTCTCAAAAATTGCCCGAACTGCTGAAGGAGTGCTTCATTAATGGTTAAAGCCATTATTTGCATTATTTGAGATTCGAATCTAAAAAGTTCACGAATCAATTTCAAACAAACTATATATACCCAGTTTGAGTTTGAGTTTGAATAAGATTCAAAACGAATTGGTTTGATTTGTTTCATAACAAACTAATTTCAAATTGAATTAATTACGAACTTTTTTTGAATCAAACTCAAATCAAATCACAAACTATGAACTTTTTGTGCCGCCTTACATGAGATCAAAGAGAACGGAACGTGAGAGTTTCTATATTTTATAATTTTAAAAGTTAGAAGGATTAATGTGAGATATTTTTGTTAGAGAGGGAAAATGTAATTTAAATGTTTTATAAATATATGTATGAAATTTATAAAAATTAAAATTTATTGATCATTCGTTTCATGTGAGAAGTCATGCCTTGCATTAGGTATCATAGTTTATGGATTATCATACATATTTTGCTGATACTATAAAAGTTTGTTATGAAATATTTCCTAGATCAATAGCTTTTTTCTCGTATATTAAATTAATTCATGATTTTTGAAGGTGTTTTGGTATATTAATCAAAGGTGCAAAGTTGGGCTCACAAGCACTCCTTCAGCAGTTCGGGTAATTTTTGAGAGCTGATATCTCATGATCTGTTTTGAGATTTTGTATGAAACTTCACAGTCTTGTTTTATGAAGTCAATAATGCATGTCAGTAAATTTTCATGATTTTTGAAGGTTTTTTATATATTAACCAGAGGTGAAAAGTTGGTCTCAGAAGTACTCCTTCAGCAATTCGGGCAATAGCAGTTCGGGCAATTTTTGAGAGCCGATATCTCACGATCTGTTTTGAGATTTTGTATGAAACTTTACAATCTTATTATATAAAGTCAAGAATGCATGTTGGTAAATTTTCATGAATTTTGAAGGTTTTTTATATATTAACCAGAGGTGCAAAGTTGGGTTTAGAAGCACTCCTTCAGTAGTTCGGGCAATTTTTGAGAGCCGATATCTCACGATCTATTTTGAGATTTTGTATGAAACTTCACAGTCTTATTTTATGAAGTAAATAATGCATGTCGGTAAATTTTTATGAATTTTGAAGGTGTTTTGTTATGTTAACCAGAGGTACAAAGTTGGGCTCAGAAGCACTCGTTCAGGAGTTCGGGCAATTTTTGAGAGCCGATATCTCACGATCTGTTCTGATATTTTGTATGAAAATTCACGGTATTATTTTATGAAGTCAAAAATGCATGTCGGTAAATTTTCATAATTTTTGAAGGTGTTTTGTTATGTTAATCAGAGGTGCAAAGTTGGGCTCAGAAGCACTCCTTCAGCAGTTCGGGCAATTTTTGAGAACCGATATCTCACGATCTGTTTTGAAATTTTGTATGAAACTTTACAGTCTTATTCTATGAAGTCAAGAATGTATGTCAGTCAATTTTCATGATTTTTGAAGGTGTTTTGATATATTAACCAGAGGTGCAAAGTTGGACCAAAAAAACAATATTTTCTTTCTCCAAACTCCAAAAAAAAAAAAATTATTATTATTATTATTTAAAAATCCGGGCTGCGGAAAATATCCTTGCTCAGAATAAAAAATAAAATAAAAAATTTCAGGGCGTGAATTTTTTCCGCGGCCCGAAATAAAAATTCGCAATTTGGGTAGTTTTAAAATTTCAGTTCAGATCTGATTATTTTTATTAAATTAATTTTTTTCATGGGTATTTTAAAAAAAATCGGTGTAGTTGGTAAAAGTATCTGTCCAAATGGCATAGGAAAAGTATTTGTTGAAGATTAGTTGAGAAATGTGTTATATGAAAAAAAACATCTACAAATGATACTTATTAAATATATTTTTATTGAATTGTATTTTCCTATATTCCAATAGAAATGGAATATAGATATTGTACAAGTTGAGGGCTCGGTACACAGTATGACGCTTTTGTCCAGCTCGCAGAGGATTGGCAAAAAGAGCCTTCATAAACTTTAAAAAGAAAAACAAAAAGGAAACTTTAAAGGGTTTGGAATTGATTCTCAAAACAGATAAAATCATACTTTTTCAGCTTAAGAAAAGTTGAACAAATTTAGTATGTTTGCAACATAGCGGACAACTGTCAAAAGGAACGATACCTATAGGCTATAGCAAAAGGTTACGATATTATAGCGCCAAATTAAAGCGCATTCCTTATATCAATTTATGTAAATTTGGATATTTGGTTTAGCCATATGCTATACATTATTTTTATTTATTCATCAATGCTGGTTAGAAAGTTCACTTTTATCAAATTATACATTCATATTCACAATACACTTATATATCCATGGTGACCCCCTTTAACAATTTATTGCGTGTATCTGATATAAATTCGGAGAATTTTTTTTCCTCCACATATTTTGCCATAATGTAATGCGACGTGTTAAGTAAAAACGTAGCAAAACAAAGTGGAGAAAATGGTGGCCACTATTCCAAAACCGACTGGATGATGATTAATTCAAATTAAAGAAGGTCAAATTGAACACAGCACATGTCACCATGCCGCGAACTTATGTGGCCATCCAAGTTGCTGCCATGTAGGACCAATTCCTTTCAAATATATCTTTGCATGCCATTGTATCTTTTGTCTTCTGTGACCTCCACAGATTGTAACATTGTGTGACGAGTCATCGACCATAGGGACCCACATTCATTGTTATTTCTTATGACCACAACTTGTCACAGTGTGATATGTTTGTAATTTTTGGAGGGAATCCGGATTCAAGATTGAGTTGTTCCACCAAACCCACTTTAAGGTATCTAGTAATTATAATCAACTAATGCCTTTTAATAAAAAGATAAATATGCATGAGTGGTACTTGTTAGTTGTTACATTGCTTCAATGAAGCTAGTCCCCTTGCTGCGTACTAACTCTAAAGTCTAATCCCTTCCTTCTCGTTCAAACCAACACTACATGTGACCTCCTCTGTTTTTTTAAGAAAAGAATATTTTCTTTAAGAACTTAGGTTCAACTCTTGCTTTTGTATGTCCAAGTTATTCATCATCAGCAAACAACCAACTAATTCTTGTCATCTAGCAATTATTTATTACAACTTGTCTAAGAATCCTCTTATTTAGTTGTAAAGATATAATTTTTTTTTACAAAAATCATTTCTTGTGATAAATTTTACCTTTTGATGATATTAAATTAAAGAGGGCCATATCAAAATAATCCACCGCCCATTTTATGCATCTGTGGAGCACTTATTTTTCTTTGATATTCTTTAATTTCATAAAATATACGTTTCTGAAACCTTATACAATTTTCTTTTCACTTTTAGTTAATGGATCGAGAATAGCTTTTAACAATAATGAAGATTTATTTGACAATATACAACTTCAGTGTCTTACATTACCAGTTATCTATAACAATATTTTGCAAATAAATGGAATCCAATTGTGTTAATCCTTTAAATTTTATATTTTAAATTTTAATTAATTCTAACAACTTATCTTATTTTATATCACGATTATTATTTGCTCATTGGAAATTATAAATTTAGAGTTCATTTCATGTGTAATTAAAATGTAAAGACAACAAAAATATCAATTGCAACCTACATATCACCATTGTTTCGTTGAATTATTTTATTTTGTACTAAACAAATTTTAATTATTATGTTTTTGGTGCTTACATATGTTGTTTATAGGATAAGTCTAACGTGAATACACATTTTTATGTACATGTATTGTATTTTAAATTACATTCAATTGTTAAAATTTCAACTTAAGAATGTAATAACATCTTTTTAATTGATTAAGGTAAAAAGTATTATGGTAACTTACTTTTTAATTGATAAAAATAAATAAATTGCATTTAATATATATAAATGGCGGTCAAAGTTTGTGATATAATTTTACTCATATGAAAGATAATTTAATTAATCTATTGTTCAAAATCGTACTTTCATGCACCTTTAATTATTAACAATATATTATTCTGGATGTAGACTTATACATATATGATTTACATACAAATTTGGATACATGTGAGAATTATTATTTTTTATAAATGTAGGATAAAATCAACAATCAATGATTTTTGAATATAATGAAACAAATTTAGTGTTGTTTATTATAAATTGAAATATCTCTTCATTTCATGAGATCTGCTTGGGTTCGATGTCCATTGAATTCAAAGTAGTTTCAATGGATTCGGTAACCATCGGATCTGCTTTAAGATTCGTGTATACGAATTTTAAAGAAGACACAAAATTGCGAGCGCAAATTCTAAAACAGATTCAACAATTAGCGAACTTATTGAAATCACTTTAGATCCAATGAATATCAGACTCCAGCTGCTTAATTCCCTCGTAGTCATGTAGTTATTTTTTGTACATACATTGGATATATCTAGTATCTATGCTAGCACATGCTAGCCCCATGATCGATCATGATCCATGGATAGTGCCTCTGTGCCAAATGCATGTGCACCAATAACACCACCGAGCCCATCTCTTTAAAATTAAGTATCGTCCTTCTCACCGTATTTCCTTCATCTTATATGTAGTCTTACACAAGCCCAATGTTTTCATAGCTATATTCTTTCCTTTCACCATGAGCACACCAAGCTCTCCTTCTCCTGCTTGTATCAATTCCTGGTAGGTGCCTTTTAATTTATCTTCTTAATTATTCGTAATATATTTTCCTTTCCATTTCAATAAGATTTTTTTTGTTTTTTTGCCTAATGTCTACCCCCTGATTACGAACTCACACTTTCATAATATAATTTTGTTTTTAAATATGATGTTAATAGCTAGAAGGAACACATTGAAAACATTAATTAATTCATAACATCAAATGGACATACAATGCTAGATGATGTTGTTAGCTGACGAAATTAATTATTCCAATTAAAGTCAAAACTATTTTTTTTTTCCTTAACATATATAATTAAAGCACGCACTACTGAATTGAACAAATAATACTACATTTGCCTAAAAAAAATTCCATGTTCCGGCATTTAATTAACTAGCATTTATTCATCCAAAGGTCGATTAGCGAAGATTCGCTGCGGAGATATGTGTCATACGCAAGTGAGAGTTGCATACAGGAGCTTCTATCAGCCTCTGACTCGAGCCGAGAAATAGGAGATGATGGATGGAAAGTGTTGGCATTTGAAAATGGCGTCGAGATATCAAAAAGACGATCGGGAGCTGTGCACGTCTTCCGAAGCCGGTGGCTTCTTCAGTCTGTCTCGCTGCAACAGTTTATCACAGTAGCCAACGCCATAGACGCCGCTAAGGTACATAGATGCTAATTTTGTGAGCCTATATTACATATATGTTATTTTTTTTATTGGTTGTACTTTGAAATTAATGATATAGCGCAATTTTCATGAACGAGTTATTTTATTTGCATCATAGTTGTAATCAGGTGATTAATTATTATTATTATCGTTTCTCATCAATCTTTTTCTTCGTAGGTTTAATAAGGATATGTAGATCATTTGATTTTTCTTGATAAGATAGGTTATAAATGAAATCAGGGGTACTATTCGAGAGCAGGTTAATTAGTCACCTATCAAGTAATTTATAGATTTAATTAATTTGAAAGTTCATGCAGCTTTATCAGTTTTTATTTAGTGCTTAAATAATTTAAATTTGCACCATATAATAATACATAATTCATTCAATTTATTATAGAAATGACTAAGTGTGGCCAATTTAAATTAAATTAGATCTATGAAGTATATATCCTTTTCAACTATCGCATTAAACTCGTTGCATTATAAATGTAAAGCTCTCATATTAGGACAAGTGGAATATGTACTTCAGATCGGAAATTGATGCACCTGAAAATATAGGTCATAGATAGATACTTTGTCTAACCATTTAGGTCATGTTCAGTGGTCCGCTAAGGAATAGAAATAGAAATAGAGATAAAAAATTTTGAACTAATTTTTACTATTAACTGTCAGAAAAAAAAAACTTCAATCTATATATATTTTTTTTGTCCACGTAAATAGTAATCTGCCGAGCTTGGACTATACTCCCTCAGATTTGGTAATTAAAGAGATAAAAATGCTTTATATATATATATATATAAAAAGAACAGAAGAGATAGACAAAGATAATATAATTGGATGACGGTTTGACCCTAGCTAGCTATACTAGTACTGTCTACTGTGAGTCTTGGTTTTCTGTAGCTAATATCAACAGTACTATTCATGTCACATGGTATGGCAACAATTAAATGGTCATGAATAGAACTTCGGAATTTTGTTGTACAAGAGAGCCCATTTTACACTTTCTTCTTATATATATATATATATATATATTAAATAATTATTGATATTATTATTACCTGAAAGCCTGTCACAGTGGGAGTGGGGAGTGCGACTGTACATATGCCAATATAACTAGATGCGCGTTAGATGGAATGAATACACAACCTTTTTAGCGGACAAGAGTTCAATTCATTTTAGTAGAAACGAACTTAATAAAAAAAAAATTGTAGATGAATTCATTTTATGAGAATTTTTAATAAATCTCGATTTACATTAACATCTTGATATTAACGTTACGTTGCAAATATATATAAAATTAGGATTTGAGATTAGAATAAAACATTTAAAAAAAAGTGTAATATTGTCAGAGTTCTACTGCAACACCTCACGCCTCAACATACAGCTGTCTTTGGTTTATATATTTGAGTTGAGAGAAGCAGCGAAGGGCCGGGCAAACTCGACTTAAAATATCTTCTATTCTGACACTGCTTTGAACTCCTCCAGTTCACATTAAAAATGAACTACCTCTCACCTCTTCTTTAATTGCTTACCCATCGATAAGAAATTATGTCAATTCTCTTTCTATTTACATATGATGAATTGGGAAGTCATTATATTCTTATTGTATCTCATCTATTTTTTAGCAATTCATAAATACATTTTAACGCATTATTGTTCTCTGGTGAGTGGTGATATATATAGTAGGAAATTAAATATACACAAGGCAGCCATGCAAAACAGCAGGACAGATCAAATACTTGACAGAAAAATCTCAAAAAGGACAAAAGCTTCTCTGCAATATTAGCAAAAATCCAAGCTCTTTCCCTCATTTATTTACGAGGCACATTGGTGTTAGCAAATTTGTCGTCGTGTCACAAGTCAGTCCAAGGATAACAACATGAAATTTCGAGCCCAACGTACAAATAAAAATTCCAAATTATCATTTAGCCTGGTAACATCAGAGATGCCTTTTATATATTGTTAATTCATTTTTAGCACACGACACAACTGTGGATGCAATTCCACGTGAAATTATTATCTCATTAACTATATAACTTTGTTGTGTATGTGCATCAGTGCATGCATGAGGGGAGCAGGCGTGCAAAAAAGAATATTAACAGTAGACTGGCATTAGTCCCAAAATTAAAATTGAATAGTTTAACGCACCACGAGTCCCAATTTAGATGCTACACAAGAAAGTGCTAAAATTGTCCCTATAGAAAGGTCTTGATTACTTTCATTAAGATAATTAAGTTTCTAGGTTGGGACCCGATCTTAGAATCCTATGCAAGTACTTTGTATAAAATAGAAGGCTTTTCTTTACTTATATATTAATTTGTTTATTTATTTTCTTTTCCCTCCTTTGGCCTCTTCTTTTCTTCTATCATTCTTTTTGGCTTTTTCTTAAAGCATGACTTTAAAGTACCAAGCATCTAATTAGAGGTTTAATAGTTTTATTAGCTGCATGTTCAATTTCATTGGTGAAAATTTTAGTGTTAATTCTTGCTTTTATAATAAAATCTGCCTCAAATTTTCATCTATAGATCTAGTCTTAATGAGGTACAGCTAGCTAGTCTACTGTAGATATTTTATCCAGAAAAATGCTAGCCATTCATGCCATCAATTTTCAGTGTACTCCAATATCCTACTTTCCAAAATGATGCATTATGGTACCGGATTTTGATACCCTTTCAAGGGAGACAGAATCATAAAATTGAGATTGAAAAGACTGAATAAAATTTTATATAATTTTATTTTATGAAAGAGATTAATAGTGATTTTTTTTTTTATATAATACAATGAAAATTTTCAATCTACAGGAGGGAATAGTCATTGTATTATATATTTTTATTTGTTTGGTTTTGTTATTAATAGAAAAAAAATTATTTTCATTTCTTGATGTCATTAATTAATAACCAGATTCGCTTTTGGTGTCTATTGAAATAGTATTATAGACTTGTATTAAATATTTTTAAGGACTAAAGATTGAATACACGATTTTTGGGGTTTTCTTGAATAAAGAAATTGGGAGGTGAGAAAAAAAAGAATGAAAATGTTCAATTTACAGGAGGGATTAGTCATTATATTATATATTTTTTTGTTTTGTTTTTGTAATTAATAGAAAAAATAATAATTTTGATTTCCATTTCGTGGTGTCATTAATTAATAACCAGATTCGCTTTTGGTGTCTATTGAAATAGTATTATAGGCTTGTATTGAATATTATTAAGGACTAAAAAAATAAATGCACAATTTTTTGGGTTTTCTTGAATAAAGAAATTGGGAGGTGAAGAAAAAAAAAAGAATGGTTCCTTTTATTTAGCATTGTTTCTGTCTTTCAGAACATAGTGAAACCGAAACAGGCTAGAAAAAGTTCAAAATAACTGAGTTGAAAACTTGAAATGGTCAAACTTAATTATACCAAAAACACAACAAACCTGTAGGAGCTAGCACTAGATCATGATATGACATGTCAGAATCACAACATAAGTACGAGGAACTTAATTAGACAAGAATAGCTGTAGCACACAGCTAGCATACATGGGATATGAATCTGCTGCTTTTCTGAATCTAATCATTCAAAATTTTATATTTATGTATCTCTATAAAGAAATCTTTTTATATACAAATCTCAACAAATTTAAACTGTTAGATTAGAAAAAAACAGCAGAGTTGATTCCGCATACATGATGCAAAGGAGGTTTGATTTGTTTGCATGCATGAGAGTGCACATGGCAAGCACGTGCTCAACAAATTCACACTTCACACTGAGAAAAAAAATTATTGTTGGACCAGCGACAGCGAGCGAGCGACCGACCTTTGAAGTTTGCACCCCCCAATTTAAAATTTCATACCATTTATTTGAGTTAAGCTGTTAGCAGATGGTCATGGTCCTACATTTGTTCAAATTTATTTCCAATCTGAATTTGAGTACTTATGTAGTTGTCTTTATCTGACGCATATTTAATTGAGTTGCGGTCTACGCAATTCTGAAGGGAAGTCGATATCACATTTACCAATTATAAAAATGGTCAATTGGTCATACAGTATCTGTCTGTACCAGTGGTCCAGTACCATTCTGACTACTGACCTAATGCAAGCTGGTTACTTGGCACAGTGTGTATAAATATACTTCTTTTTTTTTTTTCTGAAGGTATATATTATACTACTTGTTGCCAGAATATTTCTTGTTGTGGAAACTCAATTGTTAATTTTATTTTTATCAAAAATTGTCAATTCATGATTACATATGAAGCTTAACTAATACAAATGATTTTATTAATGTTTTGACAACAGCAATGGGATCCAGATTTGGTGGAGGCCAAGTACATAAAGGACCTAGGAGAAAATTTGAGCATTATCCACCTTAAATTTGGCGATGCCTCCAAACCCTTATTCAAGAAGCGCGAATTTGTTGTTTATGAGCGCCGAGAGACCATGGATGATGGTACACTGGTAATTACTATACCTCATTTTTTAATTCCAGATGTAACCTTTGTTAGTAGTTTCAACATCCAAAAATGGAAAATTGGAAAAAATATAACTAATTAAAAACCATGCATTTATGAAAAAGCAAAGGTATTCTCAAATATTTGTTTGCTTACAGATACATTTCTAATTTTTTTTTTTTCGGTTAATAAGGTTTCCTATTTAGTTCTGTTTTACCTATACCATTAGCAACGGAGACGTAATGGATTATCATTTTGATCTTCTAAAAGAAATTTTATCTTTATCTCATGGTTAGCAATATTTTCTTAAATAACAAGAGCAAACGAAAGAGATATTAGCCAAACTGGTATGCATTGCTTATTAAAACTCAAAATTTGAGGAACCAGTACCATCACTGAATTACACTCACCCGTTAAATTAGCCTACATACATAATAAACGAGTGTTTGGTTATGTATGTAAATGAAGGTAGTGGCAGTGGCATCTCTACCAAAGGAGATAGCAGCTGGATTGCTACCAAAGAAAAACAACTCCATAAGAGGGCTATTATTGCAGTCTGGATGGGTAGTTGAGAAACTTCAGGATGATTCATGCATTGTCACATATGTTGTTCAGGTATATGTTTATAATCTTTCAATATAAGATATTTATTTTATTTTTCATGAAAAAAGTACAGTATTTGGAAGCCAGGATTTCTTTGAATGATATCAGTCCATAATAGCGAGCATACATAGTGAGAACTGGTACGGTACTAGCTCTTAAAAGTTAATTTTAAAGATATTTGTAAATTAATTTTGGTCCAGATTTAATAGGTACCAATTAGAGATGTTCATTGGGTCCGGTTTATTCATTGAACCGAACCGAATTAGTTCGGTTCAAACGGTTCGGTTTGTTCGGTTTAATGGTTCGGTTCAGTTTGCTTTTTAAAACCGAATTATAACTTCGGTTCGGTTTGAAAATTTTCAAAACCAAAATAACTGAACCGACCAAACTTTTATATAATATGAATTTGATCCGAACAGCTCCGGTTTATTTCTTAATCAATTGCTTTAAATACTTGGTTTATTTCTAAATATCTTAGTAATATACTTCGGTTCATTATAAATCAATTGTTTTAAATAAAAAAATTAATATATTTTGCTTTGAACTGAACAAACCGAAATAAAACTTTGGTTCGGTTTGGTTCGGATGCAATGCTAATTCGGTTCGGTTCTATTTTTAAAACTGAATTATAACTTTGGTTTGCCAAGTTCAGTTCGGTTTCAACTGAACCAAACCGATGAACACCCCTAGTACCAATCATAAGGGATTTAATTGCGTCAGTTTAGCTCACATCAATCAGATTAACGCAGTACGGTAACAAACCATTGAGATAGTGCTTGCCAAAAGTACCACATGGATAACCTTAACACAGATCTTTATTTTTCAAGTGCATGTTTAAAACTTTTTTTAATTATCTTTTACATTGCAGCTAGATCCGGCTGGATGGCTGCCAAGATTCTTCGTCAATCGGCACAACACAAAGCTGGTCATGATCATAGAGAATCTTAAGAAATTAGCACAAGACTGTCCTACCAGTAAAGCAATCTGTGAAGATAATTAAGGAACAAAAACTGATATAAGTTTTACCTGTATATGAGTAAATACGCTATATTTTAAGCTTGTTTTGGTCCATGCTGGCTAGCGATCATAGAATAGAAAAAATAGCTTTATTTTTCTATTTTTACTCCCAGCATATTAACTATAGTACGGTTGTGTTTTATTTTTTATTTTTGATCCTCTGACATGTTGGCTGGGCATTAAACTACAATTGGTACCCGAGCACCAAATAATTAAGCAAGGTTGGAACACATAAAACCAAAGAAAATGAAAAATATAGGCCACGCAAAAAGAAAAATGACAACAACTTTATTGAGAGGCGCCATATTAAAGATGGATCCAGATAATTGTCCCCGCATCTCTATCTCTCTATTTAGCTCTGCATTTAATTTTCATAACTGCTTTGGGACCACAAAAGCTCCAATACTTTTTTTTTTCTAAAATATTAATATCTAGCAAGTATTTATACCTATAAATGAATAATTTTTACATAAATAATTATTTTTCCAACTAAATCTCAAACTATATGGAGGAACCATACATGTTTTTAGAGGTGAGTTTTTTTCTTCATTAAATCACGAACGTCTTCTACATAATTTTCTATTTCAAATGAGATCCATGATGACATGCTTTTAGGTTCGTCATCACAAAGTATTTATACCTATACTTGCAAGTATTTTTTATATATGACATTGGTTAACATCTGAAAATATTAATATCAAGTATTATAAGTATTTGTACCTACGTGGTTAATTATTTTTGTTAGAGAAATGTTAATGCATGTAGGGGCGGATCCAGGATTTTGATCAGGGATAGGCACAAAATATTAACAAAAGTACAATTTTTTTTTTCTCTTGATGAATCAGAACAAAGTAGTATAAAGGGATCTAAAAAATTCACGACACGATACGATTTTGTCAAGGCACATGCAGGGGCGGATCTAAGGCTTAGCCAAAGGTGGCTTTTGACTAAGCCACCTCTATAATTTTAAAATTTTAATTGTACGTGTAGAAATTTAATTTAATTTTTTTTAACTCTTTATATAGTCAAGCCACCCTTAATAAATGACAAATGTTTAGTTGTAGTCTAGTGGTTAAAGTTCTATTTTATGGTTAAGAGGTATTGAGTTCAAATACCACCCACTACAATTATGTATTTTAATTTTCAGCCACCCCTATTAAAATTTTCTAGTTCCGTTCTTGGGCACATATGTCTGTTACGTGCTGTGACTCGCATGTCCTTTGTCATGACCATCTTTCAAAAATTTAACACGACAAGACACATCATGCAAAAGATTTAGTCACAACACAACACGTGTGGTCACATATAATTAGGATCGTTAGATCTTAATCAAATAGTGAATCATGAATAAACTAACTTAAATTATGAAAAAAAAATATGACCAAACTTGACAGGTCACGTTTTGACACATTACATTATGGCGTGATTAACGTGCTCTGACCATTCACGTGCCATAATTATCCTTCCAAATTTAGTTGCCGTACGACACGACACGTGATCCAATTCATGATACATATTCATATACTTAGTAGTTGATCTTTTTTTTCTCCTAACAAATCAACAATTCTTCTAAGTGGAGTAGCGAATCAGACTGTGTCTTTTTTTTTCTTTCTTTTACACGAATTAGTCTGAACTGATTTTTTTTTTCCATACAGTTTTCTTCTACTGGATTGTGAATTAATTCAGGGGTAGGCACAAGTATAAAATATCATTGCATCTAATTTTTTTTTCGAATCCAGGGGTTGGCAAGTGCCTACCCTTGAATCCATTTGGATCCGCCACTGAACGCATGGATGAAAAAGGTTGATGCAGGGATGTGGGGTTCCCACTACTTCATTTGATGAAGGTTGATGCAGGACTATTGAGGGCTGAAAAAGGGTGATCATATCTAGTTACGCATGCAAATATTAACATTTTATTTTACAAGAATTTATTTATTATATTTTAGTATTTATACTTATGAATATTAATGCAAGATGAGTATGGCAACTGAAAAAGGAGACCATATAATGAGGACTATGATACAATTTTCCTTTAATGTTGCAGAGGGCAGAGGGAATAGAGGGGGGACAAGAGTATGGGAATATTTATAATTATTCATTAAAGATGATGGCAATTTTACCATAAAAATTTATCAATCTATTTCAAAAAAGGTTGCAAATAATATAGAAGGTTCGCAAAATAGCTTTGTAAAACAATATCACAAGATAACAGTTTCATTGTATGAGAGCAAAAAATAAATAAAAATAAACTCACTACACAAAAAAGCACTCAAAATTAAGTTTTTTTAATCTCTAGTCTGCTCAGAGTAGTCATGGTTGTACAAGAACCTGTACAATACCTATGTTCAACAAATCTTCAAATATAGGTAAAGTATAAGGTCATACAAGAATAACAACAAGCTAGATATATTGTACATCTTTACAATCTCCTATTGGGAACTCCATTTAGAGCAGGACTATTACTTGGGCTCAATTCTATCATAAGTTGTATCACCACTATAATCAAAACGCCTATCAACTTCATATGGGTGTCGAACAGGGGTCGTGGTAGACCCGGGAACACTTAAGGAATTAGATGTTGAACTTGGATCTACACCTGCCTGTTGCATGATCTTCTCTATCTCATTAACGACCTCACTCATTGTGGGCCTGTCGGCACCGTTCTCATCCACACATCGCAGTGCCAAGCTGATGTACTGCTCGAATCCACTGACTGAGGTTGTAAAACCAAGTGATGGATCAAGAAGGTTTTTTAGGTTGCATAGATCCTTTGACCGGTCAAAAAGATTTTGGACTTCTCTGACAATGTACCGGCCACGCTCGAGGGGCTTCTTGCCAGTAATTAACTCTAGAAGCAAGACGCCAAAGCTATATACATCGCTTTTATTGGTTAATTGTTGGGTCATGTAATATTCCGGGTCTAAATATCCCTGCAAAAATATAATCAAGAGCAATCATCAGGTCCTTTTGAGATTAATGATCTCTTATTAATAAAGAAAGCAAGCAGAATTGGATATTTTCTTCATGCATTCCCCGAAAAAATATCTCCTCCTCAAATATTGAGATAAATAATAAAGAATAGGGTTACAAAAAGTTAAGTGGAGAAGAAAGATAAGAGGATGGGATAACTATTTCAGCAACAAAGATATTTGACAACTGAGACAAATCGTACAGCACTTATCACATTATGAAATCAAAATTATAATTTTAACTTCTCCAGTTTTTAGATAGTCTGTGTATCAAATGAGGTACAACTTGAAAACTAATTTGTCTTCCATTAAGTGGTTTAAAAAACAAATGATTTAGATTTATTGACATTTGATTTGATATCAAATTTGATGTAAGGTCTATGTAAAAGAACACATCTATATTTTAGTTCTTGACAAACTATGATGTGGATTCTCATGGTTGTCAATTTTGTCTATTTTCATTGTTATCCTACTCCCTAGGAGGACATCTTCTTGATGTTTCTGTTTCTCTGATATGGAGGAAGCATGAAATATTGTGATGATAAACTAGTAAAATAAAACAGAGAAAAGAGAGAAATAACGAACCATGGTGCCTTTGACTTGCGTTGTGATCAGACCTTTACCATCAACTCCATGAGATTTAGAGAGGCCAAAATCGGAAACCTTAGCATTCAAGTTTTCATCCAACAGACAATTGCTTGATTTTATGTCTCGGTGAACTATTGGTGGGTCTGCCAGCTCATGCAAATATGAAATGCCCTTTGCCGCACCAAGGGCCACACGAAGCCGCCGTCTCCAATCCAAATGGACACCAGATTTTCCTATATAGACAAATGAAAACACAAAATTAATTAAAAGTTGCCTCTATAGTATTGTTGGTATATTTTATAAATGTAACTATCAGCATACAAGAATTTTTATAAAATTAATCTATGAATAAGGAAATTCAGTATTTTTTGAGTAAAATAAGGAAATTCAGTATTAACCAACAAAAATATAGAAAACTCAGTCAGGCCCAAAATCTGATTGCATTTTGTTCTGTCAACCAAGGAGCTGAAATCAGCCAGTACTTTAATTATAGAATCAAAATTTTAAACAAGGCATACCTGATAAACTATCCTTGAGAGTACCATTTGGCACATACTCATATATCAGCATCTGTTCACCTTTATCAAAACAAAATCCAACCAGACTGACAAGATTTCTGTGATGAACTCTAGAGAGAAGTTCAATCTCTGTCCTGAACTCATTACTTCCTTGCGATGACCCCTCTTGTGCCCGCTTCACTGCTACCAGCTGCCCGTTGCCAAGTGTACCTCTGTACACCTGTCAATACCAAGAGGAAGAAATGAAATCAAAGATTAATGAGATGCTATGAAATAGTAATAAAGACCACTGTTTCCCACCACCTTAAGACCTTTATGGAACTGGGTAGTTAGTTCAAAACTAAGTTTTGATGCTGCTTTGCAGTGTTCAGCTTTTCATATGATTCAGTTGCTGCCCAGTGGTATAGTATTGTTATGTTTGACTATTGAATCTACCATTCATTTAGCCCTCATCTTGTTATAATTCATAAAATGTCCAAATGGTACAGAATGGGTAATTACCAAGCCATAACCTCCGCCGCCAATTTCATTCGTTTCAGCGAAGTTATTGGTGCATTTCTTGACCTCTTCAAATGTAAACATTCTTGCTCCCTTCAGCTGTGGGATGCTGCCACTGCTCTTTGGGTCCCACGAGGCTACCAACAAAATAATTAAGTAAAATTTGTGTTTTGTTGAATGTATCACTACAACGGAAATGCAATTTTGCGAGTTTGACAGTTGCAATCTCTAGTAGGACCCTTTTTCTTTGGCACGGTCTTATTTTGTAGGATTTTCACTATCTATGATTCTACCACTGAATTAGAGTTTCATAAAGGTTGTTCCCTCCTGATTTTACAACTATAATAAAAACAAACAGAAAATAAATCAATACCAAAAGATTGGCTTTTCTCTTCAGGCCGCGTGGTTTTTTTCCTTCTTACAATAAAAATGCAAAAGCCTATCAATCCCAAAAGAAGAACTCCACCAGCTGCTACTCCAATAATAATTGGTAGTGATTTGTTGTTTGATTTCTTCGATGATGGAGCAGGTACTGCATGACAAAAATAATTAATTAAAATTGGTTTTATAGTGATTAAGACTCTGCCTGTGTAGTTTCTACACAGCCTGTCAGCCTGTCCAAAGCCAGAAAAAAGGAGGGTTGTGATAGGTGTGGCAAGCCAAGGTAAAATACAACCTTTTTATGAAAATGAAACCCTCACTCTGGTTGAGTTTCATTTCTAGCTACCCCAACTTGTTTGGTACTAAAGGCTTTGTTGTTGTTTGTTGTTGGTTTTATAGTGATTAAATAAATAGCTAATGACCGACATATATTTGAATGGATGTTTGGAACAAAATCACACATGCTTAAGGGCTGTCATCCCAATACCTTAAACCAAGACAACGGAGCATTTGGCAAAGCATACAATACCAATAGGCAATTTTTATTTTTATAATATATTTTAAAACTGTAGTAAACAAAATCAGTTCGTAAAACAGTGAATGCAAATCAGCATAAGTACAACAGAACGAGAAGTATATATTTCAAATGTAACCGTCCCATGTGTTATTGACTTATTCTTTACATTTATGTCAGTCTGATATGTATATACTAATCAAATTCAAACCAATAAAAAAAACAAGCAGAAGTTAAAAGTTCATACCATTAAAAGCAGAATATTGCTGCCCGAGGAAAAAGTATGGCCCGAAAGCAGACGGAGGCTTGTAAGTCTGATTACTTAAAATAAACGCAATTCCCGTCACATCCTCCAGACTAAAATATGTCTTATTGGATGGGTAAACTCCCAAGCTCATCTCAAGATAATTATTTGAATCCACAAAAACATTCTGAAGTGAAATTGAATCCACTGGCAACTGAAACTCTACATACTTATCCTTCAGGCCTTGCTCGAGTATTGTGTAGTATGTGCTATTGCTGAGGTCTGAGAAGGAAGGTGACCTGAAGAAAAGAGTCCCAGTGTAGGGAGAGGCACACTGGCAATTTGGGCTCAGATCTTGACCACTCAGACAGGTTGGAGGTAGAGTTGTGCATTTCTTAGATGTGTTGTATGAGGGGGATGCAGATACGGTCATTTTGCAATATGATGGGATGTTGTTCTCTTGAGTGCACAGTGGGTTCCCTACCAGTCTGAAAAATGAAAAATCAAATAGGTATTTTTCTTATAGTTGTAGAAGATCTGGTAACAACTTCTAATTAAAACAAAGTCAGGTAGGTCACTGATGCTTTTGCCCACCATTTTTAGGGTTTAGTTCATGTGATCTCTATTGAAACTAGTTTCTATCAAGTGATAGAATCGGTGCCAATCTTGGATGGACATGGCTGTCAGACAAGCATGGGAATAGCTGAACTGACTTGAACATCGATTGAGTCGGGATAGTTTAATTATCAGTAGAATACATATGTTAGAGATTTCATTAGTGAATCAGCATCATTGCTTGAATAATAATGGGGACCAGCTAATAAATTTGAAGCAGCTGCTTACATTAGTTGTTCAGAGTATCCACCACCAACGGTAAATGATTCAATTTTGTTGTTCGTTAGATCAATTAATTGGAGCTGATTACTATAGGCTGTGCCAATATTTAGCGTTCCATTGAATCGGTTATCCCTAAGCCTCCTGTAAAGCCAGAAAATAATAAAGTTAAGTATGAGACCCCATGCAATCTTTTTGCAGCTAGAAATTTGTATTTGCAAATTACTTAATACTTATGTCAGAGATTGAAACCATAAAATACTGACAGAGTTTGAAGTGGAGAATTGCTGAACAGAGTCTGGGGCAACTCCCCTCCTATATTCAGGTACTCAAGGTATCTGCAATTTTTGTAGACTTGTAGTTAATATATTTTTATAAAAAAGTGTAAACATGTCTTGAAGTACATAAAGGCTCCGTGAGTTTGTGTGTGTGAGAGAGAGAGAGATACAGATTCCATGGCAGTCCCTGCCAAGATTTCAAAAATAGAGAGAGAGAGAGAGATGCATACAAGGAAGTTAAAGATGGCAATGAAGAGAACCATAGTGGTACATCTGATGAGTCAAAAGAATTATTGCTCATGTCCCTGCAAATTTAGAACTATTTGCTCAGCTTGATGACCAGAAATCACTACTAGGATTATACCACCTTCAAATAAACAGAGGCTGGTGTATCATTTAATAGATAGCGCGATTACGGACACCTTGCACTGGATTAATGAGAAGTAACAAGTGACAGCGAATGACACAAGCAGTGACAAATTTAAATGGTCTAGCGGCTTAGACCATAGAATTTGTAATTTTATTTTCAGCAGGAGTTTCGTGCCATTCGATAGTAGTTTGAAGTTTGAATTTTAATGTAACCTATTGTACTCTTTTGATCATTTGATCTTTTCTTATCAATATAATTGTTGGCGGATACCCGCTAACCTTAAAAAAAAAAACTTGTACAGAGCAAGCTGGGTTCATATTAGTGTCACAGAAAGTTGAAATTTGAGAAGAAGATTTTCTTACACAAAACTAAGAGAAATCATTCCCATCAGATCTGGCAATGTTCCATTTAGATGATTGTTGGACAGATGCCTGTTTTCAAAAATAAAAACATAGTGGTAATGACAAACAATTCATCAAAAAGAGTTGAATGATAACATGATAACATGCAGATTTAACATTCCACAGTATGGAAGGTATTTGTTTTCAGTGTAAAGAAAAGACCCTGTGGCTTATTATCCAAAACCCAAAAATGAAACTATATTTTCAATAGTGTGAGGCTATGGTGATATGCATATTACAGAGCCATCCGTGCTATGAATTCATATCTCCTTTTTCAAAGTCCAAATAGTTGGTCTGAATCCCTTAACATGTCTCCATATAACAATGTCCTTGGTGACCAAATTTTACATTTTCAGAAATTTTTTACTACTTTTTTAAATAGGTAGAAAATCACTCGATGTAAAGATTATGAACCATAAAAAAGCAGTGATTTTCAACCTATCTAAAAAAAATATATTAAAAAGTTCTAAAAGATGATGAACTTGGTCTCCAAGTACTTTTTCATATGGAGATCATGTTAAGTGGTTTAAATGGACTGTTTGGACTTTGAAAATGGAGATATAGATCCATAGCATGGGCTGATCTGTAATTTCATATCACCATAGCCTCACACTTTCCAAAATGCATCTTGATACTGATAGTGTTGTTCTGGCAAAGTAATCAAACTCTTATGATGGCAAACAACAAGATGGACATCATAAAATAGCAATGAAAAATGCCCTTGTAAACTTCATAGAAGAAAGCAACTCACATTTCTGAGAGCTTTGTAAGCGCACTGAGGTTGGCTGGTGCTGGACCTGTTAATGAGTTTCTATCCAATCGCCTGTCTCGTATGAAAATAAAATGACTTCAAATTTATGAAAAATTGTAAAATTACTAGCAAAAGGCAAAGATTAACAATAAGAAAAAAAAAATGCAATTTATGCTGATACATTTCCTTTTTTGTTTGTTGGAAGTTACTTGACCATATTATTACTTGCTTACAATATTTTATCAAAAATATTTGCTTAAATATAAACTGTGAATAATCTCAAGTAACCTACTAGGAACAAAATACCAACAAAGGGATTGTAATGGAATTATTTTATGAAAAGGGACTCATTTCCACCTGCTTCCATTATCTTATTGGAACAACATGTAATTGTATTGGGATTACAAACAAAAGTTTGACAGTACAGACCTGATGGGAAAGGGATGAAACATTAGCAGAAGGCACTGAATTATTTGCCAAAAAAAAGTTTAAACAGCTTAAATAAATGCATACTTACAAGACCTCTAGAGTTTTGACAAGGCTTAATGTAGAAGGAATGCTTCCATTTAAGTTATTGTTGTCAAACAGCCTGAGAAAAATATATCAAACATGAAAAAAAAAAAAGACCACACTATAATTTTAATATACTTTAGCACTGTTTTTGGTCCTAACAAGATTTGCGGCTGGTATGTTAATGCCTGGTACTGAACCTGATCTGTTTACTCACACTGAAAAAGACACCAATTGAAATTTGTTTAAATTATCTGCTTAACCCTAATTTCTTCATAAGATCACAAGTAAGCAGAAAAGAAATTAACAAGCAACAAAAATGCAATTGATATTTGTTTACATTAACTTCTATACCTAATTCCTTCATAAGACTGCAAGTAAGCATAGAAGAAATAATAAGCAAAAATAATGACAATGTTTGATCAAAAGCTTGCACAGACAAAGTTTGCTTACACATGTATAAGCGACATGTTTGAGCTAAAAAGCTTGCTTGGAATGGAACCAGACAAGTTATTAACTCCGAAATGGCTGCAATCCAATTACCAAGGTTAAAAATGGAAATTTCGAAACATAAGGTAATTAATTAGGTGGAAGAAACTTTTATTTGGCATACAAGTGTTTTGTATGTGTTAACAAGTCGAGTCCCGGATTGGTAGCATCAGAGACCGGTATGGTACCGGTCAGTTTGTTATCTGCCAAGTCAAGCCAGTATAGCTTAGAAAGGTTTCCAATAGTTGCGGGGATCCTTCCAGAAAATTTATTCGAGTTTAAGGATCTGTATACAAAAGTAGAAAAAAATATATTTAGGAACATATAAAGTACTTCTCAACAAAAAATGAAAATTTCATCAGGGCCCTACAAAACTACAAGTATCATGTAGGCATGCATCTGTCCTATGAAGAACATACCATAGAACATCACCTCTCGATCTCTTCTAATTACTCAGAAAAGTTGCCAAAATTATGCCATCTCGGTGTCTCATAGATGTACAGAGAAATAGTTAATCTGGAGGGTAGTTTAGGAATATTTTGTAGACAACCAGAAAATACAAGAGTCTACAGGAGAATGCTACTTACAATTCATGGGTACTTGATACATTTTTTTTTCTTCTTTAAGGGGTATTAAAAATATTTTTGAGGTTTTTTCAAGGTCACGCATGAATTCAAAGAAAAGGTATATGAAGGTTCTTACAGAAAGACCAGGTTTGATAGTTTGCCAATCTCAGCCGGTATTTCACCAGAGAAGCTACAACCAATTAAAATCCTGAAAAAAAAACAACCAAGTTAAATAAACAAAGTGGTTGGAAACACACAAACCAACTAATAATATATGTTTTGTACTTTTTGTTAGGGTTATTTTTCACACAACATATCTCTGTGGCAATTCGTCAAACACTGGAGTAACCCAAATACCAAGCTCTTTCTCTTTCATCAGTGGTAAGACCAGACAAGGCAAGCGCTCTCTCTCTCTCTCTCACAAAAATCCTCTACACTATACACGTAACGTATAGCATAAATTTTCATCATCGATCAATTTAGGCTGATTTGGGCCCGAAAACCCAACATCTGTTTTCTCTAATATACTCACAAGTTTTGTAATTTTTTCAAATTCCCGATTGCTGATGGTAGCGACCCCGTCAGTCCTCGATTGTAAGACAAATCCCTGTACACCGAATGTAGAGAATCACATAAATTACAATAAATAAAAGAGAAAATTTCAGATTTTGATCCTCAATTTTAAAAAAAAAGAAGTGATTCTTGAACCTTCATTTCCACCGACTTAATCAATAAAATTTCAAAAAAATAAAATTAGTCCTTTTAATTTTCAAAATAGAATAATTCAGTCATTTCATCAAATTTTTACTGATGTAATTAGCTTATGAGGAGGGATCAAATGACACCATTTTTTGGTGACATCGGATGACACCGTCCATTTTCAAAGTCCAAACAGTCGATCCAAACCGTTCAACTTGATGGATATGTTAAAATGTGCTTGCAGATCAAATTTTACATTTTTCTGAATTTTTTTTGGATTTATTTAGAGGGGTTCAAAAATTCAATGGTCTGAATATAGCGATTTTGTTAAATACTTAATAAATAGTAAAAAAATTCAGAAAAATGTAAAATTTGATTTCCAAGTTACTCTTAATATATTCATCATATTGAACGGTTTGGATCGACTATTTGGATTTTAAAATTTCAAAAATGGACATCGTCATACCATGCCACCAAAATAGTGGTGTAATCCGATCCCTCCTCTTAGCTTATTGGCCACGTGGATTTCGGTTTATCACTTGAATACGAACCAGGTGCAAATAAAAATTAAATCGAAGTATTTTTCAAACTTAGTTTTGTCATAAGTTTCGCAATGGTCATTATAAATGATTGCAACAATACTAAATAATTATTTTAATTTTTGTTGTGCCACATTATAAAACAGAAATATGTATGAAACTCTCATTATAATTATTCATATATGATTAAAAAAAAAAAAAAACAAAGTTCAAGCTTACTTCTAGTACAGTAAGCTTCGCTCAAAATAATCTTTTGTTTTGTTGTAGTTCATGTGGCAGTCCAAAATACACATGGCAAATAAATTAAATCAATTATGTCAGCAAAAAGTTTGATAAAAAAAAGGACTAGTTTAATTTTTGTTTACAAAAGAAGTTAAAAAAACCAAGTTGATGTGAATTGAAAGTTTAAGAATTAACCTAGTTTTTTATTAAAATGTTTTGAGGATCAAAATTTGAAATTTCCTACATATAATAAAACATCTATATTGTCATGGGACGGCGAAAGTAAATTTGTTGTCGTCGATAGCTTACAGTGCTTTTAATTCTTCCAAATTTTGAATGTCTCCTCCTGATAATGTGCCTTTAATACCTATGCTTGACAGTGTTCTATGAAAAAAAACAGAAACATAACATGATTGCATGAATTGGCATTTTTTTAATGGAAGCGAAAGAACTTCCCACAAGTAATAAAGACAAAACATATATTGCAGATTTACATTTCAGTAACACGGCTGGTGCTGGTACTGCAATTGATACCGACCCATTTAGAACCGCACGGGTCAATCCCGACCCAGTTTGATGGAGTGTTCTGCCATTGACTCGCAAGTGCCCTTAGTGCAGTAGCTAAATACAAAAATTTTGAAAGACCAAAATTATATATGAATTAGAAAAAGTACTTGGCCTAGTTTTTTCTTAAATTTTTTTTATCGAAAACTATTTTTCGTGTAAGAAGCAATTATATTACTAACCTTTGTTCCTCACAAAAAGAACGAAAAGAAAATTCATTTAGTAAGATTTAGGTTATGATAAATTCAGTTCTGGCAAGGTTCAGATGGTGCAAAACAGGACTGGTTAAGACTTTTCAAACATTTAAACCAAATAAACTATGAGTGGTCACCAATCACCATTTATGTGTACTTCTAAGAAGCACTTATAGCAATTAAATATAAATTAAAGGAAAATTGAGAAAAAATCTGCTGATATTAAAACTTATAATTCAACTCAAAATTGAGAAAATCTGCTGATCCACCTCTAATTCAACTCAAAATTGAGTTGTAAATTAAAGGTCAAACGAAGTAACCAAACACGAAATGCAAACTTTTCTAAATAATCATACCAGAAAGCATACACCGAAATAAAACAAGCAAGCAAGAACATGCATACCATCGTTCAAGTTTGTATCTCCTTGGGCAAAGATAATTCCGACTAAAATACAGAGCAAGATAACCCAATGTGATCTTCTCAAGGTTTCCTTCCATAATCCCATTTTCAACAAGTTGCGAATGTTTCTCTGTATTTCTCCTCAAATTTCCTGAATTTCTTTCTTTTTATCTCTGAAGATCAGCTCTTCTTCTCCTCCATGACTCAGTTTGACCCAGTATGCATATGGAGAATGATACCTTGCAAGTGGGAATACATGCACTTAATCCAACTGTTAGTCGTCTACCGTCTCTTTCTCATCTATAATAAAATAATTATATATGGGGTCACCAACAGTGTCCCCGGTTTCGTGTCTAAATGTTTTGAAATATATCAACTATTATCAAGTAGCCCAATTGTAAATACGACGTATTACCAGTCAGAGACGTGCATATAATTAAATATTTTTTGTACGGTGTATATTGATTAAGTCGTTTATTAATTTGTACGGTGTACATACGTATGAAAGAGAGGAATTAATTTTCGTCAAGGTTAGACGGTACCAAATTGCAGCTCTTGTTATATTTTTTAATTTATCGTTTTATTAATGAGATCATTAAAATAAACAAACCAACCACAACAAGTTGTCTACATGGTCATGTGCTGCTACGAAAGCTTCAATCCGATTAAATACAATTTCGACGTCAACAATACGGTTTAATTTTTTTTTTTTGTATTCCTGCCACAATTTTGTAATCGCTGATACTGATTAAATTATGCATTCGCATTTATGGCTAGCCAATGAGCTGTAGTGGTAGAACCAGTTTGCCAAACATATTTTGAAAAGATTTTTATTACAGTTTAGAATGGGCCGAAATTTTCAGAGAAAATATATTAAATAAATATTGAAATTAGAGAATACTTTTGGATTTTTTCGAGATATAGAAAAAATGTGATTATTAATCACGATCTTTGGACGTTATAGATTATCACGGCAAGCATTAGTGCTTAATTAACTAGATTAACCATTCTAACTGAATTATAAAAAAAAATTCTGTTCATGATAGATTAAAACGGCCAGACATGAAAAAAAATTAATAAAAAATTCTATCCGTGATAACGACCAAGCGTGAAAAAAAGTTCTTGTCCGTGATAGAAAAGAACGGCCAGCCATCTTTGTCACACCCCAAATCCCCGGGTCTGACAGCCTGCCGTGTGTATCTATCGAGTGTCACATATACACGCAAGGCAGTGGATCTTTTATATGCATTACCAATATCCTCATTTGCTGCGTCCGCAAAATAAACCTGAAAATAATCGGGAAGAGGGGGTGAGAATAAATTCTCAGTGCGAATTTGCCACAGTTCAGACTATTGGACTTGCAATCAAACTCTATATTCAACAATAAAACCCAAACAATAACAATGCAAACAGATACATATAATCATAAATAACAGAATGCCAATGCACAACAACAGTTAAATCAACCTGTAACACAGTTTACGGAATTTCCAAGATGAATTTCAAACACAACATATATTTTGACTTAACTCGATTCATAACTCAGTTCATTAGGGCTTGTAGCAATTACAGATGTTCTTTCGAGCTGAACCTTTATCAAACCCACATCTGTAAGGTTACTGACACCTATAGATGGCCAACCGCTGGACCCTTTATCTAACACCCATCTGCAATCGCTTGGCTTAACAGTTTATTAAGATCTGGTTCGAATCATATAAAGAAAATCTAGTTTGGAATCATTCCAATAGTCGTAATATTCAATTGACCTTTCCAAATGCATTAATATGTAGGAGAATGCCACCGAGCCACAGACGTTACACAAGTCACCCACGACCTCAAATCACATATCATAACATATCACATATCATCACATAATCACCCTCCCTCATCCCAACCGGTACTGGGAATATCGAGGGCCGTTCACCTAAGGCCATTTAGGATCCTGGGAATTCAAGTCAGCATACAGCCCGACTTGGCAAATTAATTGGATCCAAGTGCTTAACTTCGTAAATCCATTCACATCCATTCACATACACAGTTCGTGGTGACTTCAATCAAAATCAGGTCATGATAGATTGACACAACCTATAATCATACCAGCATGCAAATCACTCAAGTCACATCAATTCGAGTTCAATTTGATTGGGCTATGCAAATGCTCTATGCAATTCAATTATGCAATCAATGATATTCAACATGACAAACGAATACACAATTTAATTCCTGAAAATAGAGTATCAAGCAAGTCCAAGAATCCCGCACCTTAGTATGACGAGCGTACCGCTTAATTTAAGGATAGGGCTTCTCGAATTGCCTCACAACGTCTTGCTCGACCGAGCCTAACCTATATTACACGTATACTAGATTTAATTCGGTTACATCATTAAAAGTTAAATTTCAAAAGCTGTCTTTTAATTCGTCAATTTTTTTATACCTTTCAACTCATTTATAATCATTTCAATTCAAGTCTGATTTACTAAGGCCCAAAACAATCAATCATTTCAATTCGATTCAAGTATATCCCGACCGCAAAGTCACGGCTATCATTCATATAAATTCACATATGGCTCAAATTATAATACTTCACATGCATGGCCGGCCATAGCCTCCAACAATTCACATCTTACAAATTGGTCCCTTATATTTGTACAACTCACATAGGCCTTATATTTTATAATTCATACCCCTTATTTTTATAAAAATTCCCAAGGCTTGTATTTTGTACAAAACAACCTTCAATTTAATTTATTTACATTTTTGGTCCCTGTCAAGTCAAGGACTGGTACACACACAAAATCAGCACCATTTACCGGGAAAATCAACAACCCGAGCAAAGGTGTAATTAATTTTAATTCCCTTTAATTCATACACATCACTATGGTCATATATTTTACAATTTCCGACCATTAATAAAATCATTTTGCAATATAACCCCTTATACTTAATTTATTCGAGCAATTCGATCGAGTCGGGAAAATCAACAACCCGTACTCGAAACTTAACAAATTCACATCCTACGACATTAATCAATTCAATAAAACACAAATCAAGAATTTTAAAAATTAACCGAAAGAGAAAATGTCGAAAGAAAGTGATCAGTTCCGAGGGTTTCGTCTCGCCTTGTGGCCACCAAAATTGAATCAACCACCACAGATTTAACGTCTCCAACCACCATATTAGCACCAGAGATACCCGATTAGCACCCGCAAGCAACAAGGACGGACCCCCAATTTCTAGAGTTTCGGGTCCTCATGAGTGTAGTGGCAATCGGTGCAAAAGAGAGATATTAATTGGACGAGGAGGTCCACGGGTTGGAGAGGGAAGAGAGGAAAGGTTTGGTGGTGATGGCGGGGGTTAGCGAGAGAGGAGGAGGGGTGGTGCGGAGGGGCAATGGAGGTAGAAACCGAGAGAGAGAGAGGGGTTTCTGGCGGGTCGGACCGAGAAGGAAAGAGAGAGAGATGGAGCGGCGGGCGGCGGGCTGGCCGTGGCAGCGGCGGAAGGAGAGGGGGCGGAGACCCCTTGGTTTGGCGTAGAAGAGAAGACAGAGGGGGGGCTGTGTCTCACGGGTAGGGAGGGAGAGGAGAGAAAGAGAGAAGGGAGGGGGTGGGATTTAAATGGGTTGTTTCAAGATTCGTGCTGGATCAAGATGAAAGGTTGAGATAATTCCACCATTTAAATTACAATATTTAAGATCCGTGTTAGATTAAATCCAAAGGTCCAAACAAATCCATAATTTCAATAAGGTCATTTAATTGGTTTAAGAAATATGTTTCTACTCTAATTCGAATCGAAAGTTCATAATATTTTTTAACTATATTTGTACATAAAATTCGTATATTTATTTCTCAATTTAAGATTCGAATAATTTAATTTTCTTTTATATAATTATGTATATTCAATTAATTATCTAAAAGTTCTAAATGAACGAGCTTTATAAATTCTATATTTTATTTTATTTCTAAATCTCTAAATTTTATTATACATAATTTTATACATTATTTATATTACGAAATTTTTGTTTCGTTTTAGTCGGTCAGAAAATTTATGAACGATCGTTAAGTAAATTAAACTTTTTATTTACGTCAAATGATCGATTTATAAATTTTAATCAAGTTCTAAAATTTCGGAATGTAACAAATTTTTTTTAAAATTTGATGTGGCTATTTATACACACTGATCAAGGATGTGGGCTAAAGTCAAGTAATTTGTAAAATTTGAATTGATGAACATTTTGTCTTATTAGCCTATTTTACTATCATTCCCATAATTAATTACATGAAAGCACAAACTACAAATTGTTAGAATTATGGGCTGAGTGCCAAAATATATATATATATATATATATATATGGTGCTAACAAATTGCTAAATTAAAGTTATCATTTCTCATTTTTCATGGTATAAACCATCAATAATTGCTATAAATTTGAAAACAATGTTCAAACAACAATCATGAGTAGAACTAGGGTGTTCTTAAGTTCACAAAGTTCTTTAGTGAACTCAAGTCTAAAATCTATCAAATTGGTTTTAAATGACAAATCTTAACTGTTAAAACCTGTCTACCTTATGAGTGATGCATTAACATGTGAAAATTTTAAACATTTGAATTAATTTAGTATAAAGTCAAGTGGTTAAAAAACTTTTAAAAATTGAATGCATTAAAATTAATTTATTAACCTTCTAATTTTGATCAATTAATTTCATACTAAATTAATTCGAATGTTTAAAATTTTTACATGTAAATGCGTTACTCATAAGGTTTGTGGGTTTCAACTGTTCGAATTCGTCATTTGAAACCGATTTTTATAGATTTTAGATTTGAGTTTACCAAAAAGCTTGGTAAACTTAAGAACACCCTAGTTCTACCCAACAATCATTTTTCATTTTTTATGGTTTCCAAATACATTTTAATATGCAGATTATATTGAACGATTTAGATCAACTATTCGAACTTTACAAATAAAAATATGAATTATATGGAGCATAAAATCGACGGTGCATTTTAACCATACACCTATACTATATTTTCATTTAGCTATCGGATAAATATGAATCGAATGTTAACTAAATAGGGAAGGAATGTTAATAGAGTGTGTCCCTTGTCATGATCTTTTTTATATCCTACTATTATTGACATAAGACCTCCACATAATAGTGTACACATCTAATATAGATAATAAGAGAAATGTTCCGGTATCTCAAGCCATCATATTTGAGTGCGTCTTTCAAGTAGTTTAACAGAAAAAACTTACAATGTTGTCTAATTTTTATTTCCAACGCCAATATCCAAACATTTAAAGCTGTGTTTATAACATTTTACAATGCTACCCACAAGCATATAAATCTCTGTTTGAAAGCATTAAACTTCTAAATCTGTATAGTTTAAACTATATGTGCTACTTTTACCTGATTACCCAGATCCAATCCGAAACTGAACCGGATCTGACCCGAATTTGATTAATTTGGATATGGTATGGTTTAAAAAATATAACCAATTATGGGTATGGTTATAAAATTAATAATTTAATATCCAACCCGGAACCGATACTGTAATGGGTAGGATATGGGTTTCATTTAATTATCCAACCCATAACCGAACCCAACCCGATACTCGTATAAATACCCAATAAAACATATATCAATAACTATTAATACATAAAAATACAACTTTGCATATTAATTTTTGCATAAGCTGTGGTGAGCCCAGTACTTTTTTGAACATGAGAAAATAGAATGCAGTGACATATTCGCTATGTTTATATACATAGATGAATGCCAAATTTGTTCCTTCCATAACAGCAACATTAATTTTTTAAATAGAATTTATTACTATAGATACAACCTTCAATATTTGCCTTGATATCCTATGCATAATAATGCAAATTTATTGCTTTCAGTGATATGTCATTTCTACAAATTATTAGTATTCTATTAATACATTTTTTGAACCATAGAAAAAGAAATCGTCATCTCTAATAGTTTACTTTTAAAAAAAATATCTCTTCTTCAATATTTTTTTTTAAAGTTATTTTCTCTTCATCCTCCTAATTTTTTTGTGACATATACCCGTTCTGAATCCGGAACCGCCCCGTATCCGAACTGGACTCAATAATCAACAAACAAGTTATGGGTATATATCTACCCGGAACCGAAAGATTGGACCCAAAATATCTACAGGTAGATAGGTATCCGGATCCGGACCCTACCCGAATTGAAACAGATAAGTGTATAGATCAAAATTTGGACCAGAACACTTTTAGGGTACGGGTCCAAATATAATAGTATCCGGGCCCGACACGACCCGATAGCACCTCTAGTTTTAACTCCTAACTACTTTTGTCTTTAAGCTAAAAACGGAAATATTCATTTCACCTACTCTTTTTTATTTTTTTCTCTGATCATTATAATTTATTTTTCCGACAATCTGTGATGAATTTTACAAATCTAAAAATACGAACATTTTTTGTTCAATTTTATCTTTCAAATAAGATCCATGAAGAAATATTTTTGAGCAATTTTAAAGCCATTTTTTTAAGTAAAACTCATGAGCACTTTAAATTTTAAATCTCAGTCACAACTATTAAAATTTTTAAAACTTTGTACATGAGGTTTATATGCTTTGTAAATGAACTTTGTAAATGCAATGTTATTGTTAAGGTTTATATGTTTTGAAGTGTTGTTGTTGAGGTTTAAATTATTTGTACATGAGGTTTATATGTTTTATTCTAGAGATTTTAAGTGTTATTAATGAGGCTTATATGCTTGTGCATGAGATTTATATGCTTGTAAACAAAGATTTAAATTATTTTGAAGCAAAATTCAAAAGAAAAAAAAACTGAAAGTCACAAAAATTTAAAGTGGTAAAAAAAATTACGACACAAATATAAATCAAAAGTCATTGTTCATTGATCTCATTTGAAAAAGAAAATTGGGTAAAAAACGTTCATATTTTTAGATTTGCAAATTCATCACGGATCGTCGAGAAAATATATGAGAATGATCAGAGAAAAAATTAAAAAAAATGGGTTAAAAGAATTTTTTGTTTTTGGCTTGAAAACAATAGTTAGGAGTTAAAACTATATAGATTTAAAATTTTAATGCTTGCAGATAGAGGTTTAAATGTTTGTGAGTAGTATTATAAAATATTATAAACAGAGCTTTAAATGTTTGAATATTAGCGTTGAAAATGAAAATTATATAACATTGAAAGTTTTTTCTTTAAACTATTTTGTTTGCGATATAATTATCAAGCTCCTAAAATTTATATGAAAAAGGCAAAGCTAGATACACCATATCAAATTTTCCAATGTAAAACTAATTAATTAGAGCTAGCTAGATTTAGGTGTTGACTAATTAATAACAATCATGTGTACAGAGTAGAGAGATATTGATAAAGTGGGTCCTCACCAAGGGTACTACATTTTATTTTTACCATTTAAAATATAACAACAATTAGGAAGAACTGGCAACAACTTTGGCTGGTCTATCACGGATAAGAATTTTTTTTCGTTCTAATCTATCACAGACAAGATTTTTTATTATTTTTTTTTGTGTCTGGTCGTTTCAATCTATCATGAACAAGATTTTTTTTCCGATTTTTTTTATGGTTAAGTTAGAATAGTTAATATTGTTAATTAAGCACTAATACTGGCTATAATAATCCATAATGTCCAGAGACCCGTAATTAATAATCACATTTTTTCTATATCTCAAAAAATTCCAAAAGCGTTCTCTAATTTTGATATTTATTTAATATATTTTCTATCAATAAAAATTTCGGTTAGAATGGACTGAGACGGTGAATTTACAAGCTTGCAGTATTAACTTGGAGTTTAAACGAATCTAATCCTATATTGCATATCATGAGAAAAATCATGTTACATTTACTTGCAAGATCCTCATCTGCAACTAAAGGGACCTACCCGTCAGGGACTCGTTACAAGCTCTGTCCTGAAAACCTGCAACAGAAGATCTGGGAAATGTAAATCCACCAAGCTTGAACGAGTCAACCATTGACATTTATTGTTGCTGATTCACCAGCAACAGCATTATCCCTTGTTGGAACCGTTGCTGTTATTCATTAATTAAGTCGCCAAAAAAAATACAAAAAATAGTATTTTTCCGAAAAGAGAGTATTACCAGAATAGTGAATTATATTATTTGATAAGAATAATTATTAGTCTCCGCATCAGTATTTTTAAAATCCCCCAGCAACATAAGAGAAATAATCTACGATGGCTTTTACTAATTATATGGTTCTCTTTTATCAGTCCCTGCACTTATTTCCGCATCAAGCTTAATAGATATAAATACTTAGAATATAATATATTAATACTTAAAAAATAAAAATATTAATACTTTGATGTGTAACTTATTATGATCACTCTTTTTCTAGTTCCTCCAATCATTCTCCTGTCAATCTCCCTCTAATAAAGTAGTGGAGACTCTGTATCCCTGCATTAATATTTTCCCAACTATCTCCACATTAACATTTTTCTAATAAAAATGGTTGATCTCATAGGTGTAAATATTTTGATGCATAGGTATAAATACTCACAATATTTGATACTAATATTTTTAGGCGTCATCAAGTGTCATATGTAAAAAAATACTTACAAGTATAAATATAAATACTTGCACGATGAGGTATATATACTTGCATGATGACCAATCCGAAAGTACATCAACGTAAATCTCATTTGAAAGAGAAAATTATGTAGAAGACGTTCGTGGTTTAATATTCGCAAAATTCTCAAAGATTATCAGAAATATAAATGAGATTGAACGAAGTAAAAACCCCCCTTCTAAAAACATGTATGGTCCCCCATATAGTTTGAGTGGTCATTCATAGGTATTTATGGTGCGAGTACGTTTGAGATATTTGATTGGAGAGACAATTATTTATGTAAAAATTATTTACCATTTTCGTATATAGGTATAAATAGTTTCATGTATATGTATTATTTTTTTTAGAAAAATATTCAGTGTTACAGTTTTTATGGCCTCTTAATTAGTTATGATAATTATGATGTGGTGACTTTGCGATTACTATTATCAGCTTCTGTTTGATAAAAGCGTAGAATGGTTAGAAAGTATACAAGAAAATTAATATTGCACTATTTTGTTCGTATTATAATAGTTTGAAATAGTAAAATAATAAAATAGACCTATGTCGATTTATTTGAAATGGTATTCTTTCTGGAACTAGAAAATTTGAATACGGGGCTATTTTATAAAATGTAATATGTGAAAAAGATAAAAATAGTGTTGTTAGTAAGAATTGAACTCATTACTTTACACGTGTTAACTACAATTCAAACCATTAGACTACCAACACACATTTGTTATTATATAAGGGGGTAGACTATATAAAAGCTTTAAAAACTGAAAAGTTTCATTAAATTTTAATATATACAATTAAAAAATTTTAAATCATAGGTGGTTTAGCATCTTTGGCATATACGTAGATCCACACCTAATTCTTTCTCTGTCATTTTTTTCTATGGAATATTATAGTTTATTTGATTAAAAGAATGAGGTCTATAGCGTAAAAAGGAGGTGGTTTGACAGTAAATTTTCATTCCAATTTATCTTTTTCAGTTCTTTTGATTCCATTAAATAACAATAGGCCTAATATTTAAAAAATGAAAATTGTGTTTGACAACCTACGATTACAAGAGTCTCTTCTCTATTATTTCTTCATTTTGTTTTTCTCGTGGGACAAGCCCGCAACTCCGCAAGACCTCATCTCAGTCGAGTACTCAAGTTAGCTTGTTCCAATCAAGATTTCCATAAATTCAAAATAAAATAAAAAAAATCAAGATTTTCATTACATTTACTACCACTATCCATATGCTATAAAGAGAGACGGTATGAATGGGCCGCTTAATTCGGTCGGTTCCCTCTTAGATAGGGGTGTCAATGGGTATGGTAAGAGCCGGGTGGAAGCATTTTCATACTTATATTCATTAAAATTAATTTTACTCATACTCTATATATATTTATTAAAAATTAATTTTATCTTATTCTACCTTTATCCGTTAATATTATCGGATAACAATAGCTGTTTAATTTGTAAATTCTTATTCATACTCATATTCAATAAATTAACAAAATAAAAATCTTATTTATATCTATCTTATCGAATATAATACAGATACAAAAAAAAGGCTAAAAAGGGACCATTCACATTTGACACCCTTACCTTAGACCAGGTCAAATAGGCTCCCTTTCGTTTTCCTTTTTCCTTGATAAAAAAACAAGAAAGGAAAGAAAGGAAAATATCCTGCCACTAGCGGACAAGCCCACAAGACCTCACATCTCAGTCAACCAATCAAGATTTTTAAATTACACTTACCACCAGCATCCATTTATATGATATAAAAAATTCAAATAAGACGATAGAAAATACGGAGGATTTAGGGGTGTCAATGGCAACTTTTACCCGTTTATTTGATCTGTGTTGTATTCAAAAATATGAGTAAGAATAAGATTTTTTTTTTTTTCTGTTAACTAATCAGATACGGATAAAGTAATAATTTTTTTTCTGTTATTTTACCTGTTTTCGTATGAGATAATTTTTAAAAATAAAATTATATATATAGATATATATTTGTATGAAATGGATACATGATACAATAAAATTTTGTATTTTATTAAATTTTCATAATATAAATTAGTTATTTTCATTATTTTTTTCTTATTTTGAAAAATATTTTATTGAAAACACAAATTAAAATATTAATGGCATTCTTTTATTCGTTTACCCGACCCGTACCGTATTCGAAAAGATAGATAAGAGTAAAAAAAAAAATTATTATCGTACGGATATGAAAATATCTCCACCCGATCCGTATCGTACCCGTTGACACCTCTATGAGGATTGGTCATTGGTGCACGCACAACCTTTTAGCGCCACCAAGTTCATCATAATTTTCGTAAGTGCACGACAGCACGAGTTGAGTCTGAAGTTTAACCTATGTAGCTGCGAGCGATATAGTATGTCAATCCATCGCATTTAAACAAAACCAAAACACCGGAAACAAAAGCAATTATGCAATATATTGGGATCAACTGTGATAAATTAATTTTGAGCTTGTTGATTTCGGCTTTTTTTTATTTATTTTGTAAAACATGAAACTCAAATTTTATAGATCAAAGCTTTTGATATATTTGTGGCGCACTTTGTAGTTTGTATTCAAACACCACGCCAAAATTTCCGATTTTTTTATTTTTATCCAAAATTTCAATTAAATTTTAAAAATTAACCGGTTTTACTGTGAAATTTTAAATCTACCCAAACCGGTTAACCGTTAACCGAACCGTAGGTTTGGTTAACAGTTTAGCGGACCAATGGGTTCGGTTAACAGTTTAGCGGACCAAGGGTTCGGTTAATGGTTTAGCGGACCAAGGGTATGGGTTTGGTTAACGGTTTAGCGAACCAAGGGTTCAGTTAATGGTTAACCGGATTCTTTGGTTCGGTTAACGGTTTAGCGAACCAAGGGTTCGGTTAATGGTTAACCGGATTCTTTGGTTCGGTTAACCGTTAACCGAACTTGATTTTTTTTTTTTTTTTTTTAAACAGAAAATTTTAAATTTTTTTATTTTTCTATTGAAAATATACATGAAAATTTGTATATAGATTTATCAAATTTACACCAAAAAAATTTGTAAATCAAATATGAAATTTAAAATTATAGAAAAATTTAAATTATATATGAAATTTAAAATAATATGTATATGTATATGTGTATGTGTATGTGTATTTTTCTATTATTTTAAATTTCATATTTGATTTACAAATTTTTCTGGTGTAAATTTGATAAATCTAAATACGAATTTTCATGTATATTTTCAATAGAAAAATAAAAAAAATAAAAATTTTCTGTTTTAAAAAAAGTAAAAAAAATAAAAAAATTGGTAACCGTATATTATTTATGTATATGTATATGTATATGTATATGTATATGTATATGTGTATGTGTATTTTTATTTTTCTATAATTTTAAATTTCATATTTGATTTACAAATTTTTTTGGTGTAAATTTGATAAATCTAAATACGAATTTTCATGTATATTTTCAATAGAAAAATAAAAAAAATTTAAAATTTTATGTTTTAAAAAAAAGTAAAAGAATAAAAAAATTGGTAACCGTATATTATTTATGTATATGTATATGTGTATGTGTATGTGTATGTGTATGTGTATGTGTATGTTGTTGTACTTAGGGGCACCTCTAATTGAACAAAAACTGAAAATAAATTACAATTGAAAGTAAATAGATGAGTTTAGAGAAATTGACACGCGGGATGATAACGGAGTTCGGCAAAACAATGGCCTACGTCTCCGGGGCGTCGCAACCTCTTTCTAGGTGCGCCTTTCTATTACCCAATATGAAAGGATTACAATTGTGAACCGTGAGCCCTTACAAAATGGGAAGTCACGGCCAACGAGAGATGAGTGCCGGCGAGCCCTTACAACCAAGGGAAGTCACACGAGCAACTCGAGGTTTGAGGCGGCAAGCCCTTACAAACAAGGGAAGTCACACAAGCTACTCAAGAACAAGAGAAACACTCAATAGATCACTCTAACCTAATCTAGATCAAGATTAGTGAAGTAGGTTTGAGGTTGCTTGAGGGATTTTGAAGTTTTAAGCTCTCACAACAATGGAGTAGGCTAAGCTCTCAGAAAATCGCTTTTAAAATGATTAGGGTCGGCTGAGATAGATTTGAAAGTGATCCCTTCAGTCTATTTATAGTGGCAGCTCAAAAATGAGCTGTTTGACATAAAACGTTACCAACGTTTTATTAAACGTTACCAACGTTTTATTCAAATACGATTTAGGGTTTTAATTCTCTGACAGCTTAGAAAACGTTACACAACGTTTTATAACCGTTACCACGTTTCAAAACCGTTATAACGATTTATAAACGTTACAACGTTTATTGCTTGTATTGAATAGCTGCACTCCAGTTGTTCTGTAGCTTTTAAACGTTACAACGTTTATCAACCGTTATAACGTTTGTAAAACGTTACAACGGTTGTATAACGTTATAACTTGATTCTTTTGAGGCTTCTGATTATTATAAAACGTTACCAACGTTTTAAAAACGTTCATAACGTTTTATCTCAATTTAATCAACCTCACACATACTTTACCAAGCATTTGATTTTACAATATGTATTCTTGATAAAGGTCTTCATGATTTCTTCAGTCCAAGCTTATTATTCAACAGTTCTTACTCTTCTTGGACCTACATATTCTCAAAATAGAAGAAATCGTAAAATTCAATAATTGTATGTTTTTGCAAATTAGTCAAATAGACGTAAAAGATTATTGTACGAACAACATATGTGTATTTTTCTATAATTTTAAATTTCATATTTGATTTACAAATTTTTTTGGTGTAAATTTGATAAATCTAAATACGAATTTTCATGTATATTTTCAATAGAAAAATAAAAAAAATTAAAATTTTATGTTTTAAAAAAAAGTAAAAAAAATAAAAAATTGGTAACCATATATTATTTATGTATATGTATACGTATATGTGTATGTGTGTGTGTATTTTTCTATAATTTTAAATTTCATATTCGATTTACAAATTTTTTTGGTGTAAATATGATAAATCTAAATACAAATTTTCATGTATATTTTCAATAGAAAAATAAAAAAATTTAAAATTTTCTGTTTTAAAAAAAAAGTAAAAAAAAAAATCGGGTTCGGTTAACGGTTAACCGTTAACCGAACCCTTGGTCTGCTAAACCGTTAACCGAACTCATACTCTTGGTCCGCTAAACAATTAACCGAACCCTTGGTCCGCTAAACGGTTAACCGAACCCTTGGTCCGCTAAACGGTTAACCGAACCCTTGGTCCGCTAAACGGTTAACCGAACCCTTGGTCCGCTAAACCGTTAACCGAACCCATTGGTCCGCTAAACCGTTAACTGAACCTAGGGTCCGGTTAACCGTTAATCGGAAATTTGGTCCGGTTAACGGTTAACCGGTTTGGGTAGATTTAAAATTTCATAGTCAAACCGGTTAATTTTTTAAATTTAATTTCAATTTTGGATAAAAATAAAAAAATCGGCCAAAATTTACAGAGGAGTGTTCAAATGCCTTCATTTTTTGTGCCTCCATCATGCCTCCATTTTTAAAAACTTAAATAACTCAAAGTTTAAAACTTAAACGTCAAAATAAAACCGTTAGATGTAATCTATGTTATTTTCTCTATGTACCCACAAAAAAATATCACATTTTGATTTTGCTTTTATATGAATCAATAAGTTGAAAAATCAACGTCTAGAAATAATCCACATTTGTATACATTTTTACAAGCTCAAGATGACAATCAAAACAAAGTTGAAATGACATAATTTTTTACATGTACATAGATAAAATGACATAGTTCATATCTAACGGTTTTATTTTGAATTTTAAGATTTAAATTTTGAGTTATTAAAGTTTTTAAAAATAGAGACATGATGGAGGCACAAAAAATAGAGGCATTTAAACCACCCTCAAATTTACAAGAATGGTGAAAATCTCAATTCCTCGTATAAAGACCTTTTTTTAAGGTATTGTGATAAAAACTTACATGGTAAGATAATACTAACTAGTAACTAGATCAATATTTTTTTAAAATAAGTTTTAGCATTCATTATTTTTAAGATAGTTGTTTATTGATTAAATATGCATCTCCCGATTTTTTTATTTTTATCCAAAATTTAAATTAAATTTCAAAAATTAACCGGTTTGACTGTGAAATTTTAAATCTACCCAAACCGGTTAATCGTTAACCGGACCAAATTTCCAGTTAACGGTTAACCGGACCCTAGGTTCGGTTAACGGTTTAGCGGACCAATGGGTTCGGTTAACGGTTTAACGGATCAAGGGTTCGGTTAACCGTTTAGCGGACCAAGGGTATGGGTTCGGTTAACGGTTAACCGTTAACCGAACCCGATTTTTTTTTTTACTTTTTTTACTTTTTTTTAAAACAGAAAATTTTAAATTTTTTTATTTTTCTATTGAAAATATACATGAAAATTCATATTTAGATTTATCAAATTTACACCAAAAAAATTTGTAAATCAAATATGAAATTTAAAATTATAGAAAAATTTAAATTATATATGAAATTTAAAATAATATGTATATGTATATGTATATGTGTATGTCTATGTGTATGTGTATTTTTCTTTAATTTTAAATTTCATATTTGATTTACAAATTTGTTTGGTGTAAATTTGATAAATCTAAATACGAATTTTTATGTATATTTTCAATAGAAAAATAAAAAAATTTAAAATTTTCTGTTTTAAAAAAAAGTAAAAAATAAAAAAATACAAAAATTGGTAACCATATATTATTTATGTATATGTATATGTATATGTATATGTGTATGTGTATGTGTATTTTTCTATAATTTTAAATTTCATATTTGATTTACAAATTTTTTTGATGAAAATTTGATAAATCTAAATATGAATTTTCATGTATATTTTCAATAGAAAATAAAAAAAATTTAAAATTTTATGTTTTAAAAAAAGGTAAAAAAAAGAAAAAATTGGTAACCGTATATTATTTATGTGTATGTGTATGTGTATGTGTATTTTTCAATAATTTTAAATTTCATATTTGATTTACAAAATTTTTTGGCGTAAATTTGATAAATCTAAATACAAATTTTCATGTATATTGTCAATAGAAAAATAAGAAAATAAAAAAAAAATTGTTTTAAAAAAAAGTAAAAAAAATAAAAAAATTGGTAACCGTATATTATTTATGTATATGTATATGTATATGTATATGTATATGTGTATGTGTATTTTTCTATAATTTTAAATTTCATATTTGATTTACAAATTTGTTTGGTGTAAATTTGATAAATCTAAATATGAATTTTCATGTATATTTTCAATAGAAAAATAAAAAAAATTAAAATTTTCTGTTTTGAAAAAAAGTAAAAAAAATAAAAAAAATTGGTAACCGTATATTATTTATGTATATGTATATGTGTATATGTATTTTTCTATAATTTTAAATTTCATATTTGATTTACAAATTTGTTTGGTGTAAATTTGATAAATCTAAATACGAATTTTCATGTATATTTTTAATAGAAAAATAAAAAAATTTAAATTTTCTGTTTTAAAAAAAAAGTAAAAAAAATAAGAAAAAATGGTAACCATATATTATTTATGTATATTTATATGTATATGTGTATGTGTATGTGTATTTTTCTATAATTTTAAATTTGGGTTGATTTACAAATTTTTTTGGTGTAAATTTGATAAATATAAATACGAATTTTCATGTATATTTTCAATAGAAAAATAAAAAAATAAAAAAAATTTCTGTTTTAAAAAAAAGTTAAAAAAAAAAAAATCGGGTTCGGTTAACGGTTAACCGAACCAATGAATCCGGTTAACCATTAACTGAACCCTTGGTCCGCTAAACGGTTAACCGAACCCATACCCTTGGTCCGCTAAACGGTTAACCGAACCCATTGGTCTGCTAAACCGTTAACCGAACTCAGGGTCCGGTTAACCGTTAACCGGTTTGGATAGATTTAAAATTTCACAGTCAAACCGGTTAATTTTTGAAATTTAATTTAAATTTTGGATAAAAATAAAAAAAATCGGTGCATCTCTCTATATATAGACGAGAATAATCATCATTTGTACAAAATTTATAGTTCACGTACTAATTAAATAAATATTAAAAGTAGGGCTATTCCATTAATTGTATATCTATGATGAATTTAATTAATTGATAGAAAGAGTCACATCAAAAACAACCAACTTAATACATGTGCAATAAAATCATCCATTAAAAGTTATATTTGGTTGAATGCCCCAATGCTATCGAGGTGTGGGGCAGGTTTCAGCACTTCTTTCAACTGAGAACGAATTGTCTACTTTCCGGGGTAGAAAATTTCTGTCTTCAGAGTCACTACAGGTGTGCCTTCATTTAAAAACAGTAACAGTAGCTAGTTCCACCTCGCAGTGACTCTGGAGACAGAAAATCCGGTTCCCTTTCAACTTGCTGACACGGTTAAGGATACATGGGACGCATCAATGCTGTAGCACTGTCAGGCAGCGGGCCAAGGAAAGAAGAAATGGACAACTGCATTCATGGCAATTCTTTGGTCACTGTGGAAGGAAAAGAATAAGGTAATTTTTCGTGGTTCTAAATTGCCAACATGGTTAGTAACAAATCGGGCAAGAGAAGATGCGGTACTGTGGACTCGTTATTGTGGTATATAAATCCAATATAAATGGGGCATATTGGGCTAGAGGGAGATGGTCTATTAAGGATACTGTGACAGTTATGAGATAACTTCATTCGTAATAATCTAGAGTTGAATGTTGTAAGTACTTTTAATAATATTATCTTAGTAGCAGCTACCAATTTTTTTTTTTTTAAAAGTTATCTTTGATTCAACTTGATGCTGATCAGATCAAAGTAAGGCAATATCCGCCTAAAATATATTAATGTCAAAACAGAGATGCTCGCCTTTTAGTCAATTTCTGACCAGGCTCTGTCAAATTTATTTTCCTTTGCGTACAAGACATTCATTGAACAAATCAAATCTATAAAAAAAAAAAACTTCACAGTTCACACAAGTACTTAACAACGACAGTTAGATCAAAAGGAAAATTTTCGACTGAAGTACATCAGCAGGTGAACAAGAGCAAGCAATGCCAGTAACTTAAATTCGCATGGATCTTAAAAGAAAGGTAAAAAAAATAATCTACATTACCAGGTCATTGCTTGTGTTCACCCCGCAAGACCAAATATTTGTTTCTTTCACACTGCAAATACGTCAGCAATTTTTTTAAAGAAAAAAAATAGCAGTCGTAAACAACAAATGATAATTATGAACATGGTTATCGAAGAAAAACATGTACTTTTCAACTAAATCACTGAAGGGGCTCATGATCTCATTAATTGTTAATTTTGTTTTCTGGAACCTTATAACAAAATAAAGTGAGTCGAACACAGCAGTTCTCCTTTGCGCTTCAATAACATTATTCTGGCCAAAATGTAGAATTTAGGAGGCTTTTGGTGCATCTTGTTGGATTTCAGGTATGGCAGCTTGAAATGCAGGAATTTCCATATAAGCATCGTGGAGTCTCGCCAAAGTTGGAAATTTGGACTTCAAGAAAAAAGAACAAAAGAAAAAATAACATCATGCAGGTTCACAACAAAACTTGGCAATATAACATCAACATTGGAATATGGTTTACCTAGTTTACGTAACTTTTGAGCAGCTTCAGTTCTATAAAATTATTAATTTCCAAAAAGCTTTTACTTTCTTACTGAGTTCATCATTTATATGATAAGAGTAGAACTAGGGTGCTCTCAAGCTCACCAAAGTGTTTGGTGAGCTTGACTTTAAAATCCATCAAATTAATTTCAAATAACGAATCTGAATCATTGAAACCCGCTTACCTTATGTGTGATGCGTCTATATGTGAATTTTTTAAACATTCGAATTAGTTTAGTATAAAGTCAATCGGTCAAAATTAGAAGGTTAATAAATTAATTTTAGTGCATTCATTTTTTGAATGTTTTTTGACCGCTTGACTTTATACTAAGTTAATTCGAATGTTTAAAAATTTCACATGTAAACACATCACATATAAGGTAGACGGGTTTCAACGGTTCGGATTTGTCATTTGAAATCGATTTGATGGGTTTTAGAATGAAGCTCACCAAACACTTTGGTGAGCTTAAGAGCACCCTAATTCTACTCATATGATAATATATATCTTAGTACATTATTATTCAAAAAATCAAATACTTGATAAAGGTGACAAGTACCATATCAATTTCGAAGCGTGTAATACCAGCATGAATCTGTGGCTCCAGAAAGATGTCTCCCTGTGCAATATGAACAGATGACGGACATATCATTAGCTTGGGAGACATAATACACAATATACATAACATGACTGGACACCAAGGTATTTAGTATTATGATAAGTTTGTAATAGAAACATTCTGGTAACTTTTAGTTTAAGTTCTAGAGTATATATGAAAAGACTAATTCAAGGAAGGAATTTTGAGCAGTGTTTCAGTGCCACATGTTTGTGGGCCTGTGGCAGCCTGAATTTCGCATCAATATATCAAGATCAGAAACAATTGAACACCAGACTTGCAAACATCTTATCCAAACCATTTCTTGAGATGTATGACAAACAACTTGTACATGTTCAAGTTTGTAAATTTGTCTTCTAGAAAATCAAAAGATGGAAAGAAAGGCACCAAGTTGATTGCAAATTTGCAATGGATAAATTATGAGTAACTTCTAAAAATCTTGACACAAACAAATTAAACTTGAAACTTATAACTATTGGATGTGGTATGAATAGAAATTGACAGTTTGGACCACAACTGTATTTAAATTGTCTTGTCACGACTCGAAGAAAAGGTTGTTGCAACAGAGATGTTAGATTAGAACTTAATGATATGAACTTTCATGATATAAAAATCTTTGTAAAAAAATCGGAGCATGTTTTGTAAACAAACCAATAGGAGTTCATCCCCAGTGGCATATTTCCCAGCACAATCCTTTAGCAACTTCTCTAGCGCTGAAAAACACAATAGAAGACATCAATATCAGATCTGGGATGTTATGATGCTGCTTGTACCAATTAGTTGCAACAACAAAACCTGTGAAGCCCTTGTTGATATGATGCTGGGACCACAGAAGCCTCTCGTGTGAGTCTAACCGCCCCTCAAGAAAATCCTGCATAAATATTTTTGAACATAACATAGAACCTGAAAGGCGCTATAACCAATGTTTTTTTTTTTTTTTTTTTTATTATCTTGAGCAAAAATGTAAAGGTTGTTTTCATACTATGTCGATAGGAAAATTTTGACGGGGTTGAATGCTTGAGGTGACGATGCTTGCAATCTGGAAGAAAATTCAAAATTAAATTAATCTTGTTTTACAGTGCCAGAAACAGTCAAGATATTATCATTTTTTTTAAATGTAAGGTACACAAATGAAACAAAATATAAGGCAAACAGACCGGCAGAAGACTGATAGTAGCTAAAACCCAGCTGGTAACAACCAATGGTGATCTTTGGTATCTATATTAAAACTACATTTGGAAAATTAAGAAATTTGATATAATGAATAGCAAATACAAGATAATGCACTTGCCTGAATATTAAGTGCTTTCTTCGTAAGATCTTTTGGCAAGAGAGGATTTTGTGGATACTTCTCATCCAGATACTATTGAGAAGACAACACAATTTATCATACGAATTCTAATATCTCAAATGGAAAAAATAAGAAGGACAGGTTGTAAAAGAAACAGTTTGGTTGCTAATAAGTACCAAAATGATAGCAAAAGAATCGGCAACAACCACATCTCCATCAACCAAAGTAGGAACATATTTCACTGGGTTTAGCTTCTCATATTCTGAATTTGAGATAACATGACACAAGTTTACACAATTAATTCAGAAAAAAAAAAAAAAAAAAAAAGGGAAAGAATGAAGATCAATTTTACCAGAATTACCAAAATTACCAAAATTTGCACCATTTTTACTTTTAATGCCTCAACTGTTATAATTGTGCGTAATATTTCAATGCAACCCTAATCCTTCCAATAATAAATTTTCTGATTATTATGCTAGAGCAACACTCAGCTAACTTATATGTAGCTTTCAAATTCTATATGAGAATCAATTTAATATTCAACTTCTATAATAAATCAAAAGATCAGTCCTGTGTTTCAGGTTCTTATTAATGTTATGAGTTTGCTGTAAATGTAATAACAATAATAAGGTGAAGGATACAGAGCACCGATCAGATGGTACTATGACTTCATGTATTGATTTTGGAGTTCTTATTGGCTATCCAAGCCGCTCACTATGATCCACATACCACAATCTTGTACCAATTTTTTTTTTAATCTTTAGATTCTTTTACTCCTTGTGTTGGATAGAAGAAAAATCATTGCTTTTGAAAATTCTATGGTTTAATTGCTTGCACCATTTTCTCCAAATTTGAAAAAAAAAAGGAACAAAAAAAAATATCTAAAAATAGGAAAAGGAACTAAGAAGACCCATTCCGTCTGAACATCTTGGATAAACCGTTTGAATCTCAAAAGTAAAAATATGATGTTGTATCACAACCCGACAAGTACTATGCAGAGCACTGTAGTCAGCCTCATAATCATGATGGTGAAGATGATGATGATAAACAGAAAACAAAAATTCTAACCTGAATCTAACTTTTATAGTACATCTAACTGTTATGGTTCATAAATTTGAAAATATTATTCAGATAAGAAATTAAAATTGTAGATATGTCCTCAATTATTTAGATAGAGCATATGACAAATTGGGGTTGATTTGAAAACTGTTTAGAATTTTTTCCATCAAACAATTTATAATAATTTAACAGGGGAATTTTGTATGATTTTGCAAATCTTGGCAGCTTCTGCCTAGAATTTTAATTTTTTTTTTTTAAATTAATGACTTTATGATAAATGCTACCAAACTGGCTCAAATTTGATGCACATTCTATCTAATAATTGAGAACACACCTACAATTTTAATTTCTTAATTTGAATAATATCTTTAAATATATGTACCATAAAAATTAAATGTATTAGAAAAGTTGGATGTACGTTAGAATAAAATTACCCAACAATTACATAACATAATAAGAAAATTATTAAGTGATATAATACAGTACCCGGATCAAGGTGCTCATTCGTGTAGAGATTCACAGCCTTGTACTCATAATCCAGTCCTAATTGAAAAGAAAAGTTAAGTTCCATCAAAATTAATTTCGAAGTTCGTTCTCTAGAATTAACTAGAAATACTAGACACCATCTATCCCCTTATAGAGCTATTTTATATGGATGATGTGGCAAACATAATTTCAAGATCAAGCCAAATTAATTTGAATACCGTTGTTACTGAAGAAGAAGCTAGTAGTAATAGAATTGCCTTCTAAACCAAAATTGTATATATACCAACCCTTCAGCCCCTAACAATACCAAATTAAATTGTATATGAAAACGAAATAAAACAAAATTCAAAATAAAATCGTACCTTTGAGGCTAAGAACTACACGTACTCGGTGTGAGCACGAGCTACGCCAAAAGTTGTACAGCTGTATCTTCTGAGGTTCCTAGAACAACACGGAGAATGCAAATCAGTTTAAATTGTTCAGAATTTAAAGAACAAAAGTTCTTAAACAATTCAAAAGGAAACGTAATTGAGCTGATTGTGGTTATTGATTACATTGGATTCAGACGCCATGGATTTGAACTAGGATCAAAGGCTTAAGACCAGAAACTGAGTTGCTCGCTTGCTCTTGTGAGAGAGGACGAGAGTAGATAGAACTTTCCATCTAACAGAGAAAAAAAAAATATCGACGGGCTGTCAATTTTAACTTATGCTTCGGATTCTCTGAGGCAGATCCGAACGTTCCCTCTACGGCTCTACCAGGTAAAAAAATATCGACGGGGTAAAATATTGACGGGGCTTGTTTGACTTCACGCAGCGGTGCACTAGAAAATAAGAAAAAGCATATGAAATGAAACCAGTTCTGTTAATATCTTTAATATCTTTATCCCTGTACGGCTATGCTTCTTACAGCCAAATGCCAATACAAGAATTATATGATATTATGAACTATAAACACTGACGACGACAGCAAGGTGTCCACATAGAAACAAGATGAAAACAGTCTTAGAAAGTAAGAAACGTTGTTTTGACCACCAAAATAACAGTAGTCACATAATCTCTTATAGTAAAAATTTATAAATTAAGTTCTAGTATAGCTTGATTGGAATTTTAATTTGTTGGGAGGACATTAGTAAAGATATAGAGGAGTCTAATAATTATCTCCCAACAAATTTTTGAGCATGTTCTTGACATCTGTTTCAGCGTTGTCTTAACTCTTTAAAGTTTATTCAAGCTTTTAAAATCTCAAATTTAAATTATATTTTTTTTAATTTTTTACGCCGGAAATCTAAATTCCTGAGCCCCAATCCCTCCAGTGCTGCATGTTCAAGCCTTTAAAGTTTTGTTTACAACTTTTTAAAGTGTTACTCCCAACTCTTTAAACCTCTGTCTACAAACTTTTAAATAATAAAATCTAGGTAGTTAAACTTCTAACCACTTTTAATTTCAAGTCAAAAAAAAAAAAAAATCCATTTCATCCACTTCTTTTCTTTTAATTGTTCTCATCCATTTTTCCGAGGGTAACAAAATTTTCAAATCTAAATATATGAATGTTTTGTAATCAATTTTTATTTTCAAATGAAATCTATGAATAGATACTTTTAAATTATTTTTGTGTCGATCTTTTTTTTTCATAGTAAAAATTTATGAGCACTTTAAATTTTCAAGTCTTTTAATCTTTGTCTACAACTCATTAAGGAATTCGTATCAAACCTTTAAATCTCTATCTACAGCCATTAACTTATCATTTTTCATTTTGTTTCACAAGCCATTAAACATATGTTTACAACCTTTTAAAGTACTCATATTAAGTCTTTAAACTTTTGTTTACAATTCTTTACTTATTATTTGTTTGCTCTGCAAGTCTTTAAATCTGTCTACAACCATAATCATATCAAGTTTTTAAACCTTACATATAACTTATCAAAAACAAATTACAATAAACTTTTGTAGGCATTTTAGAGTTTGTTTATCAAGCCTTTAAACATTTGTTTACAACTCTTTAAAGTACTTGTATCAATTCTTTAAACTTATGTCTACACCTCTTTAAAGTACTTATATGAAGCCTTTAAACCTCTGTCTACTTGTGTTGAGAAACTTATAATGAAGGGGCAAAGTCAGATCTCCCTATAGATCAAGTATCTAGCTTCTATCTCATATCCTCCGATCTTTCTCGCCGCATCTCCCTCTAAATATTGGATCGTACTCCACCACGGCATTGGCAGCCTAGTGGACCGAGCTGTTAACGAGTCAGTTTGACTCAGGTTCGGGTCAAAATAAACAAGCTGAGCTAAAGATCAGTTCGGATCGAACCAGCTCGGCTCGTTAAGCTACAGTGGATTTAGAGTTTAGTTCCATATAATTTTAAGTCCAGTCTCATTTTCAAAGGCGCAATTATTCAAAATTAATGTATTTTCAGTTTGAGATGAAAGGATATGGGCTTTAGTTGCTTGAAGATGTGTCTGCTGAACAATTTCTTAAATTTTTTGAATGAGATTTCTTATTTTTTTTATTTTTGAATTTGTATAATAAAGTCCAGCGAGTCAGCTCGTCAACTTGCGAGCTAGCTTAGGCTGACTTGTTACAAGCTGAGTCAGGGATTTTGACTCGGGTAACCTAAGTCCAGCTCACTCGGTTCAGGCTCGGGCCAAAATAAACGAGCCGAGCTAAGACCCAGCTCGTTTACAGCCCTACCCTCCATTAGTCCATTATGTTATAAGATCAGGAACAAATTTAAAAGTTTTCTTAGATTTGAAAACATCAAAAATAAACTTATTTAACGAACGTTGATGACAAAATTCTTTAGATACACAAACTCACGAAGCACTGCGCTAGTATCGTATTGTAAGAGAATGTGTGTTTGCGTCAATCATCATTTTTTTTGTCAATGTTGTATTTACGTAGCAGGAGAGAAATTACTGAATTTTTTGTTAATAGAAATTAAAAAAAAAAATCAGAACATAGTCTCTTATTTTATTTTTCAAAATCATGAGCTTGAATAACTACGGTCCTAGAAATTTTTCTCTGTGCTACTGTTTCATCTCCATCTCATAACATAAATCAATCAAAAAATCAGATGCACGCTGTCCGCTGGCAATACTCAAATTTGAAGCTTTGAACTGACAAAGTGCTTTGTCTTCACTGCAAGTTGGAAGTTAGACGCTTCATAATTGTGTAGCCTTGAATTAGATTTTAGTTCTCAAGTAACATAATTACATCAGGAGCCTGTAATTTGTAATATATCCTTGAGAGGTTCCGCAAACATTTCTAAATAAGTAAATATCGAACTTTTCAATTGCTGCGTTGTATGGGCGCAAGAAGCAAAAAGGGGCTATAACGTCAAGCTACCGAAATTTTTATTAATATTAAAAAAAGGAGTGGGGTTAAAATACACCCTTTTTTTTGTGCTCCTAACGTGCATTATTTTCTTGTTTCTTCATTTTTAAAGTTCAAATAGTTGATTTGAATCTACCAACGTGTTCTACATATTAAAATGTGCTTGGAGACCAAATTTTACATTTTTTGGAAATTTTTTACTATTTTTTCAGAATTTTTGAAAATCATCATTGTGCTGAATTTTTTATTATTGTTTAGTTTAATAAAAAATTCTGAAAAAATAGTAAAAAATTTCCAAAAAATGTAAAATTTGGTCTCCAAGCACATTTTAATATGTAGAACACGTTGGTAAATTCGAATCAACAATTTGAACTTTAAAAATGAAGATACGAGGGAGGGTGCACGTTAGGAGCACAAAAAGGAACGTGCATTTTAACCCCACTCTAAAAAAAGTATATGAAATTTCAGAAACTATCCAGATTTTTGTGGTATTTTGAAATCTATCTAAACTGCAAATTTTTTTTTTACAGTTTTAGACCGAATTACTGCAAAAAAAAATTTGCGGTTTTAAAATTCCAAACTGCAAGTTTTTTTTTATGTTTTTCATATTTTTTATTTAAATAGAAATATTTATAATTTATTTATTTTTGTATTGAAATATTATAAATATTTCTTTAAAATAGATAAAATACTATATAATTTGATTTATTAGAAAGACAGCTGCAAATAACTCGGATCAATATTTTTAATGCTGAATTTTTTGCAGTTGTAAGAAAAATTAATATATTTATTTATAAATTATTGAAAAAATAAAAATACTTGAATTATGAGTTATCGATCTCAGTTTAAAAGTCACTTCTAGGTAATACATAAAATATTGTGATCCTTCTAGTACATTTAATTTCAAAAAAGTTGTATCTATTTTGAAAATTCTCTTTGAATAACAATCATTAAATAACTTAAAATTTTTTTTTCAAAAATAGATACAACTTTTCAGAAATTAAATGTACTATAAGGATGACAATATTTTATGTATTTACTTAGAAATAACTTTTGAACCGGGATCAATAACTAAGAATCCAAGCATTTTTATTTTTTTTGCCAATAACAAATAAGAAATATATTAATTTTTCTTACAGTCACAAAAAAATCTAGCATGAAAAATGTTAATCCGGGTTATTTGTAGCAGTCTTTCTAATAAATCAAATTATATAGTATTCCATCTATTTAAAGAAATGTATTAAATATTTCTTATATTTCAATACAAAAAGTAAATAAATTATAAATATTTCTATTTAAATAAAAAATATAAAAAATGCAAAAAAAATATGAAACTGAATAAAAAATGCGGTTTTTTATTAACCGCAAAAAAATTGAAACCGCAACAAAAATTGCAGTTTTAGACTGAATTACTGCAAAAGAATTTTGCAATTTGAGTAGATTTCGAAAAAACATAAAAATCTGAATAGTTTTTGAAATTTCATGTATTGTTTGGATATTAGTAAAAATTTCGGTCCAAGCTAGTTATGTTAAAAAAAATTCAGATACTCATCTGATTTTTTTTTAAATCTTTTTTTTAATGACTGTTAAGAGTTCTAAACTTCTGTCACAAATTCACAATAATTGCGTACTTTTTATCAAAAAGACAAATAACAAAAAACAAAGAAAGAAAAAAGGGACTGCTAATTATACAAGAATATATAGAAAACATTGCTAAAAATATCATCTCTTCTAATTAGCATTAATCCTATGATATTATGAGACATGTCGGTAAGATATTATTTTCTGTATAGAAGTTCACCAGTCCAATATACAGTGTTATCTAGCGGAAATATGTCACAAAAAAATAAATATATCAACTAGTTAATATGATCCAAATATATATCCACTAGTAAATATGTTCCAAATATTTTTAAGATAATTATTGTCAGAATATGATATCTTTAATTTTTGGTAAATAGGCCCGCAGGCGTTCATTGAAATAAAAGATTTGGTACAGTGCACCATTTGTCATATTGCGGTACATCATCTTTGGGACTCTGTACCCATGAAGTTATATCTAGAAAATGTAAATCTGACTCGTCTTATATTAACAATTGATTTTCATCTTAAGGTATATTCTAAATTGAGCAAAATTAGGGTGTGATGTGTTCACCAAGAGGGATTGGTAAGCACATCTTTAAAAGACTATCGGATCAATTTTGCATGTATCACTCACAAAGTACTTGGATTTCAACTGTTTGGATTCGTAGTTTGAAATCGATCCAATAGTCTTTTGGAGGTGTGGTCATCAACCTCTCTTAGTGAGCACATCACACCCTAGTTTTGCCCTTCTAAATTTGTTGTATTGAATCAATTATTTCCAAATCATCGCTGTAACTCTAGAGGTGCTACTTTTATTCGATTACCCAGATCCGACTCGGATTCGATTAATTTCGATAGTAAAAAATATAACCGTATGGGTACGGTTACAAAATTAATAATTTAATATCCGATCTGGATCCAAACCGGAACCGATACTATAATGGTAGAACATGTGTTTCATTTAATTATCCGACCCATAACCGGACCCGACCCAATACCCGTATAAATACCCAATAAAACATATATTAATAACGAGTATGGCTAATATGACATCAGTGTCATTTAAGTCTATATAACACCAACTTCAAAATCTATCAAATCGAGTTCAAATGGCGAATCCAAACCGTTCAAACCAATTTACTTTATGAGTGATGCGTTTACATGCAAACTTTTTATATTTTTGAGTTATTTTAGTATCAAATCAAGCGGCCAAAAAAATTAAAAAATGAATGTATTAAATTAACTTAAAAACTCACACATTTGACCGCTTGACTTGATATCAAATAAACTCAAAAACTTATAAATTTTACATGTAAACGCACAACTAATGAAGTATATCGGTTTGAATGGTTTGGATTCACCATTTAAACTCGATTTGATAGGTTTTGGAGTTGGTGTTATATAGACTGAAATGACACTGATGTTATATTAGTCATACTCATTAATAACTATTAATATATAAAAATACAACTTTCCATAATAATTTTTGTATAAGCCATGGTGAGCCTAGTACTTTTTTCACAACTTGAATGTACAAAAATATAATGCAGTCACATATTCGCTATGTTTATACACATAGATGGATGCCAAATTTATTACTTCTGTAACGGTCACATTAATTTTTTTTTTAAATGTATTGCTATGAAAACATTATTCAATATTTGCCTTAATATCCTCTGCATAATAATGAAAATTTATTGCTCTCATTGATATGTCATTTCTATAAATTATTAGTATGTCATTCATATATTTATTGAATCATAGAAAAGGAAATCGTTATCTCCAATATTTTACTTTCTAAAATTATATCTCTTCTTCAATGTTTTATTTTCAAAAGTTATTTCTCTCCATTCTCCTGAATTCAAAATCTTTTAACAAAAAACAAAAAAAAAATCAATATTTTTGTTACACTATAAGTACTCCAAACAATCAACAATCAAATTCTAAAAATAATACTACCCAAGTTCCACAAAATATTATTGAATACTCTAATGGGTAAAAAAGAAAAAAGAAAAATTTGTAGCATGGAATGAGTACTTCCAAATGTTGAATCAATAGCGGCCATTTTTATTAATATCCCAAAAAAATAGATAATTTTAAAAATAACCTCGTTTTTTTTTTTTTTATTAATGCCCTAACCGCTTGGAAGCGGAGCGGGCCAATATCAACACCAAACCGCCCATATAGTGGGCGGTCCACTGTTTTTTTTTTTTTTTTTTTTTTTAAACAGAAATTTTTTATTTTTTTTATTGAAATATTAGAAATGTTGAATATATTTCTTTAGAAATAGATGTAATAAAATATAATTTGATTTATTAGAAAGACTACAACAAATAACCCGGATCAATATTTTTCAGGCCGGATTTTTCGCGGCTGTAAGAAAAATTAATATATCTCTTTATGTGTTATTGGACAAAAATAAAAATGCTTAGATTCTGAGTTATTGATCCCGGTTCAAAAGTCACTTCTATGTAATCTAGAAAATATTGTGATCCTTCTAGGAAATTTAATTTATAAAAAGGTGTATCTATTTTGAGAATTCTTTTTTAATAACAAATATTAAATAACTTAATTTTTTTATTTTTTTTCAAAAATAAATGCACCTTTTTATAAATTAAATTTCCTAGAAGGATCACAATATTTTCTAGATTACATAGAAGTGACTTTTGAACCGGGATCAATAACTCAGAATCTAAGCATTTTTATTTTTGTCCAATAACACATAAAGAGATATATTAATTTTTCTTACAGCCGCGAAAAATCCGGCCTGAAAAATATTGATCCGGGTTATTTGTTGTAGTCTTTCTAATAAATCAAATTATATTTTATTACATCTATTTCTAAAGAAATATATTCAATATTTCTAATATTTCAATAAAAAAAATAAAAAATTTCTGTTTAAAAAAAAAAAAAAAAAAAAAAACAGTGGACCGCCCACTATATGGGCGGTTTGGTGTTGATATTGGCCCGCTCCGCTTCCAAGCGGTTAGGGCATTAATAAAAAAAAAAATGAGGTTATTTTTAAAATTATCTATTTTTTTGGGATATTAATAAAAATGACCGAATCAATAGGATAGTATTTTTTTTAATTTATATAGATAACTAATAATTTAGAGTTATTATTTTTATTGTGTTATGTAGCATGATATATTTTATTATTTATGAACAAGATCAATAGTATAATTTTTATTTTGCAGTGGTTTTTAATTTATATTATAATGATTTATGATATGAGATGTTTAAGAAATTATTATTATATTTAAATGTAAATGATTTTTTAAATGCTTTAGAGTTGTGACATATATCCGTTTCGGATCCGAAACAGCCACGTACCCAAACCGGACCCGATAATCTGCAAACAAGTTATGGTTATCTATTTATCTGGAACCTAAAGACTAGATCCGAAATATCTACAGGTAAATAGGTATCCGGATCCGGATCTGAACCCAATCCGGCCCGATTTGAAATAAATAAGTATATAGATCAAAATTCAAATTCGAATATTTTTATGATACAGGTCCAAATATAATAGTATCCGGACCCGACCCGATTGCACCTCTATGTAACTCATTTGACACACACATCGAATCAAATCAATTATTTTGGGCTGGACAGAGATAAGATCGAAATACAAATCTCGCCGAGACGGCGAGACGGGCAGATTAAAACAAAGCAAGTCAGATCTGCCAGGTCATAATTGGTGCGTATTTTTTACCCTAAAAATATAAAAATGGTCCGTGTTATTTTCCCTGTCATGGCACTAGCAGACAGCGATCAAATGTTATCATATTTAATGGACCAATTCTCAAACCACATATGGAATCATACACACAGATTTTTTTTTTTTTATTCAATTTCGTCAATATTTACGATGATACGAGAATTTTTGTGAATTTAAAATCATAAATATTTTTTATACAATTTTTATTTTCAAATGAAATTCATATATTTTTGAGTCGTTGTCACACAAGCATTTTTATATCTCGTTGTGCAAATATTTATATCTATACTTGTGAGTTCTTTTTACACATGACACAGACTGACATATGAAAGTATTAATATTATATTTATACCTATGCACTATAGTATTTATACCTATGTGATCAATTATTTTTATTAGAGAAAGGTTAATGCATGAACGATTAGAGAAGGACATGCGGGGTGCTCGCTATTTTATTTGATGAAGGTTAATGCGGAGACAATTGTGAGCTAGAAAATGGGTGGTTATATCAAGATACGCATGCAAGTATTAATTTCTTATATTTTAGTATTTATACTTATGAAGGTTAACTCGAGACGAGTGTGGTAACTGGAAGAGAGAAACTATATAATTAGTGGAGACCGTAGTAAATATTTTCTTTAATGGATGTGTGGATAAATAGAAAATAGAGGTGTGGGATGATAATAATTGTTCTTATTTTATATTTAAGTTGTCAAATAAAAAGTAAAAGAAAGAATAAAATAAAATAAGAGATAAGTTAATTTACACAAAGTAACTTATTTTATAATTATTATGTTTGTAGAATCTATAAATAGAGATTTATTTTTTAATATTTTATTTCTTTGTGTGAATTAATTTAAGTCATAAAATATGAAAAGTAAATTAAGTAAGTAATTTTATTTTATTTACTCCACAATTAAACATCACCGCCATTTGAAGTCATACTGTTGCATTGTAGCATGCTAATAAATTAATTGTTCTACTAAATTAATAACTATTCAAACGCGCATTAGTTAGATCCTCTAATATTCTCTCATAAATTCGAGGGAGTAGAATAGTTCTAGCTGAATCAAAATTAGTTTGATATCTATTTAGGAGCAAAACTAGGGTGTAATGTGTGCATCAAGAAGATTTAGTGAGCACAACTTCAAAAGTATATTGAATCGACTTCAAATAATGCCGGTGGATTGTTCTCTTAATTAAGCCATTACCTATGAGTCGCCGGTTCATTCTTCAATAGGCACGCAGTCAAAGATAATTTTCTGCTCCCATTTCTTGAGAGGTCACAATTTCAAGTTCTATTTCACTCCCTTCAGGGGTTCTTTTCACCTCTCCCTCACGGTACTACTTTGCTATCAGTCACCCGGGAGTATTTAGCTTTGCAAGGTGATCCTTACTGATTCACATGAGATTCCACGTGTCCCATGTTACTCGAGTCAGAGCGTAAGCTAGTGATGCTTTCGGCTACTGGACTCTAGCGATCTAGGGTGCAGCACTCCACTGCTTCGTCTAGCAACACGACAGTTGTATTTCTCTCCTACAATCCCATTTTCACGGTTTAGGCTGCTCCATTTTGCCCACCGCTACTACGGGAATCGCTTTTGCTTCTTTGGCTACTTTCAGTTCACCAGGATGTCTCTTGCCTGCCCATAGATTCAGCAGCAGTTTGAAAAGTTGATCTATTTAAAAATTTCTGGATCTATGCTTACTTTCAACTCCCCGAAGTATCTCGTCATTTGCTAGACCCTTCTTCATCTCTGAGTGTCTAGGTATCCACCATAAGTCTTTCCTCCTTTGAATCTCATCATTAATTATAAGGCTGTGGCATTTTAAGGTACTCCAATTTATAAATTATTTTATATTTAATTTTTATTATTTCTTTGACTGTTGTATAAATTTGAATTTTTTTTTAAGGAAGCAGCTAACAGTTCTCGGCTCTCAGTCTTTTGAAAATCTCCGGACTTTTTATACTAATTCTATAAATAAGTTCATTAGATCTGGTAATACTATGAAAACAATCATATAAACAAGTTCAATGGATGTTATAAAACCGCGTGATCCTAGATAAAAATGCGTGGTCAACGAATAAAGTACAATTAAAGTACAATCGACAGTTAAACTGTGAACCACCTTCTATGAACATACACATATTAACATATAAATATTATTATGTGAGTATACACATATTATTCAGTAAATATACACATATTATCCAGTAAATATATAAATATTATTCTGTGAATATACATTTTGTACTTAAAATTATGACAGTTGAAAGTGTGCAGTTAAAAAAATACTTTTCCGTTACCAACGGTTAAAAATGCATCGGAACTAAATAAAAAAAAATTTATATGCGGAGATTTTCAGGAGACCGGAGACCGAAGCCGAGACGTTACCTTTTCTTTTTTCTCTTTTTTACACTGTCAGGTATATGTTGTGGAACTGAGTTCTCCCTATCGCCGTTGTCCGAAGTCCGAACTGCATCAACTCTAAACATGGCTTACGACCCCAACTCCGCTTCCATGAACTCCATTGACACTACCCCATCCCTAAACATGGCTTTCGACCCCAACACTTCCACCTCACTCCCACTTGATCCTCAATCCAACGCGCCTCTCCCTACCGCCGTTGAATCCGACGACCCTACCCCATCCTCCTCTCACAATGAGCCCCTCGCCGCCGACGTAGATCCCTTTCTTCCCCGCGTCGGCATGGAGTTCGTCTCTTCTGGGGAAGCGCGCTCCTTCTACAGCGCTCATGCGGAGCGGGTCGGTTTCCGGGTCAGGAACAGCAAATCGTTCACTTCCCGGCTCAGCGACGCCATCATCATGCGGCGGTTTGTGTGCTCCCGCCAGGGTCAACCGAGCAAGAAAGACCCTTTCGACCTTACCAAGAGGAGACGCAACCGCACTTCCTCCCGTGAAGGCTGCCACGCCATGCTCCAGGTTATAAATTGGTAAATTAGTGTATCAGATGTTAAATTTGGGCATGATTGTAGACGATTTTTGGTGCTTAGACAATTTACTTGGTGAATTCATGAGTTTACAAGCAATTCCATTTTTTCCTTAATTGTCATGCATGGTTTTTTGTAAAACATCTGAATTAGCAATTATTTAGCTAAGTACGAAGACAATATTCAACACCCAAATGCCTATTTTTGTTTTACTGGAATGCCCATAGTACCTGTTAGCTCATTTTTTTTCTCTTCTTCTCAGTGATGAAGGATTTTTGTTTTAAGAATTAGCGAGAGGAAGCTACCATGATGTTCTTGTTAGTGGAGGTTTATAATACATTTCCAGTTTTGCCGGGTTATGCATAAATGTTAGACTTTATGGACAAATGTAATATATGTCTAATTTAAAATCCATTTAAAGAGACAGCCTGTGACAAATTATTGCAAGAACACTCGTGAACCGATTCACAACAGTCTGAAATTTTGCCCATTAATTAGCACTATCATTTTCATTTAATTGTAAGTTTATAGCAATATCAGTGCGCTTGAATGTTTCATTTAACTAAGGTAATAATGTATAGTACTCATTCCAGGTGAACCGCCGTGAAAATAATGGGCCTTGGTACATCTCAAGATTTGTATTAGAACATTGTCACCCTTTGGGCCTCCTTTCAGACCCCTCTCCTCAGAAGAAGTTCCCAGCGAAGCCATTGGATCCACTTCTGACAGGCCCTGACACTGTACTGCCACGTCAGAATGGGCTGGGCCCAGGAGGGGGCGTTGCACAAAGCCTTCTAGAATACTTCAAGAAGATGCAATGTGACAACCCAGCTTTCTTTTACGCGGTCCAACTGGATCGCAATAATTGTATAGGGAATTTGTTCTGGGCAGATTGTAGATCACGCATGGCATACACTTACTTTGGGGATGCTGTTTCGTTTGATATGACTTGTAAGAGAAACAAGCGGGCTGTCCCATTTGCGGCTTTCACAGGCTTCAATCACCACAGGTACTAGAATTGTGTCAATACATGAGCATTATGGTAAGGTACTGCTATGGTTCCAATTGTTCAAACCCAATTATATGCATCTGTAATCTTCAGTTCAAAATGGATATCCAATGCTTCCTATTGATCGTTGCTATACACCTAATCTAGTGATGTCCCGATGCACCTTCCATTTTCCTCAAATAAGTTTAATTTTAACTGATTAAGCTTTGAATATATCCAGCATAGCCTGACATGTTTATCCTTAATCTGGTGAATCCTTTAGCTTTGAATTTTCGTCAATTTAGCCTCACTTTGCCTCCATTGTACAACCGAAAACCAAACAATTTTTTAACGACAAAGAAGAAGAAAAAGAAAACTACGAAATGTTTGATCAAATATGGAACCGTAAGATAACAGTCGGTGCAGTTCAATACTATGCTGGATCAAACTACCAGAAATTCTGTTGTTAACCTAGTTTTAGTTTCCAATTAACTACAGGCAACTGATTGTCTTTGGCTGTGCTTTCATAACTGAAGAGACTGATGAATCCTTCACATGGCTGTTTGACACATGGCGCACTCTCATGAGCTGCCACAAGCCCACCTCCATTACCACCTGCTATAATGAGCCAATGGAAACAGCAGTTTCTAGGGTTTTCCCAGATGTCAAACACAGGTTCTGCCAAAGAGACATCTTTAGTTGTTTAAAAGAGAGGCTTTCTGATGTCTATGCCTCAAACCCAGATTTTAAGCCTGAGCTGAAACGTGTTGTAAAAGGGTCTGAAACCCCTAATCAGTTTGAATCTGGCTGGGGGTCCCTCTTGGAACGGTACAATCTGACTGAGAATTTCTGGTTAGGGTTTTTTTATAATATACGGCGTAAGTGGGTCCCAGCTTTTCTAAAGGATACATTCTTTGGGGAGGTTTCTGATGGCATAAAGCCAGAAACTATGCAAAAGTTCTTTCAAAGGAATTCAATAACCACCACCACCTTGCGTGATTTGGTCACTCAATTTGACAAGGCAATGGTGTATCAGTACGAAAAGGAAATACAAGCAGATGCTTTAACTATACAAGCCCGACCCATTATGAAAACCCCATCACCTATGGAGAAACAAGCTTCTGAGGTTTACACAAGAACTATTTTTGATATTTTTCAGAAGGAGCTTGTTGAATCGTCAGGCTTCTTTGCTGAAATTTTCGAAGAGCAGGGACCGATCTGCAAATATCGTGTTGTTAGATTTGGTGATACTAACAACTTACACATGGTTAGTTACAACCCATCTGAAAAAAATTTAACCTGCAATTGTTTAAGATTTGAAAATACGGGAATACTGTGCTGCCATGCTTTGAGGGTTTTCATAGCTGCTGGTGAGCTCTTGATGCCAGAAGGCTATTACCTTAAAAGGTGGGGTAGGAATGCCAAAGGGAATGCATTGTATCTGAATCTGGCTAGCAACTGGGTGGACGATTTGTGTAGAGATGCAATTCGGCTTGCCGAGGAGGGGGCCACATGTCAGGCGGTGTACAAGGTTGCCAAATCAGCATTGTGCAAGGCACTTCAAGATGTTCAATCTGCAAAGAATGGGACATTCCATTTAACAAAGTATATTTTACCATTCTTTGCCCTTTTGTTTTCCAAAATTTTGCTTCGAGTAGAATTTTGTAAATGAGAGAGAATTGATTTACCATCATAAGGCGTGAATATATTGCTTAGATTCTGCTCAAATTTCTTTAATATTCCAGACACCATCCATTTTGTCTTGTTCTTAGCATTTGAATCTTGTATGGTTTGGGTTATTACACGGTAAACACTACTTGTTCTCTTACAAATGATTATGTTGTCTTGCTTTACTCTTTTTTTTTTGGAGATACTTCAAATTGCTCTCATCCCTTGTGCCTCCATTATTTAGGGTAAAGGAGTTATTTGGTAGTTTGGAGGAAATGAGGGATTGTTAGAGGCTAGGGTCACTTTTTTTCCTTCTTTTCTTTCTGATATCATAAAGTTCTCTTGACATTATTTTTTTTACTTTGCGTAGGTAATAGGGTAGGAGCTTTGTAGTTGGTTTGCTGAAACCCAAATGGGCGAGCATTTTTAGAAGATGGAGAAGTCATGTTAAGTGAGGAGACATACAAGGTAGTTTGGAATTATTGGCTAACCAAACCAGTTTTTGGGTCAAGGTTTGTTGTCCCAAATTCTCAGGTTCCTATCAGCCTGATTAGCATGTATTAAAACTTCTATTGAAAGTAAAAAAAAAATGCCCTATTAACACCGAAAAAGATTTCATCAAGAAACACTTAAAAATAAAATAGAACTTTAGTATCCAAAGAAGTCTTATTTTGTGAATTTAGCGATACCAGCTCTTCAGTTTGATTTGGTGTGACTTAAGCCTGCAATTTTTTTCTTTCTTATTTTGGCAAACCTGTGCTGACCTGAGCTGAACTTGGCCTAAGTCCACTCATTGCTACATCTAATACAAGCTATTATATTTGTCCCTTGTGCAGGACATTCATTGTCTGTATAGTCATTAATCCAGATAGTACGAGAGGGAATACTAAGGAGACAAGAAATGATGCCGTATGTGCATCATATATGGCCAAATTTTGTTTTAGTATAAAACAAAAATATATAAATAACAAAATGTGGTTGTTAGTTTCTTAGCCATGAGTCCGTAGGTTTCTTGTAGTTTATTTGTTTGATTTAGCTCCCAGTTAACTTTTGTGGCGGAACTGTGTTATTCTTTGTTCTCTCAGGTATAGTCTTTTTGCTGGTACTTGCATAGCTGAAAAATTATGAAACCGTGGATGTAACAATGTGCTACATAGCTGAGTATTATGTATAGTAATAATAATAGGTAAGGGAGTTCAGATTAGTAAGCTAAAAACTATTATCCATGTGGCACCATTTGCTTTAGATTGGTTTGGGGTTCCAGTCAAGTTCCTTGTACGGGTCGTATCTGGTTAGTTCTTATCTTCTGAGATATCTCAATTTTTCAGTTTATCTAAAGTAAGGCTAAATTTTCTCTGTGCCTATTCAGAATGCGGGGGTCAGTATTATTGTGTTTTGAGATTCTTGCATAAAGGATTTGAACGGTTCGGATTTTCCACGTAGGATTTGAACAGATTTTAACGGTCCTATTCAGTTTATCTAAAGTTGGGCTAAATTTTCTTGGTGCCTATTCAGAATGCGGACTTCAGTATTATTGTGTTTTGAGATTCTTACAGAAAGGATTTGAACGGTCGGGATTTAAAGTTTGAGATATCTCAGAGATGTGAATTTGTATCTGATGTGGTGTGGGGAATTTGTATCTGGTGTGGTGTGGGTCATCTCCGGTTCGAATCAATTTGGATTTTGAGTCAAATTAAGATGAAGCGTAGGTCGGTTCAACTCAACTCAAATGTCGCGGTGAATACAATTGTTTCGTTTAGGTATTGGTTCAATTCGGATGCACACTACATGCTTGATAAATTAATTAAAATGGTATTTTAAATCGGTTGGATGTGCACGATCAACAATGAATATGTTGTAAATAACGGTATGCGCTAGTCAAGTAGTTGGGTACCGTCAAGTGATTAATCGATATGCAGCTTAATTAAAATTATTCATTCGATTAATCGTTTTTATTAAAATTATGTGTATATATTTACATTTAATTAAAAATAATTTATTTAACTCATCAAATTTATCAAATAAATTTATAAATTTAATATAGCTTAGTTCTATTATTATAATATAATACTATGCTTATTTCTTCTTAACAATGCATACGCACTTTATATGTACAAGTAACACATTTATTTGATGCAAAAATAAATTCGAAAATTAAACATTTTCAAATACTAACAACATATTATTTGAAAGAAATCAAATATTTCATCATAAAATCACTAAATTTAGTTGATGATAATAACTAAATTTCATATATGAACATGTCATACTAACTAAAAAAATTACATTAGTAAATAATATATGCTATATAAATAATCAAAGGTTTTAAATAGTGATTATCGCATCATAGCGGAAAGGTTAAAAAAAAACTATTGCGAATAGATTAATAAATAACACAAAATTAATTAAGGAAATAGAATATTCATATTGAACCAGAACAAAGTCCAAATTATTATTCATAATATCCCTAATAATATCATAAACTATTTATCTTTTTCCATTCAAAATAACCTAAAAATCATGGTATAAATTATATATTTTTCAATTAGAAAAACATAGACATCATGAAATAAATTATCTATCTTTTTTTATTTAGAAGTGAAATTAATCTGGACATTGAAAAAAATGATCTTTAAAATTAATTTTTAGTTTGAACTTTTATATCTTTATATAAGAGCCCATGTAGCATAACGTCCATTATAGTGCGTAGCATGTCGCGCAGATAGAGGACCGCTATTACCTCTATAGCAGTCATAGCTGAAATAACGCACTTTTATCTCATAGCATAGCATTCAAGGACAAAAAACACTATAGCGTTGTTATTGAGTCGCTAGGACACTATTTAGAACACAATTAGAAGAATTAATTTCAATTTCAAATGTAAACATATATAAAAATATTAGATGTATATCCAAGCACAAATAAAACTATAATGTATGATTTATGAAACTTATTATTACACACAATCAAGGAAAAACAATGTGAAAATAAATTTTTACTGGAATGAACGGAAATAAATGAGAATAAACGGAATAATCGAGAATAATCAGCCAATTAATCGGAAAAATCCATTAACATACCTTCGATTAGTATATTCGTAATGATTTGATCGCATATGCGATTAAACAGACATTTAATCAGCCGTTAAGACTGTTTTTTACAATACTGCTTAACATTATAGGATGGTATTCTCTCTTTCATTGACATGAACTCAGTCTAATTCTATCAAAAAAAAACCTGACGCTCGCATTTAGTATGAGATTTATTTATTATTTATAAATTTGGTAAATAATTCACTATTCAAATATACATCGTTTTGTTTCGATGGAAAGGACGAAGCTTGTACCAAATGAAATTTAGACGATTTTATCATACGAGTGAAATTATTACCCAAATTATAAATATAATACCAGAGTGAAAACATTTTTTTGTTTCTAGTTTTTAGCTTTGTACTGATCTTTTTATTATGCTTATGTTATATGTGTTATCGTCTTTTCGTTTAAACATTTTTATTAGTGTCTTTAACTTTTTAAAATGTGGAAATAGAAATCTGGACCTACTATGTTTCAAAATAAATAATAAACAAAATAAGAGGGATGGTGATAATATTTACGTTCTTATTTATTTGGAAATTTCGAATTCATTAGCTAGTTTTGAAGTTCCTACGTTTTTGAAAAAAATGTTGAAAATCAGATTTGAATTAGATAAAAGATCTATACAACTCTTTGTTAGAGGATCTCTTCTCACTTTTGTTGAGAGCAGTGTTTTAACATGCAGTTTTGTTCATGCATGCGGAAGACCACTGCATATCGCATATAAGAAGTGCGGCTGTATATGCGGTTTTACTATGCTTTGTTAAAAAATTATAGATAGAGTAAGGTTACAGTGCTATGGGTTGCATGGAGGGCTACGGTGCTACGGCTCAATATTCGAGTTTTCAAAATTCTAACGTTCGATCCAAACCGTTCATTTTGTTCTCCATATTAATATGTGTTTGGAGATCAAACTTTACATTTTTTTGAAAAAAATTTACTATTTTTTTAAGATAGGTAAAAAATCACTTGATCTAAAAAATTCTACACCATTCGGATATTTGATTTTCTACCTATCTAAAAAAATAGTAAAAAATTTCCAAAAAAATGTAAAATTTGGTCTCCAAACACATTAATATGGAGACTTATTTGGTCTAGTGGTTTGTGCTCTTTACCATATTATAAAGAGAGGAGGGATCAAGTTACAACACTTCAAAGTTACAACATCTATTTTTTTCATTTTCAAAGTCCAAATCGTCAATCCAAACCGTTAGATATTCAATCTATATTAAAATGTGCTTGGAGACCAAATTTTACATTTTTTTAATTTTTTTTGCTATTTATTAAGATGGGTACAAAATCGCTTTTTTTTTAATAGTGCAGAATTTTAATAAAAACAGTCATTTTGTACCCATCTTAGTAAATAGCAAAAAAATTCAAAAAATGTAAAATTTGGTCTCCAAGCACATTTTAATATAGATTGAATATCTAACAGTTTGGATCGACGATGTGGACTTTAAAAATGAAAAAAATAAATGTTGTAACTTTGAAGTGTTGTAACTTGATCTCTCATTTTATAAAGATTATAGATTATAATTTTCTCCACCACAAAATAACTTTTAGGCTTTTTAATTTTAAGTCTGCATGGACTATATATGTGTCTATATATTTAAATCTGCATAAACTTGACTGTATGAAATTATGTATACGGAAGACTACTACATAAGCATATCTAGCCGCATATACAATCAATGCGGCTGCATTTTAAAACACTGGTTGAGAGTGTAATTGGAACTCAAATGTTTTTTGAAAAAAAAAAATCCAAAAAACCGCTAGGGACAAGAAAGCAAGGAAATATAAAATAAACACCCGCTATGTTTCTTCTTCTTGCATAGTTTCTATTCGTCAAAATCAAAACGGGGAGTAAAAGACAGAAATAGTGAAAAAACTAAGAAGGATTGAACGTCACCATTTTTATGCTTTTATCGTGTTTTATTTTTTTCAAGTTCAATAACTTGCAACTTATAACTTAAATATCAAAGTAAAATCGTTAGATATATTTATATTATTTTATTACACATGTAAGATATCGTGATATTTCAAATTTATTAAAATTGACATGAAGATCTTATAAATATTTAATGATGTGAAGAATTTCTGTTTTTTAAAAGAGGTCCATTCCATTGATTGAAATATAAATAATTATATTAAAATACTGTTTGTTTGGACTATGTTAATCATAATCATAATCAGCCAAGTTCTGAAGATATTTAAAGTCTTCTATGTTTTTGTTTACTGTGATAAAAAATCCAAAATTCTTGCTGGATGACAGTCTGACAGAAGATTTCTTATCCTAAAAATGTATGACTACTTTTGGTTTGAAAATTTGCCTGGCGCCGTTGGCGGGGTTTGAAGGTTGATTCGTCCAAGTTGGTACCCGGGAAAGCTTTTGCTTTCAGTTTATGTTTTTCTTCGAGGCTCCGAGCTTTCCAGTGCGGAGACTGAAATTATGCGGCTATTTTTATTAATATCCCTAAAACAGAAAGAAATTTTAATAATGCATCTGTGTATAATTTTTTTTTTTTAACTGCTCTGACCGTCTGGATTTGAGGCAGTCCAAAATTTCCAGTAGAGTGTCTCCATTATAGGCGGCCCACATGCCAAGTGAGGCGCTCTAGGAACGGGTGCCCCGTATGCTATGTGAAGCGCTCCAGAGACGGGCGCCTCGTATTGTAATTTTTTTTATTTCTTTTTAATTATTTTCCAAATAGCCATGTATTAATGTATCTATTATTATGTCATGTAACTTAAATTTTTTTTTTTAAATGTAGTTTGCTAAAGAAAAAGATGTTAGTTTTTTAAATGGAAGTGTGGGTCGCAAATAAAAACTACGGTTTCAGTATAATTTCTTAATATAGTGTACTGTTGCGTTTTTAATTCTATTGTTGAACTTTAAGTGTATTGTTAAACTTTAATTGTATTATTAAACTGTGTTATAATGATGAAATGTAAAGTGCAAACAACATAATACCAACATGAATATAAAATAAAAAAAACATAATGCCAACACAATGCGCACCAACATAATCAGAAACGTATAATACAATAGTTCCATAGTCAAAATACTATAGTTAGAACTATATTACAATAAACAAAAACTCTACACTCATCATCGTCGTTTCCTTTCGGATGGAGACAACCTAGGAGCCGCTATGCCCTTGCCATGCCTGTGCGGCTACATGCGCTTCTGCGGACTCACATCTCCTAATGTCTCCTCTCCCATATCCTCCTCCTCTCCCATATCCTCATCCTCCTCCACCGTGTACATGTGGTGCGTACCTGTACTGGTTGCCCATGGATCAAATAGACCAGCTGACTCTGCATTGGCGGGCTATGTACGCAGCTCCCATGGATCTTGCTCCCAGCTTGCAGCATACGTGGAAGGAGGAGGTGCGCCAAATAATACAGAGACAAAGCCATCTGCAGTCTGAGATGCACTCCCACCAGCCTCAAAGTCGTGCTCCATCTCCACTCCATATCGTGGTCTGTGGAAGCCAATCACCTTTGAATCTGTGTCGAACGAGGCCAGCTCATCCACGGTAAAACTGGGATTGACATTCCAACGAGGTGCTCCATTCTAGATTAAAATAATGTTAGTTTTGCTATATACAAAGAACTCTGCAATAAATAATATAAAGCGGTGACTGATCGTGCCAAGCTCTACCGGAACTCCGTATTTACCTCCAATTTGAGCAATTGGGTAAAGCTCTTACGAATTTGAATATGTCACGTATTGGGCCCCTTTCTGTAAGCATCCCATCCTTGGGTATTCAATACCCAGTCGTGGAACGCCCAACCTGAGTCATCAACTGCATAATTGGAAGTTAACTGAGTTAAAACAAACAATTCAATGAAAATAAGAATATTGCGTGTGTCGTACTTTTAATATTAACTTGTAATTACCTGTAGGAGGTGGCGGCATATCGTGATCGTAGATGGCCTCTGGTTGGTAGTTCGGATTTCGCGGTGTAGACTTTATCTCTCGCCAATTGATGTTCTCTCCAACACCGCGCAGCATGCCAACGAGGTGGCCTTCAAAACCGCCTGTCTCCACGATTGGTGCAGTGTGCTCGAGCATCTAGCATCCTATATATCGCTAAGCATCTTTCGCCATGCACACCAAGCTGTGTCCAACTCCTCTCACAGCGGTCAACAACTGCACACAACATGATCATGCTAACAGTAAGTAATTAAAATTTGCAATTTTAAATTAAAGTATGTTTTGGTTGTACTTACCGCGCGAGCATTGATCGGACCCCAATGCATATAATTGTTGGATGAATCCATCAGTCTACGTCGAAGGGTCTTACAATAATGGCCCGTCAGGTAGACTGACAGCATGCCCCATCTCTGATACCATACGACATATCTTAGATCCTCGGGACCAGCACCCAATGATGCAGTAGATGGCAGGCTCCATAAGTGCTGCTTCGGATGTCGAGCCTAGTTGCACTGCATGACGAAATGCTGGCTCTAGTCGACTTTAGACTTATTGTGCGCTGTACTGCAAGTACAATTAATTAGAAAAGAGAGAAACAATGGCAATATTAAAGTGATAATGAAATTACGTAGATGATACTTACTTGTGGAAGTTGTCGGTATCATCCTTACCCATCAGTGAAAGCTCCGAGATGAAAGCATCCAAGCCAAACTGTCGAGATACTTGATCGGGGTAGTGATACTCCACTATTTAGAAACAGACGACCGGTCCCTGATAATACCATAGCCGTGTCTGCTCTAATGTCAGCGAGCTCAGCCATCTACGTTGATACCATGCACGATATGGAAACCAATCGATATTCGCATCTCAGAGTATCTGGAGCTGACCTCGGACATAAGAAATCCCCTTGCCCTTCTTTTCATGATCGTGATGACTGCCCCATATAGCGACGTACGTAGGGTATCTATCTGGGTCAGGACCTCCCCACCGGGGATGTGGCAATGGTATAACTGGCCGATTTATGGGCAGATGTGACCACGACCAATGTTGGAGCAGAAGAAGTGGTCCAAAAATCTGTTTATTCTTCACCTGAAAATTTAACTTAAAATAAAAATTGGGTGCTTCTTATCCAACCTTCAATAACAACGTATATTAATACAGACTTACTAGACAAGTATGACATAGGTCTCTGTATAAGCGGGCGAGGACAGCTCCACTCTAGTTCCATCTCGATTCTTTCTCCAGGTCTCTCAGCAGGGAGAGATACATCATCGGAATCGCGTCATTGCTAGATTCCTCGAACATAACTGCATCGCACAAATCTAGCACATATGCCCTAGTATACATGCAATATAAAATAATCAATATAAATAATTGAGATTGTTGATGAACTACTAAGTTAATTTAAAAAGTGTAATAGTACCTCCTAACCGCCTCAATGTCAGTAGTCTCAAGAAATATCTGATTCTGGAAGAAGTGAGACCGGAGTGCCTTTAGAGAAATACAACACCCATAATAGCGGAACTCCTCCTCCTCCCCCTTCTTCTTTTTATATTTCTTCTGCAGAGCCTTTGGATCACACCCTAACAACTCCGGTATCATCCTTTGCAATTCTGAATGGTCTGAGATGTCACCTATGGGGTTGCCATCGATACGTAAACCCCATAAGGTGCTCACATCACTAAGGGTGATTGTTATCTCCCAGACCAGGAGATGAAATGTATGAGTCTCAGGTCGCCATCTCTTTGCTAGACCATGCATCAGAGACACATCGATCTTATTCTGCGGCATGGTGGCAAGCTGATACAACCCAAGGTTCAAGATGTATCGCTACATTTCTTTATGGAGAACAAACAGAATCTCAGACCTGCGGTGCCTCACCGTAAGCATGACATCATCTTGTATTTATTATCAATTTGTCAAACTCAAATCGTGCCATTTTTTAAGTACTATTTACATGAAGTATAAAAATCACGTACCTCAACAAATGCCAATGAGACGCGGTGCTTAACATGATGGGTGCATAGAAGATGACTAAATGTGTCAGGATCATGCACACCATCTGTAAAACCAGCCTGAGACGACGGATCTGCTCCAGTCGGACCCTCAAATCTCCTACCAGTCGTGTCATCATATGACGATGGGCCCTCTCCAGCCTGAGACGACGTGCCTGCTCCAGTCCGATCCACAGCATCTGCACCCGCTACGGCCGAACCGGTTGCAGGCTTAGCTCGTACTCCCCACCGTCTAATTCTAGGCATACTACATTTACCAAAAATTCATTCGCAATTTTAAATAATTTCTTAATATTGCTACCAATTATTCAAACCCTAATAATTATTTAAAAATTATTCAATAATTATACAATAGTATATTATTTAATATATTAAGAATATAACATATTAATTAAATAATTATATATTAATAACTATTACTAATTATAACACTTACTAATTATAATAAATACTAATTGTATAATTATAATTTACCAATAATTATTAATCAAAACATACAATTTTTTTGATCTCTCCGCTATGCCGCTATAATCGCTATTTAGAACTTTGATAATTTGTGATAATTAATATTCAAATACCTTTTGACTTTATCTAGCCTGCGTAGATTTGCCCTAGGCTGCAGTGTTGTAGGTGATCTTTGAGAGTTGGATTATTGTATTTCATTAAAAGAGTCTAATATAATGAAAATTATTAGAGATTATATGTTATGAAATTTATGGTTTGATAGAAATAAAATTATTTTTAAAGGAGAATAGGTACAGGATGTTTATGTTTAGAGGCAAAAATTTTACCTATTGTTAGATTTTGTGCTTTAAATAAAAAATTATATCTTACATCACAATTGAATCTAATTTTTCCTTATAATTTGAAATATTTGATTGGATTTACACTGATAATTTTCATAGTGGCTACACAGGTTTCAATCTCTATGCTTAGAGCAGGGATCAGTTTCAAAAGTGGTGATACCAGCTGACCAGCTCTACTGGAGATTCTGACAGCAGCTTCAGCTCCTCTTTGCAAACTTTTGCAGTTTCTTAATTTCTAGAGGTTTTACTGCTTTTTTTTCTTATTTTGTAATATTCTGGAGTTTTAGGGGCTGTTATGTTTTTGTTATGCAAATGTAATGTCATGCTTTTGGGAATTCTTAGTTGTATCAGGTTGTAATCTGTTTATAGTTGTGTTAGAGCTATTTCTTAATACCATTAGATTAACTCTGCTTTAATACTTAGTACCAGTCTGATAGTACCAGTGAACAATATATGAATCTTCATGTTAATGAAAATCGAGGGAAGATTTTACTTCATTCAAAAAGAAAAAAATAAATATTAAAATACTTCATTAGTATACCCGACCGTCATTTAGATTTTTGCTGTAGCATTGTATTGGAACGACTTCATAATCTGAAGCGCTCGATCAATATCGGACAATTATCAGCCGTTCGTTTGCATTTCAAGTTCCGTGCATCACGGGAATGCACATTTATAAGTGTAATTAAAAACGAACTGCACATCCAGTACACCGCGAAAAACGTGTATTTACGGGGGTGTGAACGCAAAAGAACCCGAAACGAGAAATCACTCAAAAAGAGAGACTAGTGGAGAAAACAAAGAAACCCTTCATAACCCCCTTTCTTCTTCTCCAAACTCTCTAGCAACTCCTCCAGAACCCTAAACCTAATTCGACTCTCTCTTTGCTTCCTTTACAATTCTCCTACTCGTCTCTCACCAATTCCGATAAAAATTCCGAGTATGGACGGCGCAGCGTACAATCCACGGACGCCAGAGGAAGTTTTTAAGGATTTCAGAGCTAGGCGCGCTGGAATAATCAAAGCCCTCACTACTGGTATCGGTTTTTCTTGAAATTGATTCCGATTTCATCCCAATTTCTGAAAAGTTTTCGCCTTTATTTTCTAATTCCTGAAAATTGTTCTTTTACCTGTCTTTTGACGCTTTTCAGATGTCGAGAAGTTTTATCAGGACTGCGATCCAGGTTAGGTTTTGTCTCATTTGTTATTAACATTTATTTTACTACTTTCTCACTTTCTTTTTAATTTATAATTTTTGGTGCTTTTCCTCTCTTCCGTCTTCCCTTTCCTTTTCGTTGCCGAGTGTTTAGTTCTCTATTATTAGGAATTTACTTCGGGAACTTGTATAATTATTAGGAATTTTACAGATATGTTCCTAGTAATCGTGAAATTAATGTTGATACCCTTAAAATTTTAGTTTAATGACAAAAATTCTAATTGAATGCACCTTACAACCTAAGGCCATGGAATTTCTGAGTTTTTGTCGTTTGTCTTTTTCCTTATCCAATGCCCCATCGCAATACTTTCAGTGTTCCTGTGGCTCAGCCCGTGTTGCTTTCGCAGTAGCTGTGTTGAATAGGCAGCAAACGCATTACCAGCTACATAATACATCCACATAAGATCCATCTTCAGAAACATTTGACCCAAGTCCCAAAGAGTTATTTTTTCCTTTATCAATAAGAGGCTGGGGCCCACGTACAACGCAACTACTCCCACCAAATTAAAGAGTAAAATATTTTCTCCGATATCTTCTCCAATTCGAATTGTATAATTTGTTGACTAGTCAATTTTATTTCGAGTGCAAATGTAAATTAGATTAACTTCCCCTCATTAAATGATGAAGACTACTAAGCAAAGATGGATATCTGTGCCTTTGTTCCATCTTGACTGCTACCATAAGTCTCTTCTGAAAAATATAGGATTGTCGCGGTCAATGATTGCGGCATCCAGTTTCAGTGTTACATTACAGTTATCTGGTAGAGACCCTTCCAGAGTTGCAGCGGTGCAGGTCCTACTAACAACCAGCAATCAGCAACCAAGTGGCCTTAAATATTAAGGGATGGTGAGGTTGGTCTTGGTCCATCATTGACTTTGCAAAGGAGCCTTTAGGAATAGAACAAAATATCTTCACTCCAATATATCTGTCAAGTTCATCCTTTTACAATGGGGGGTTGGTACTTATCTTTTTTTCAAGCTCACTGCATTACTGCCAATTCAGGTTCAAGTACTGGAAGTCTGGAACAAACCAAATATTATGTGAAATACTGACATGGCATATTCTTGATGCAGAGAAGGAGAACTTGTGCTTGTATGGACTGCCAAATGAGACATGGGAGGTGAACTTGCCGGCAGAGGAGGTACCGCCTGAACTGCCCGAACCAGCGCTGGGAATTAATTTTGCAAGAGATGGGATGGATGAAAAGGATTGGCTGGCTCTTGTGGCGGTGCATAGCGATGCATGGCTACTCTCGGTTTCATTTTACTTTGGAGCCCGCTTTGGATTCAGCAAAGAGGATAGGTAATGCAGAAGAGGATGTAGCTTTTTATTTGTGCCAGCATGTATTGTGTGCTGCACATGCATGTATGAAGATATTTGTTTCTAGCCTGTCTGTCCATCAAAACCCACCTATAGTGCGGTTATATTATCAATTAATTGCTAAAGTAGCAACCTGTGTTTAGAGAGCAAGAGAAGGTAATTTTAAGTAAATTGAAAATGTTGAATTAAGATGAAAAATATAAAGAGCTATAGTTTTCAATGTGTATTTGTACAATGTTGTTTGGACTATAGGCTTGGTTGTTGTTGTATTTGTACAATGTAGATAAATATATTTATTAAAGAGTAAGTCAGGTTAGGCACTGTTTTTTTAATTTTTCATTTTCTAAATAAATATGTTTATGAAAACTGAGCAAGATATATTCAAACAAATTACAATACTTTGGTATGTTGCATTGCAGGAAAAGGCTTTTCATGATGATTAATGGCCTTCCCACCATTTATGAGGTTGTGACTGGTGCAGTGAAGAAGCCAACCAAAGAGAAAACACCAAAAAGTAACACCAAAAACATTAAATCAGGTTCCAAGGTAATAGACTCTTTATTATTTAGATATCTAAAGACATCCTAATTATTCTACTGCTATTTTTATTTTTGCATAAATAGCAGTCAAGTATCTAAAGGTTAATTACAATTACCATATTTGTGCTTGACTTCTTCATATGAAGTGTACCAAATGACACCTAACTTTGTATTGTATAAAACTTACAGAACCAATATGTAAATATGCTTGGTGGGTTTTTGATTCAACTAAGCCTATTAACATAGGTTCCAATTAGGGTTCAGATAATTATGAATATTTTATCAATGCGTGCCCCTTTTTAATAACTTCAATGAGTTGAACATTTGGTTCATGTACTTGATCATAAAACAAGTTGATTGACATTGCTTATTTCCATGTTGTCAGTCTGATGCACCACCCCCAAGAACTGCAAAGCCAACTCCGACCCTGCCAAAAGAGGAGGGCGATGAAGGTGAAGACAATATTGGGGGCGAGGAGGGGGAAGAGAATGAGGACGAGCATGAGAACACCCTGTGCGGGGCTTGTGGGGACAACTACGCTGGCGATGAGTTCTGGATCTGTTGTGATGCTTGTGAGAAGTGGTTCCATGGCAAGTGTGTCAAAATAACCCCGGCCCGAGCTGAGCACATTAAGCAGTACAAGTGCCCTGGTTGCAGCAATAAGCGTGCTCGGGCTTGATGGTTGGTCATTTAATGCCCCTCATTGTAGAGTCTCTCTCTTTTCAAAATGTTACAAGAAAAATTAAAAAAGATGCAGACAGGACGTAGAGGAGTTCTATTTTGCAAGTCTTAGACATAACTTTCTTTTGTCGCAGCTGAAGTTGAATTAATTTTCAGATGCTAGGATGCCTAGACTTGCAGAAATTACTATCCTTCTGCCTTTTTGCAGTCTTTTTAGTTTTTCAGTGATTGTTTTGAAAAGGGGAGCCTTCTTTGGACATATTGTTAGTTGTTGGTGATGATGGTAGTTTTTCTGAATTTGGTTTCTTTGGGATGGTTTCTTAGTCAAACAGTGTAGCAAGTTCCTGGATAGAAAAAGTGCACCAGAGAAAACTGTTGCAAAGGAATTGGAGTTACCTTGTAGTTTAGATTTATGTCGTTCATGTAGTGTTTAATTAAGGATTAGTTGTTCTTGTAGCTTAGGTGTTTCTGTATTATGATGTGTAGTAGAAAACAGCTTTGAAGGGGACGTTGTGTTAATTATGGAGCTTAATTTTGTGGTCTTAAAAGTGTGTTTATTTTAGCTGATTAAACTCGGGAAGAAAGTTGGATCTCTTTTACCACAGGTTTTATGTTTGCATAATTTTAGCATTGCTAGTAATTTATATTTCAACCTATCTATGACATAATTGTGGTTAGATGATGATGTACTAGGGCTATAATAACTGTAGTGTGTTTGGGCTGTTGGGTAGTAGTTGTTCTTGCCTTTTTGAATGAGCAGGTAGGTGGAAGTATAAAAATGCTTGGTCTATATTTATCACTACAATGTCAAAATATGTTCTGTTGGCATACAGTTCTACTCTTGGTGTTATTCTGCTGATCTTTGATCTCACTATGTATTATTTTATTGAAACATCAGACTTTTGCTGTAAACTCACGTTGTTAATTTGTCAATGCTATGCTATTTTGTAGTTTGTACACAAGCAAACTTACATTGTTAATTACTCTCATTGGCGTTTTTCTTAGATGTTTTTCATTTATTGGGCCCACTTCTCTGGCAGACCTGATTGTTAACACATTGAAGAAATAAATTGATCTTTGACAAATGGATATGGAGAAAAAAAAAAGACTTCTATTAATAAGTCGCTATAAAGTCCGGACGGTATAGTTGACCAGATAACTCACTAACTAAAACGTTTTTTTTATTACATACATACATAATAGTGGTTAATTAGATACAACTCGAATCATTTGATCTAACACCAGTTGGTCTAGAACTACTTGAGACTCGCCAATTGTAGATAACGCACCATGTTCTCTAGGCGTTAAGTGAAACCACCAAGTGTTTTTTTTTTTTTTTTTTTTAATATTTCTCCGTGTCTTTCATGTCAAGAAAATAATCCTAAAATGTAGTCACGTTTCACTCGATGCATGGCGCCGTCATTGAGAGTGGGGCAACTAACATTCACCTTGTTGTGTTGCATATTCTCCAAGGATCATGCACTTGATCAATGAATAGATGCTTTTGTATATTTCACATTTTGAAATACATGGCCCCCAAGAAAATTTTCTCTATTTTGTTAGATAAATGCTAGTTACACACAAATAGTAGTGTTACTATTTCAAGTAACAGACCTTAAACCTAGCTACAAGAATTCCAGCAAGGTGTTGTTATTTACTGTGGTCGTTGTTATTTTATAAAGTGACAAATCAAATCGTCAGTATCTTATCGAATTTTGTAGCAAATAATTGATTTTCTGTGACATTTTTTCACTTAACTCAATAAAAACTATCTTTTTAAGAGAATCAATAAAAACTATTTAGTTGTAACTTTTCATAATATTGCAAGTTTTTTGTTTGGTGAAAGCTTTATATGTCACTGTTGCGTGTATACTATTTTGGGATTATTGCTTGGAAGAACTATGTTATAATTTGCAAGTAAAGATTTAATTTGAATGCTATAATATCTGTTGAGAAAACTCACAGAAGTACAATTCCATAAAAATGTATCACTACATGACAGATTTGTTCAGCTACTGCATTCTAAGATTTGGATTCGTATATTAATGCATTCTTACGAGATGAATGAAGCTTAATATATTTAATAATGCATCACATGATGGCAGTAGCGAGACTAGAGTTGCATATATTTTAAATAAAAATATTTAAATATGATCAAATAGCAAGTCATAATGACATCCTAATCATTATCAGATAAACTTAATGATCATATTTAGTTTGGTTGCTACTTAAATTTAAAGAAGATAGTTGCTTATTCGTTTAACAACTTAAGTAATTTTTTAAATTAATATGTCCGAAGGTGAGTGAAATTGAAAAATAAAATTTTGTCTATGACAATAAACTCCATATAACAATGAACTCTATATATATAGAGTAAATATAAAATAAATGAATCTATTTGAAAATATGATTTAACTTAATTAGTAAGTTTAATTTCTTATATTTTATATTTCGTTTGACATTTCAGTGTGAAGTGAGAGGAAACATATTTTTTTACAATGGTGAGGGATAGAGTTAGATTTTTAAATTATGGAGATCAAACACATATATGATCAATCATATAAAATTTTTCTGTGAAAAATAGAGATCAATTTTATAATACATGACATTTTACTCTAAATTGTATAAAAAATCATACTTAAATACAAACAACTTTTTAAATAAATGGGGGTCAACTGCATATGTTGCCGCATATGCATATGCAGCTGGCGGCTGATAGCTGCATCAAGAATTCTATGTAGTCCTTCTTATGTAGTTTTGAGTATGTGTTCTACATATGCGGATATGTAGGCAACATATGCACATATGTCGTCCGTATATGTGGATATGCGGGCCACAGATGTGATCCATACCATTGCTCCCAAATCTGAAAAGGACCCATAAAAATATTACTTTAGAGAAGGCTTGAACCCATGACCTATGAAAATGTGGTAAAAATATAAACTACTTGGCTAGAACAATTGATATTTTTATTAATGCCATAAAAAAATGAATTATCAAATATGGCTTCTGATTTTTTTTTTAAAATGCCCTAATCACTCAAACAAGGGACATATTTGAGGGCAACTAAGGCTCATAAGTAAAAAAGTTGATCTCGCAAGATCACTCTAAGAGTTGTTATATTAGTTGAATAAGCTTGAGTTTGATTATGTATATTGAAGCTGTGGTGCACAAACAACAACGGCTTTCTCTAAATTTCTCTAGATCTGGTAATTTGAAATGTTGAAGTTGGGAGCGGCTAGACTCCTTATCCAAATCTTGGTATTGTTTCTATTTATAGAGAGCTGAAAAAAATAAGGCAATTTGACTCGACCGTTATAACAATTCATGGACTGTTACAATGGAATGTCAACTTATGCTGGTTTAGACTGCCGGGAACCATAATGGTAGATTTTGTGTATAATGGTCCTTGACTATTATAACGGTTCTCACAACAGAAATCCTTTGGAACATTGACCGTCAGGTGACAGTTCCAATCAATTTAAACCATCACACGTCGATAAAGGATTTATTTATTTCATTACAACGGTTCCTAGACCATTATAATGGTAGGTCTCACTTAGTTCATTTTCAAACTTATTTTACCAATTTTACAGATTAATTATCCTAATATTGAGATGAGATTTTTGCTGTTCAATGTCTTGTGTTTCATGAATACTTCCTTGATATTGTACAGCAGTTTATTAATTCATAATTAATGTGTAATTATTGAATCTTCTGTTGTCATGAACCTCTACAATATCTCAAGAATGAAAACTATAAAATGTAATTTATATATGTTTCGCAAATCGAGTCAAACAAACAAGTAGATTACAGCACAAACCAATAATAAGTACACGAAACAAACTCATCGTTCGATGTTGGAGGTTCTGCATCAACTTTTTTTCCAAACTATATCCGTACGGGTTTTTCACAAAGTCATCATCTAAATTTTCAAACCGAATAGGCTACCTACAAAATATTTTATTAACAAATCATATTTTAAAAGGGCATGTTTTTTCCTCATTCCTACCTTGACCACTTATTAACACTCCTCTCACTATGCCACGTTTGGATGATCTACCTTGGTTGCTACTGTTCATCCTATTCAACAACAAAACAAACATAAAATAATACAATTCATATACAACATATTATACTACAACATAAAATAATACAATCCAGACACAACACAAAATAATACAATACCATAGAGTTCATAAAATAATACAACATAAAATTTAGATATTAAAAACCAGTTCAAACATAAAATTATACAAGCCAATAGAGTTCATAAAATACTACGACACAATAGAATTCAGACCATGGCTTATGAGCTGAGGAACTTGCTCCACTCTTATCCTCAGCCTGGCGGACGCACACATGACACTCCCAATTAATGAGACGACCATCATTCACCGGATCTACATTCTTATTGATGCAATTGGGGTGAACAATTATGCTACAGTTAAAACAAAAGAACATATCCACCATATCTCCCTTCACCTGACATAAGCAGCAATGTCCCCATCTAGTTGGAGGGTTCATGTCTTCCAAGTCATCATAGCACATTTCTCTAATTGACGGATCAACAGTGATCAGAAATTCTTCGGGATTGATGACTCTAAATAAGTATTACTAATTTTTAGTATATAAAAATATACTTAGTTACCATAATTTTACTGTATCGGATTATAAGTGTATAATCCTACCGTGTAGTAGTGTCGAGTGTCGATTCACATGAATAGATCTTATAATGATTAACAATGTTATACTAGTATAGGTTCTCTAGTTTGTTTATTTGTTTGTGTGCTAGGTTGATTTTATAGTTTACTCTGGCTAGGTTTTAGGTGGAGATTCTAATTGCTGTAAACTAGAAAATAAGGAGCCTCTATGGTTTTAGATGATATCCTTCAAATTATTTCAAAATATATTTATGACACTCATGTTTACCCGTATATGGCACTGTCACTAACCCGCATACGGTATAAACCACCTTGTAGATAGAGCCGCACATTAGTACTATAATTCCCTATGGATGCTAGGGTTCGGTCTTATGCATATTTGAAAGGTTCTTCGACTCTAAGATTGATTTGTGGGGAACAATTCAGATTGTCACAGGATGTAATGTAATTAAATCACTCACATTGATCTAATTAATCACATTCTCCTATTATTCGCTAAGTAATAACTCTAAACCCTAATTATTACGAAGTAATAAATAATTTTCTAATTATAATTCAATATGCAATCTAATCTATATCCTGCCAAGGGAGCTCACTGGGTTCTAACCCTAGTCTTTGAACCGCTGCCAAGCCTCATTAGCTGAAGTGCTTAGTACTTACTCATATACGTTTGTTATCATATATGATGACCTTACACTTATTGGTATGTGAAGGACATTGACATATAGTAGATAGAACTATGTATGCAAGGATATATTTCAATAACATTCAAAGGATAACAAAATTTCAAATAGACATAAGAGAAAAATAAATATTTAAAAAAAGAATATATAATTCAATACATTCAAATCCTAGAGAAGAGAAGTTTAGCTACTTAAAGCCATGATAAAATTAAAGGAATAAAATAAGAAAGACATAACCACAACCCTTGAAGATTGAAGATTCTTCTTCCTTAGATGACGCATTTTTCTCCCGCCTTAGACTTCGAGCACTTTCTCTTCTCCAACTCCAGAATTTACACACTATTCTGCTCTAATTTCTGGACTTACACAACTAAAACATGCACACCAAATCCTATTACATGAAGGGTTTATATAGTAATCCTAATAGTGTAGCCAAGGCGATCATTTATAGCCTCTAATACTATAAATAAGATCGCCTTATATAAACTTCCAATCATATAGCAAGCCTGCCACTGATGTAGGTTCGTCCTTCTAGAAGATTATTGCTCAACAATTTAGATTTAATTCAACCAAGACAGTTCACGGATCCAATCTGTGTGCCCATGTGGCCTAGTTGTTGAGCTCGCATACAGCCTACTCAAATATGCATAGCACTTGACTTAGCGGATTTTTTGTGTGTTTTCACCATGTGCATGTTGTACACTTTGTGTAAGGTGTTGCATGCTTCGTGTGATATTCTATTTTGATGCTTCCTTCAGAATTGTCCTAAATATGACATTTTTGTTCTATTTTCAGCTTAAATATGCAACTTTCTCCAAAATTTGCCAAAATAGCTTAAAAACATGTTTGCCGTAAATAATTCGGAAAAATGGCTACTTTGCATATGCTTTTTTTTGCATTTTTCCTACTAAAAATAGTGATTTTTGCTATATAAATTGGTGTTATCAAGGATCTCTAGGTGAAAACATGCTTTCCAAATTCCTTCTCGCAAGGGCTTTACCCATCCAAAAATTGTTAATAAATATTATTTTTTCCTCACGTTCGGTTTCACTTCTTCCTCTAATATTTTCAACTTTGGATGCTATTGTAACTAGGGTTTCACTTTCAAATAACATTGATGGATTAGACAATTAATATTGATTCTAAATATTTCCTAACAATTTGTAACAATATATAACAAGTTATTAGTAATAAAAAAATAATAAATAAATAAATTACCTTTAGTCACCAAAAAATTGTCCGAAATCGCCTTTCTCTTCGTTTCTTTCTCTTTCCTCTAAAGTTCGAATTAATTTTGAGTGGGCAGGAGAGAGAAAAAATAAATATATAGAAGATTTTATATCATACCGCCCCACTGGGGCTGTGTGGTGCTGAGAGCTGGTTGCCTCTTGTTTGGGCGATCAAGCATTTAAAAAAAAATTTAGGAGACATGTTTGATAAAAAATTTTAAGGGTGTTAGTAAAAATATCGGCTAGAATATCATTGTATTATAAATTAGTTTTATTTTATGTTTTTTTTTTAACAATTCATAATAAAATTATATATGTACTGTCACAATAAAATATGTATATATAGCATATTGCATATGCAATATGTAGTAATTTTCTACATAAATGAACAAAATTGTATTTAAAAACACTGATTATGAAAGCATTCAAATTGATTTTTGAAAAAATACCAATGTCTACATTGGGCAAACATACGTCTAGGTACATCTGTTGTGTTTACTCTTTTATATATATATATATATATATATTTGTTATGAATCGCACATGATTTGGTTGGTAAGATGGCATGTCGCATTCCACCTAAGCAGATGGGAATGTTTTGTGAGAACTTGGTTATATTTACATTATTGATGACATATAATTAATTATGAAATTGGATTATTATTGAGAATATTTAAAGGTTTTTTTGTTTACTAAAAACACGTGTTGTTGCTCTCTGACCAACTATAGTGCACCGAATTTGCATTGATATATATGATTTATTATTCATAGATATTTTCTTTTTTATATATTTCTAGCAGATAATAAAAATATTTATTTTCTAACGATATAGAAGTATATAATTGATCAACAGCTTTGTTATGTTTGGGTGATACATGAATAGCACTAAATCAGAAATAGTTGTTATTGCTGGTGAGCTATTCTCAACACAACATGTTTGGGTGAAAAAAACGTTATTCTCAACAAAGAAATATCTCGGGTTAATTGCTATTCCGCTACTTTTATAAAATATTGAATTAACGACTCTTCCGAACCCAAAAATAATTGCTATTTCAAACTATTCCCTCATCCAAACACACCCAAAAGATTTGTTATTAAGATAGGATAAATTTACATGGAGACATTATCTATCAATTTAGCTAGTTGCAAAATTAAAGAACACCCATTGAAGCATGTTTGACTAAACAGGGGCAGAGGATGAGTAGAGCAGGCAAGACAGGCTAAGTTCTTCTTATAAATTAAAAAAAAAAAAAAAATCATTGCTGTCCTTTTAATTTTTTTTTTTTTTTGCAAGAAACAATACTATTTTCACCCTTATAAAATAAATTTACAGAACATATATTTATTCAACCCACCATCTTAATTTTTTGGATTTGCCCTATCATTAAGACATGACATTACCAGTACAATTTAAAAACGATGAAAAAGCTGAGAATTCCAAAATAAAAGAGAAAACACATATATAGCTGGAGAGCTGTTTGTGTTAATGTAAAAATAGTTCCTTTATATACTTTTTCAGTATATATATAATTTTATTATCCATTTATCTTTTAAAACGGCGTGAGAGTTTTCTGAAAAGACAAATCCAGATAAAATATTATTATTTATAATTGACATATATCTGAACCACGTATACATCTTACATGAACAGATCAATTAATTCAGAGACATGTTAGCGGATGGAAAAAATAAAGAAACAATTGAAAGTATAAGAGTGGAGTCAGACTTTCGATCTATGGAGTTAAAGACATATTGAGAGTCAATTATATAAAGTTTGTATGCTGAGATTAAAGTCAATTTACAGTGTGTATATATGACATTTACTTTAAATTATATAGAAAATTATTAACAAATACAAAATTTAAAGAAAAAATAAGAATCAATTAATCCCATTATAATTGAAAGATAAATAACAGAAAATATCACACTGCTAATCAAATTATAAAATAATTATGAAAAAAAAATATGAGTTTTAATACCGCACATATCCAAACTTTTGCTACATGGCAGATAGGTCCCTAAATTTTAATTTGACAATCATTTCCCGAATTATTGAAATCCCTGACATCTATCTTACAACATCTAATTTACTATGGAATGTTTCATTGAGGATAATAAAGCAACCATAATAATATTTGAGATATATACTGATATAATTTGATTTTTATGACTTATTACTTCTTTTATTTTGTGAACAAGTAAAATTTTCTTTAAAAAATATATACACTCGAATGAGTGAGGCCATGGTATATTACGGATAGTATGTTCACACAAAAGTGTATCACAAAGTTTCAGCAAGCTGTACCTTTTAATCTTAAATATGCTCTTTGGTTCAGACTGCAAGTGCACAATCCTATCGAATAGTATATTATCGAGTATCGATTACAGGAACGGCTCAAATCTAAACCGAACTCTACTTAAATCAGTTAGGTACTAGAAGTGAGAAAATGTTGGTTTGGTTGTTTAAATTTCCTAAACATTTCAATTGCAATAATTAAATGACAGAAAATAAAGTTTGGTTTTGAATCAATGATAAAAGGCGTTTCCAGGGTTTTAGACTCATCTCAATTCTGCCTCTCAGTCCCTGATACGGGTCATACAGCTTCCTTTACGGGTCGTATCAGGTGATACGGGTCATACAGCTTCCTATTCGACCCGTACTGACTTCGAGTTAATGCACCAGTTACTGTTTCCTTGCGTTGTTCCTTTGTGTAGGGTTCTACTGACCAGATCTATTATTACTAAACCTCAACTCTTGTATATTGGTTCATAAAACTTGGTATGGAGTTGCAATATGTACCCTCTTTGGATTCTAGACTTCGACTTTCATGTTGGTCCAAATTACCTAGTTAGTTGATTGGTATTCTAAATGTATTATCTTATCGGTCGATAAGAAAAAATGTTCACCTTTCGGCTATTATTTGATTTCATATTTCAAATCACTAAACCTACCTCATGTACTTAACTTTGGTTGGGAGATTTTAAAGGGGAGAATGTGTTTTTAGATGTGATCATGTATCTAGTAACAAACTAATAAAAATCAACAACTTAATTTACGCAATTAAAATCAAACTCAATCAATCAAACACAAATTTCAACACAAGAATTCAATAACTTTCATGCAAAACAAAACATTTGAATATATCTTAATTCTAGAAACCAAGAAAACTACTCAGACATAGTTCTAAAACAAGTAAAAGAAATAATAAAGTAAACAGCCATGACAAAACCCGAAGTACTAAGAAGCCCGAAGTACTAAAAAGATATGTCAAAAACTCATGTCTTTCGCTTCTCAACTTCGTCTCCAAGCTTAGCCGCCAAGTTTCTAACCCTAGAATGTCTCTCTCTGGTTCCGCATCCCCTCAGGTGTAAGAAATCACATATATCTAGTCCCTGGCCAACTTTCCTTCATTCAAAGCTCTTTTCAAACTTCCAGATTTCCTGCTAGATTTGTCTGACACGACCCGTATCAGAATTGACACGGACCATACAGGATTTTCAAAAATTCCAGATTGTAGATCTTTTCGCAAGCTTTTCAAAAAGTCAAAGAACGCTGAAAACGGAGTTACGAGTCAAAAGTTATGACTGTTTTAAATTCGGGTGTTGAAATTTCAGCAGAATGTTGTCTGACCCGGACAGAATGTTGTAAGACTCATGTCAGAACTTCAGAAAGCAGATGTTCTTCCCATCTTTTCCCATTTCCTACAAGATAAGAATAAAAGCGTAGTAGTACCATATTATATAGATATTTAATGAAATAAACATGGTTTTACTATTTTGGGCACAGGTTTTGGTACAAAATTCGGTCAGAAATATAGATATAATAGCGTGATATCATAGTACTGTGCTATAAATTCATATATTTATTTTCAAAATTCAAACAGTCAATCCTAAACATTAAACATGATTCTTCATATGAAAATGTACTTGCATACCAAATTTTATATTATTTTTAACTATCTTTTAGATAGATAGAAAATCATTGTTTTTGAAAGGTCTAGAATTTTCAAATCAAGTGATTTTCAACCTTTCTAAATAAATAGTAAAAAAAATTCTAAAAAAATATATAATTTGGTCATAAAGTACAACATCATATGAAGATCATGTTGAACGGCTCAAATTAACTGTTTAAACTTTAAAAACCGAAATATGATCAATTCATAGTGCGGGCTATTGTGTAACATGCATATTACCATAGCCTCACTCCACTTGAATTACATATTCATAATATATGAAATGGTAGCAATTTATGTATTTTATTTTTTTGGTTTTGTAATTTTTTTAATAAGAAAGTTCGAATTTTATAAGGAATTAAAATTGATATAATATTTTTGTTTAAATAAAAAATAGTGAACAATTTGAAGAAATTACAAATTCGAAAAGATAGAAAAGAAGTTTCTGAAATTAGTAAAAACTATTTTAAAGTTTTTTTTATGTGTAGATATCATATTGAGCGACTTGAATTGATCGTTGAAACATGAAACAAATATTATCTGGATTGTTTTTTTGCTTTGTATGAAATACAAAATATAAATTACATAAACATGGCTGAGTCTCCATTTCCATAGCTGCACACCATTCATGTATTCTTCTGCAGATTTTATTTTTGCAATTTTTTGTTATTTTCATTATACATAATTTTATCATTTTGAAAAGATACTTATAATTTTTTTTTAATGTCTGAAAAACAACTCTAGTGTCTGAGTAATAGTGCAATTCTGTCTCCCTCTCTCTTTACACACATTTATATAAAGGTAACAATGTATATATTATCCAAAACAGCAAATTAAATAAAATACATATGGAGAAATAATACTAATTATGACAAATTTCCCATTAATTTATTAATCAAATTACATCATTTTATTTGTAGTATAAAGAATAACAAAATATGTAGCAGAACAAACCAAAAACACAAACGGCATGTTACAAATGGCAAGCTAAGTTAATAAAAAGGAAACAAAATGAAAACAAAAATAAGACACAAAACCATGCAAATCCCCAAATTGTTAGATCCCTTTTCCATTAGGAATCACTAACAACTCAAAAACATTGTTGAATCAGATGCATCAATACTTGCTGGCTACATATATATCATCTATTATTATATGCTAATAGCTTCCAAATCTTCTTCATCAAACTCAACCCAAACTGTGCTTATTGTTGTTTCCAACTTGCCAGGGAACAAGTTAAACGAGTTCTTGTTCTCTACAATTGGGATTTCCTCTGTTGTAATTTCGCCTTTCTCTAGTATTTGATCCTTGCTTCCCACTAAATTCTCTACCGATCGTATATGACTTGGATCAACAATTTTCACAAATGGATAGTCCAAGGCCTTACCAACATGGGTTCTCTTACATTTTTGGTAGAATTCTTGGATTTGGGGTGTTTGAATGCATGCTTTTTTAAGTATCTCGTTGACCAAAGACCTCAAAGGCTTACTAGCATTTTCAAAAGGAGATTGCATAAGACAGTCTAACCCCTCTGTATAACCCTCGTAAACCCGAAAGCTTTCCCTTAAGACTATACCGATTACAGACCGAGCAACCGGACTGTCTAAACTTGAATTTAGCGGAAAGCAATCCATGACACGATAGAGAAGGGTTTGGCATTTGGAGAGTCTAAAACACAGAAACTCCACCATTTCATCGTTGTATGATTGTAACCCTAATTCTGTGAAAGGCGTTCTTACCGGCTCGAGATTGCCAGACTGACTGATAGCCCAGCTTATTCTCTCTTCAAGGAATGATGAATAGCAACGAACCAATGAATAGCCTTCATCACTATAGTCCAGCAACCATGAGGGATCTAGTTTAAGGTCTTGAGATGACCAAAGGTTGCGCAAGTCTTGCTCAAAATAACGGTCACCACCACGAAGGAGACGGTGGATTAATAGAAGGGTTTTTAGGGCTCTTACCGGTTCTCTTGTGCTTTCAAGACGGGAGGAGATCCTTCTCGAAAGGAAGGTGATTGAACCGGGTGCATTTGAAACTAAAAATAGTATCTCATGCACGTATCTCTCATCAAAAGCTGTGTCATGTAAATCGGTGCACCGGTCGATCGCTGCTTCTATGTCGGTCAAAATTGCACGGTCGGCTGCTGAGGGTTTGCTGATCATGGTATGCTCCATGAAGGAACCTAGCGCTGACCAAATCTTGCTCTTCACCTTCATTACTCACTCTATATATCCTCTTGGCATAAAGAGATGAATATTATTTGAGGTGTTAACAGGACAGGTACATTTAGTACTCATAGTTGAGAGGAGAACAGCAAGGGAAAGAAAGAGGCGGTCTCATCTATAAAAGAAATTGTTAGTTTCTTAGTTGAGTTCTTGGAACCAAGGTGACCACTGTTGGGTTTATGACTAGAGAAAAAGGTGAAGAAAGGAGGCTCCACTAATGAAAAGATATTAGTATAATTTATATTCCAAAGTCAACTCTTTGTGGCCATGGTGGGAGCATCGCATGCCAGGGAATTTGGTTCCATGTGCATCAAAAACTTCCTCTATTGGGAAATCCACAAAAGGTTTGACTCATAGGCCATCTTTTTTCCTAGCGATCTCCCTATGTGCTCCTGTGCCTGTTGGGATATGATCAGCAGGCCTCATTTCAAAATTAACATCAAAGATCGATTTTTTTAGCAACCTTTTTTTTTTATAGTATATGAGCGATTAGTTATTGTAAAACTAAATCACAGTTTTACTGACATAAAGAATTTTTTTTTTTTTTACCTCGGATTATAAACTGCGATGTGATCGGGGTAAAAAGAGCCTCATTTCAAAATGAACATCAAAGGTCGATTTTTTTTAGCATTTTCTTATAGTATATGAGTATATGAGCGATTAGTTATTGTGAAACTAAATCACAGCCTTACCTCCAAACGCTTGGATAGAGGCATTCGTCCAACTGGTTTTTTGCAATTTCAAAGTTAATAGTTGATTTGAAATGTTAAACATGTTCTACATATATATTAAAATGTGGTTGGAGATCAAATTATAAATATGTATATATATATTTTTTATTTTTTTTGAAAATAACAGTTTTCATATTATTATTTTTACAATATTAAATCAGAAATATAACTAGAGTGTTCTAAAGTTTATCAAATTTATCTGTGGACTCAAACTCTAAAATGACAAATCAGAATTACTGAAACTCATCTACCTTACAAGTAATACATCTACATGTGTAAATTTTAAACTTTCGATTTAATTTAGTATAAGTCAATCCGACAGGTAAGAAGATTTATAAATTAATTTTAATGCATTTTATCACTTGACTATATACAAAATTAATTCAAAACTTAAAAATTTTCAGAAATAGACGCACAACTCGTAAAGTAGATGGATTTTAACGGTTTGAAATTATCATTTGAAGTCAATCTAATAAATTTTAGAGTTAAATTTACAAATCAGCTCAGTGAACTTAAGAACACCCTGGTTCTACTGCTAAAACATTTTTTTTTAATCCTTGGTAGAAGTTGCCACAATGTAAAACACAATATCAATTTATTCAATAATTATTGTTATTCGTTTTATTATTTGTTATCTTAATGGGTAAGGATAGAGCATGTGTAAGCTTTAATAGATATATATATATATATATATATATATATAGTAAGACTTGGGTGCTATGGATAGCATAGAGACCTCTATGCTACGGTTCAATATTCAAGTTTTCAAAATCCAAACGGTCAATCCGAACCGTTCATCTTATTCTCCATATTAATATCTACTTGGAGACCAATTTTTATAATTTTCTGAATATTTTTACTATTTATTAAGCCACTTTGAAAATCGCTAATCCAACGGTTTTACTGTTTTGTGCAGCCACCGTTGGATCAACAGTTTTGTAAAATACTTAATAAATAGTAAAAAAATTCAGAAAAATATAAAATTTGGTCTCCGAGTAGATATTAATATGGAGAATAAGATGAACGTTTGGATCGACCATTTGGATTTTGAAAACTTAAATATTGAACTGTAGCATAGAGGCCTCTATGCTATCCATAGCACCCAAGCCTTACTCTCTCTCTCTCTCTCTCTCTCTCTCTCTATATATATATATATATAATGGATAAGGATAAAATATAACTAAAATTAATTGACACCCCTAAGGCAGACTCCACCAAGCTCGTAACCTCTATCTAAGATAGACTCGAAAATAAATTATTCGGCTGGAATTAACTTAGTTCGGATGTGTTTGAATGGAGCAAAAATAGTACTAACCCGAGAATAACACTATTTTTTAGAGTTATTTGATGTTTGAATGGAGCAATAATATATAACGCTAACTCACTATTATTTATTTGTCCTATATGAGTTAGCTCACTATTCTACTAACCCAACCAAAAGTTGAGTTAGGTACTATTCTCAAAACTTAAAATTAGCTCTATTCTTACTCTATTCCTTGTTTCATCCAAACGTAAAGAGATGCTCTTTCATGTGGGGAAGAGGGTAAAGCAGAGGGCATTGTAACTCCACATTATTCTTATAATCATCTCTATTCTTACTCTATTTCTTGTTTCATCCAAACGTAAAGAGATGCTCTTTCATGTGGGGAAGAGGGTAAAGCAGAGGGCATTGTAACTCCACATTATTCTTATAATCCATCTCTAAGGCCTTGTTTGTTAGCATGGGTTTACATAGGAAATGGCAACATGTCCCGATATGTTCCCACAAGTGTTCAGCACCTTGGGATTTCTCCAACTAAATTCCCGACGAGTTTTTGATGAATTCATTTTTCTTCTTCAAATAGCACTGTTGGGGTGGGAAAAAATAAATTGAGTCAAAGCTCTATTTTTATTTCGCAATTGACGTACTTGATGCGAAACTAATAAATTAGCTGCTTCATGAGTGATTAAGCTATTTTATTATAATTATTAATATCAAATTGGATATAACTAATAGTTTAAAACTTTAATGCTTCTTGGCTTGTCCTTAGAACCATAGCATGTTAAAAAATGAAATATATATTATTTAATAATTATTAATATCTTAATTTTATTTGTTTATAAATATTTTCTTAATTTATTTGTACTCATTTTCTTTTTTCATTTAATTATGAAAGTATTTATATTTTATAAAATAATAATTAATAAGTAAAGTTTTGTTATTTTTTAATCTATTTTATGTAATTAAATTACTAATAATTTTATAAATAAAAATAATTGCATAATATCAATTATTTTAGAAAGAAAATAAGGCTTCCCATAATTAATCCCACGGTACGTACTCCTATCTGTGGGTTTCCACTTTTTCAAATGTGAGTTTTCATCCAATCAAATCTCATTCCGCGTAATTTCATGACAAACAAACACGTCCTAAATGTAATTAAGATTGAAATTGTTACCTTTACATTAATCTCAATGTTTTTCTCAATTGACGGCAATTTTTGCTAGCTAGCTATGCAAATATGGAAATAAATCTGCTGCAATTCCAAAGAATTGCAGGTCCCTGCAATTCCACATCCAATCATTTATTTTTTGTTATGTCGAATTTTAAGAGCAGTTATTTTTTGCAAAATTTCAAAGTAAATGAAGGGATGGATGTGGAATCGTAGAGTTCCTGTGATTCTTTGGATTCGCAGCAGATTTATTTCCTTGTAAATATAGAAGAATGGGTCTTTTAGAGGGATATGTTCATGCAAATATACTTTTTAATATATATATATATACTAGTATCATACTCGTGCGTTGCAACGGAGATATATTATAAGAAACAAATATATCAATAAAAATAATAATTATCTAAAAATTAAAACACACGTTAATAGAAAATTTATATGATTATGTATTTTTAATTAACTTTAATCGTGATCTCTGATAACAATTTGATAATGTGGTAATTTTTTATTTTTGAGTACCAATGATATCAAATAATAGCTCTATTCGAATCTAATATCAAATATCATACAACAATTCAATATCAATATAAAATATGATATCAAAAAACATAAATAAGAAGTGTTATCGTGTGTATGTATAGGATATACACACACCACACATATTATAAGAAAAATATATATTCATACATACGTTCTAATTTATATTCTTCTTTGTTTCCAATTTAGAACACACACATACATTGATATATTATATATCGAAAATATATTCTAAATTACCCATACCAATATGTATAAAAACAAAAAAATAATATATTCTAAATTGCCCACACCAATATTTTATAAAATACAACCACGGCTAACTTTTCAAAAATAAAAACAGAGAAAGAGAGGATAAAGAGACTTTGAAAGGAGAAAGCTACAGCTAGCTTCTCCAACTGAGTTACAAGTTGTAACTTGACATTATAGGAGAAACATCATTGTCACTTTTAAGTTTCTATTATTGAGAAAAACAAAATGCCAAATAAAGCAATAGGCTTTAGAATTTCATTCTAGAGTAACAATTGACTACCGTCTCCGACTCTGCTCCCTCACCTACTCCAAGATTTATTTTCAAATTAATTAACTTAAAACGGATTTATTTTAATTTTATTTTTACTATGAAAGCGATATACTTCGAAGTTGAGATTCTCTAAAATGCAACTTTCAATGGCTAAATATGAGTGAGTTTATGTTACTATGCATATCACGGGTTGTTATCGTGTTACGGCTCTATATTCGAGTTTTCAAATTCTAACGGTCGATCCGAACTGTTCATCTTGTTCTCCGTATTAATGTGTTTGGAGACCAAATTTTATATTTTTTAAAATTGTTTTACTATTTTTTTAGATATTTAAAAAATCACTTGATCTAAAAATTCTGGACCATCCAAAAACAGTGATTTTCAATAAATCTAAAAAAATAATAAAAAAAACTTCAAAAAATGTAAAATTTGGTCTCCAAACACATATTAATACGAAGCAAAATGAACGGTTCAGATTGACCGTTAGGATTTGAAAACTCGAATATAGAGCCGTAACACGGTGCCAAATCGTAATATGCATAGTACCATAGACTCACTCGCTAAATATTACTATCTTAGTACAAAGTTGCTTGTGTTAGCAACATAGCAACTAAAGTAAGCATTAATCAAACAAAACATTAGAGTATAAAATAATAATTTTATAAATATAAAATTTATCTTTTTATTCAACAAGATAAATTGAGAACTTCTTTTATGATTGATGGAAAAAACTGTCAACAATTTTGTAAAATAGTTAATAAATAGTAAAAAAAATCCACAAAAGGTGGCTACTGATTTTACTGTTTTGTTAAGCCAATGTTTGATCAATAATTTTGTAAAATACTTAATAAATAATAAAAAAATTCAGAAAAATGTAAAATCTGATCTCCAAGCACATATTAATATAAAGAACAAGATGAACGGTTCAGATCGAGCGTTTGAATTTTGAAACGTTGAATTTGGATAGTATGTATTTCGGTTTATATACATTCGAATATATAATGCACGGGTATGAAGAAAAAAATTATATGTAGTAAATTTGACAATAATTTTTTAAAAATGTTAAATTATAAGTTAAATATCACGTTGAGTAATTAAAAAAAGTTACATAGTATTTTAAATACAACAACTATATTTTCAAATGAAAATATATGAATTCTTCAATCAAGATAAATCAAGAGGAAAAAAAAATCTAACTAGTATTAAGTGTGACGTAACTAGGGGTGGCAAAAAAAATTCGTAGTTCGTGATTAGATTTGGGTTTGATTTGAGTTTAGTTCGATTCGAAATTAGTTCGTTTTGAAACAAATCAAATCCAGTTCGGTTCGAATCTTATTCAAATCAAACTCAAACTAGGTATAATTCGTTCAAAATTGATTCGTGAACTATTTAGATTCGAATCTCAAATAATACAACTAATGGATTCAACCACTAATTTTAATAATGCAGGAACCAAACTTGTATCACAGCTCAAAATTGTTAATATAATGGTAACTTATAATAGAAAAATGTTTTAGCAGCGTAACAAATTAACATTGGAATAAATTACATTTGACTAGGTCCATGCCGTGATTTTAATCAATCCAATAACGTAAAATATAAGGAAATCTTAAACTAATCCATAATCCATTAGTGTAAATTCTTGAAAGGTAAAATGAAATCATGTGAATTTATTTCTCGAGAAAAAAACTAATACATAAACTATCGATATAACTAGGGCTGCCAAAAAAAATTTGTAGTTCGTAATTCGATTGACTTTGATTCGGAAAATGTGTAGTTTGCAATTAATTTGATTCAAAACAAATTAAATTCAGTTCAGTTCAAATATTATTTAAACTCAAACTCAAATCAAACTCAAATTAGATAAGTTCGATTCGGTTTGATTCGTTGCCAACCCTAGACATAAGCGAGAAGTGTTAAAATTCAATTACTTTTATGAAATATAGATTAAAATTTGTAAATAAACAAGGTCTACATCTGAGTGTAAATCTCTATCTAGCCTGATCTCCCTGTCAAGTGTCAACTGTCTAGATACATGCCCCTCTCCTTTCCCCAACCCCACACAATTCTCCTTGGCATTTCAACGGGTAATATGCCCATGTGTTCCATTGTCCTTGACAATTGTTGACAATTGTTGGATATCAGATTGTAAGCGTATATTATTATATTCTTTTATTGCTATTGGTAGCAGTATATATAAGACATCTTTAAAGATTCGTGTCTTCTCCAGTTTGTTCAGTCGTCCAGTTTGACAAAATAAGGAACATAAGCGATGCTATGTTGCATCTCACAAATACCAAATTATTTTACTATTTTTCTTTATAGGTATGTAGACCTACCTATTTAGAAAAAGAATATTAAAAATGTAAAATTTGGCTCTTAATATATGAAAATTATAAAATATAGATCCATAGTATATACTGAAGTGTGCTACGCACCTCACTCTAGTCTGTGTGAATAATAATATAAAGTAAATATTATTATATAATTCAGACATATGTATTTTTGTAAAATAATATAACTCTTATTAATATCGACTTTAATTTTTTTAGATATTTCTCTTACAAAAGTTTAATAAGGTGAGATGAGATCATTAACATATTTCATTTATTTATAACGAAACCTGTACATATTATTGTACGAAGCTAGTGAAATTTATATGATAATAATGAGGTGCTACTTTTACCCAATTACCCGGATCCGATCCGGAACCGAACCGGATCCGATTAATTTGGATAGGGTATGGTTTAAAAAATATAACCGGTTAAATTATAGGTATGGTTACAAAATTAATAATTTAATATCCGACCCAGATCCGAACTGGAACCGATACTGTAATAGGTAGGATATATGTTTCATTTAATTATCCGATCCATAATCAAACCCGACCCGATACCCGTATAAATACCCGATAAAACATATATTAATAACTATTAATATATAAAAATATAACTTTGCATATTATTTTGGCATAAGCTGTGGTGAGCCCAATACTTTTTTTTAATATGAGAAAATAGAATGCAATGACATATTTGTTAGTTTGTAATAATCTAGAAGTCAATAATACGATAATTTATCATAAAGCTTTGTTCATGAATTGGATGATTAACATCATTTTGTTGCCTTGAGTATTATTGCATTTATGGATCATTTTGAGTTCATGACTGAAATTATGAAACTCCATAATATAGATGATATATACTCTTAATCTTAAAAGGTCACTGACCAAGGTAATTAGCAGGAACACTAATTACCGCTATAAAGTTAGCATGTCGATTAAAAGATGGTTAAGTTTTACAAACCACCTGACATGAGATGTCATTTTAATCACATAGATACATGTTCTAGGAACATGGTATTTGACAGACCTCGAATGAAACATTAAATAGAATTGTGTTCGTGTCATTTATGTTTTCATTCAGTGTCACGTTCTATAGTATGAGGTATTTATCGTTCCCACTGAGAAATATGTATGTGTGATTGTTATCCACCGCTGTCCATAAAAAGCAGTCATAACGGTAGCATTCCCATATGTATAGCTTAGTTGAGGAAGTGATAGTCTACCAAGAATACTATTTGTCCATTGTATTTTATACGAGCTATAGCATCACTGGGCCCCTTGATAGAGTAAGATTATCAGCGCGCGGTATGATTACAAGAGTAATCATATTTGATAATCTGCTCAAGATCAAGAAAATATTAAGTTTAAAAGGATGACACACATCTACCTTGAAACTAATCTGATAGCTATGAGACAGAAAAACAGACACAAGTAAATTGTTTATTGGATCGTGATATTGTACTGTACAGCATCATCTATGTAATTGGATGGTCATGATGTGTTGCCAGACGCCACCCATGATTATAGAAGTTAAAACAGTTTTAACTTTATTTACCAACATAACACAGATCCTATTGGGTCACACCATATAGGAGTTAATCAGAGAATCTTATTGTGATTGATTATAAATTGGTTATGATCAATAGTAAGATGGTTATAATTAATTATACGTGTTATAATTAAATTATAAATGTTATGTAAAAATAACAAGCAAAAACATTGGTTAATTTATAAACGTGTGTGATACGTTGTATAAAAGTTAACCGGTTAATTTATAAATGTGCCGAACACGTTGTATAAATTACCGAAATAAAAACTGCAATAAAAATATATATAATTGTATAGAATAATTATACGAGCATTATTTGTGTTCGGGCCGAAGGCATTCGGGTCTTTTCAGATTCGTCCTTATCCGCATGACATGTCACTGATCCTATCCAGATGACACGTCATCGATACCGAAACAAACAATTGCAAGAAATATAATTGTTCAGAATAATTATACGAGCATTATTTGTGTTTAGGTCGAGGGCCTTCGGGTCTTTTCAGATTCGTGCTTATCTGCATGACATGTCATCGATCCTATCCATATGACACGTCATCGATCTTATCCACATGACACCTCACCCCCCTAGGTGGCATGCCTTGTCATAGGGGTATTTTGATCTTTTCACACCATTTTAGAGGCTATAAATAGAGGGGTGCATGAGAGGATTAAAATACTAATTCAATTGTATCGTTTTGTGCAGAATCGAATCAGTATTTTCTCTCTTTCTCGGTTTCTCTCCCAAATAATGTTTCGGTTGAGAAAAGAAAGTTATACGTAGTTGACGTATAATCTTGCGGGTTGTTGTGGAGTATATTTACGGGATCGATGAATAGTATTTTACCGAATTTCACAGTGTGTTAGTTTTGCTCATTTGATGAAACTAAGTAACCGAAAATTTGTGTTTACGGGTTTTCGTCTTTTTCCCATGAATTGTGTTTTTGCATAATTCCGCGGTTTACGGTATTTCTGGCAGAAGAAATAAACCGCTCTCTGGTTAGTCCTGGTGGATAACCGATAGAGGCATCAGACGTATGATGCTCCGAGACGAGTCGATTCCTTCCGTGATGTAGCTCTACACGCTCGGTCTACATTCCAACTGTGATTTGAAAACAAGGTATAAATATGTTATATTAATCTATTTAATTGGTAAGTAGATTAAAGTTTTAGAAATCAACCATGGAGTAGATCTGTAAAAGGATTAAATTGGGTTTTGATGCCAAAGGAATACTGAAGGTGGACTACATTGGAAAGTTTCCTGACATACCCTGTTTAATCCTGAGCTTAAGTTGGCCGTAGAAATTTTTGTTCTACGGTCATTCCACACCTTAAGCCTAAACGGGTTTTGGTTACCGCGAAACCCCAAAAGTGGTATCCGAAACCCAACAATATTCGCTATGTTTATACACATAGATGGATGCCAAATTTATCCTTCTATAACAGCCGCATTAATTTTTTAAATAAAATTTATTACTATGGATATATATTCTTCAATATTTGCCTTGATATCCTCTGCATAATAATGAAAATTTATTGCTCTCATTAATATGTTATTTCTACAAATTATTAGTATTTTATTCATAGATTTTTTGAACCATAAAAAATGAAATCGTCATCTCTAATATTTTACTTTTTAAAAATTATCTCTTTTTCAATATTTTTTTTTTCAAAAGTTATTTTTTCTCCATCCTTCTGATTTTTTTCTGACATATACCCACTCCGGATCTGGAACAGCCTCGTATCAGAAACCGGACCCGATAATCTACAAACAAGTTATGAGTATATATCTACCCGGAACCGAAAGACTTGACTCGAAATATCTACGGGTAGGTAGGTACCCGGATCCGGACCCGACCCGAATTGAAACATATAAGTGTATGGATCGAAATTTGGACCCGAACACTTTTAGGATACGGGTCCAAATATAATAGCATCCAGACCTGACCCGACCCGATCCGATAACACCTTTAATAATATATTTCATATTGATCAATTAATATGATTTCTTTCTTTCCGTATATGCTTTGGGGTTTGATTGTGTGTAATTGCAACAGATGATGGCAAAATTAATATAAAATTGAATTAAATTTTTAAAAGGTAGAAAAGATTAATTGATATGAATTTTTACAGTCAAACTTATATTTTGTCATTTAGTCCCTTCTCTATTTGCCCAGGACCTAGGCTCTTTTATGTAATGAAGAACGCTGGGAATGGAATAAGAAACTGATTATTTTTAGAAATCGAATATCTTCATTTTATTTTCCTTGTCACTTAGTGAAGACTCCGACAAGATACAAATTTTATTAATTTTGTAGAGACAACAATTATTCGACCATTCTATCAACTAAATGGGAATTATGGGAGTGTCTCCCATTTTATGTACAATCATTTTTGTGTGTGTGTGTTGCTTTTACTCGTCTATATGTATATTAGTAACGTGTCCGTGCGTTGCAACGGATTATATTATAAGAGAACATTAAAAAAATTTCATACAAAATGACATATTTTCATTAAAAAAAATTAGACAAAATGACATATTAAATAGAGAGACGCTGATTTGGTAGCAATAATTAGATTATTGAGATCATAATTTTTTTTTTCTAAATACGATTTTATCATTCTTAAATACTTTTTTTTTATTTCTAATTTAATACTTTTATAAATTAAGATATTAAATAGATCAGCTGATTCTTCTTTAAGCAGTGTAACACAAATGGAACTAATTTTTAATATATTTGATAGGATTGTCTCTCTTCTTTTGTATGATAGGTATTTCACCACTAAGATTTATTATCCTTCTTTATTTGTTGTATAGTCATGATTATGAATAGGAGGAAAAGGAATCACATATTAAATTTATCTAGACAAAGAAATAAATTAGTAGCGATAAATATTGAATTATAAATAACAATAGATATGTGAAGTTGTGAACTATTTTTATAATACTTATATAAAATATTAGAAAACATTTTATGTCAAAATAGATAACACATCCTCAAATAAAATAATGTGAAAAAATCAACATTAATGTAATGATATAATTTTATAAATCAAGATTTAAATTTAAATAAAAATATACATGGATTTGCATCAACGCAACATATAATTTTTCAATATCATCTTCATATATTTGCGAAAAGATAATAAATTCATATTTAGAGATTAATTCATCAATAAGATGAATTATTCCATCATTATACAAATTTCATAAACTCGTTTTTAGATATTATATATATAGTAAAATGAAAAAAGTAGATACAAATTTAATTCATTAATTAATCAGATTAATAAATTAATAGTTTTCACTTTTAGAGCAGTCTTTTTATGAGTACTGTAAATTCAATTTAACTTTTGTTGGCCTTGCTTTTGTGTAAAGTTTGAACTCTTGAACGTTTTTTTTAGAAGAATTTAAAAGAAAAACATTACACTCTAAAATCAGAACAAAAAATATAACATAAGATATTAAAATAAGCAAATAATCAATATTTTATTTTCAAACCTTAAGGCTTCAAGTCAAAAGATTATCATATCAAATATTTCTATATGTTAGATAGTATTATAATCGTTCATCTTATTTCAATATTTTACATATCATTATAATCATTCACCTTAAAATGATCTGTTTTATTTATTTATTTAAAACAAAAAAAAGACAAATGTTTCCATCAAACAATAAAAAATATATGAATTATCAAATGAAAATGAAAATATGAACAAAAAAAAAGAAAATCTATTACAACCGAATTACTTATTCTTGTTCTTTCGCCCAGTCTTTTCCTGTTCTTTCGCTGATTCCTCATCAGATGCACACACTCATCATGTGCATAAGTGTCGACATGGTTCCAACAATAATCAGGTTTCTAGTGAATTAAATAAAACAATAAAGTGCAAAAATTACTTCCTAGCAGGTACGACAATTGTCAAATCTGCAACTTTACATTATTCTATGCAAAGCAGGTTTGATAGCGGATCCAAAAATTGTAACACAAAATGCTTTCCAGCAAAAAAAAATGGTGCAATTTTTTTACAAAGCAGGTACAATAGTTTGTACCTTTATTGAAATGATAAACTTTGACATCCGAAGAGGAAGAAGCTTCATACAACATGATCGGAGCCGAACTAAGTCAAGTGACACTGTCCCATTCTATAATTTTATTAATGCTGAACTTTATTTTTTAATCTTGCATCTTTATTGAAATGATAAACTTAATTTTTTTTTTAAAGTTATGTCAAACTTAGATTGTCAAGCATCTTTTGTGAAAAAAAAAAAATTATCAAATTTACTACTGTCAAGTATCTAAATACCGTTATCGCATTTCTTGGTGACCATCTAATTTTGTTGTCCTTCTTTATCTTCCTTCCATGCTAATTTAGATTTTCAATTGATTTCCACTGTAATATGTATATAAACAAAATTGATGATATTTCTAGATTTCTCACGGCAATAGCTATAGAAATATAGAAGAGAAATAAGGAAACATAATTATATTGCTAAATTAGAGAGGAAGAAAAAATAAGAAATAAATGAAATAAAGAAATATATTATATCGCTAAATTTCAGAGTTTATTTAATTTTAATTGTAATGCACTTAATCAAAAGAAGACAGCTTGTGTAATTGGAGGGTGAGATTAAATCCGAAATTTCTACTTTCAATCGGATATTCAACATACTTAATAATAAAATGAAAATACTCAAATTACCTTCATCCTTAATTTAAATCTTCTTTTTTTAATTCTATTATGCTTAGACTCATTAATGTTTGCACACTGAATTCGAAAGAAAATTATCAAATTTTATTTATACGCCATATAAATTTGTTGTCAATTTTGTATTTTAATTACATGTTACAAAAATACAAACTTAGACGCTGAATTTTTTTTAAGTTGAATAACAACATATTAAAATCATATAATCATCTGTGTATCCCATATTAACTTTATAATTGAAGAACACTAAATTAAAACCAACAAAAGTTACAAATTAAAGCCTAAGTTTCATAAGGCACTCTCAAAATCTACAAACTAAGTTAATGCTAAGTTAAAATTGACTTTGTAAATTTGAATATTTTTTTACCTTACTTGAAATTTATGTCAAGATTAATTTTCGGATTGCTTGGTTCTTGTGATTTCATTTCATAACAAATACTAAATACATATACATTAGTGATAACTTTAATCCATTTTGTTTAATTGGTAAAAAATTCAAGACTCTCACGACAAATAAGGAATGAATGAAATAAGGAAACATAATTATATCGCTAAATTGGAGAGGGAGGAATAAGGAATGAATGAAATAAATAAACAAATTATATCGCTAAATTTCAGATTTATTTAATTTTAATTGTAATACATCGTGTGACAGTACGTGTGGCTAGTATGTTTTTAGTTAAATTTAGACTTCTACATATTATTCAGATGCATTTAATCAAAAGAAGACAGCTTAAGTAATTGGAGGAGTGAGATTAAATATGAAATTTCAATTTTTAATCATAGCCGTTGGCGAATCGGACACCCAACGTGCTTAATAATAGAATGAAGATATTTTAAGAGAACAAGTCACTTGGCAATATTTATTTCAACAGTGTTGAAGATGAACTTTCAAAAACATAAAATATAATTAAAAAATTAAAAATAAATTTATAGACATGCTATTGGACATGTAGATAGTCTACCAATCAAATTTCATATAATTTAAACATCGTTTGATGATACATCAAATAATGATCGTTAATTTCAAACTGTTGAAATTTTAAATCACTTGATATATAATAAAAGGTATATTAAATATTATCATAGTTTATAAATATAATATATGAATAATGTAAATTATGACTATTTGATTTTAAATTTAAAGTTTATTATTGAAAATTGTCAAAATAAAACATTGTCAAGCGATCCTTCCTGATTTTTTTTTAAATCTACAAATACTGTATAAATATTTGTCTAAATTTAATGCACTTCAATAAGTCATAAAGAACCCGCAACTTTCTACACAAATAACATTGACTTTGTCACTATAGATACTTATAATTGTCTAGTTATTTGAAATTCTCAATTATTCTGTATAGCATACAAATTTATTTGGCTAAAACTCATGCCCAGTTAAAATTAGAATGGGTACTTCATTCTAAAATGCACAATTATCTCAATTCAATATACATGCACTTAGTATTTTGAAAAGGGCTTACGCCTTTTAGATTTTTTTGAAAATATTTTTTTTCTTTTTTTTAGTAAAAATTGAAGGTCAAGTCACCTAGCTATTTAATATTCACAAGAAGATCTCCATTCGTATTTCGAATCTGTAACATCTCATACATAAAACATTGTCGTTGTCACTAAATCAAAGATTGGTTCTCTTTTGAAAATATATATATTCACATATGTTTTTTTTGTCCATCATGCGTAAGGATTAAATATTGGTAAGTTGCGAGCTAAAAGATTGAAAAATTTAGTAAAATAATATTTATGTGTTGGGAAAAATATTCTGAGTATAATTTAGTGCAACATATATATGGTGTACTTTTAGCTATTAACAGAATGGGTACTTATTTCCTTTGCAAGATATACACGATAATTAATTAGATCGAAGCCTTTGCATTTTCCTTTTTGGTATTAAATTGTTTGGTGGAGTATGCTGTACTAAGTACTAACCACTTTAGCATCATGCCTTTTTCATACTTTTTTTTTTTTCCAAATAGAAAGAATCCATCATCAACCTTTTCACATAAGACATTTAATTATTTAAACCTAAAAGAGCTGATCCCATTGTCTCCTCGGTTTACACCTATCGAAATATCATTGGCCAATCCTTTCTCAAACCATCTTTTGTAAACAACTACATTGTGAAGAGATTATGAGGCATTATTATTGCATCCGAATGGTAAAAAAAAAAATTGGTTTAAAATTACCATAACATCAAATTATTTCAAAAAAAAAAAAAAACATCGTCATCGATATAAGATGTGAAATATATATACTACAAAATTTATATAAAGGATTGATAAATTTATAAAATATATTATCAAATTAGACTAAAATTAATTCGCGGTTAGTTAAATACTTAAATTATAGGCAACATGTAATTAAATTATTTTGATAGTAATAAAAATTGAGCAGATGATCAAAATTGTCAAATAAAGTTAGTGTCTATATATCATTTTTTACAATTAACTTTAACCATAATATCAAGTATCATAAATTTTCATGTAGATGAAGAAATTTTTTTATGTCTCTGTTTGTTTAATAATTGAAACATCATACTTTCTGAATGATAAACTAAAAAAAATTATTGGCTCTAATAAAATAATTCAACCAATTTCTTAAATGACAGTAAAAATATATCAACAATTAAGCCTTAAATTAATCATATAATGTTTTTCTAAATTAGACTATTATGATCACTATTATAATTTTTATTGTATAATGCGCTAAATTGTTACAAATAGTGTTCAAGCTATGAACGCTATTTGAACTTTGAACTAATATTTATGGCTTAAAACTACTATTTTTTTACTCGTCTGCACTTTGAACAACATACTTAATTTCCTACCTCGTGCAACATCCAGTCTAGCGAAGGAACACTAATTAACTCACTATGTTCAATAACTAATTAAAATATATGGTGTAAAGTACCGTAACTAATAGATACTAATTAAGGATAAGGTGAAGACCAATAATATGTATGGTAAACAGTACTAAGACTAGCTAGATAAAGTAAATGAAAACATCCTAGCTGAATACCAATTAAGGTAAGACGGACACTAGTGTACTAAGACTACTTAATTTAACTCTAATGCACTAAGGTTAATTAGGTGAAAAAATTGATACAAAAGACAATGTCATTTGCATGAGAGGTCTTAACTTTCAAACGTGAATAAAAATTAATCACAATTAATATTAAACTAGTTGGATGACTTGATCCTCAACTTTCCTAAAAAATAAATAAATCGAGTAATTCAATGTAAAAGAGTCTTGAACTGGCTCTGCAATGCAGTACATCTTGAACTGACTTTGATTAAAGAAAATAAATGTCAAAAATAATAATAATAGAACTGTCAAAAAATAATAAAACAACTCAAGAACACAAGACTCCCATGAATCTTCCTTCCCTCCCTTATTTTTTTTATTTCTTTTCTTTCTTGATTGAATTACAGAGCTCTTACATGCCTATTTATCAATTCAAAAATATTTTGTTTATCATGCTAAATATGGAAACCGATCTTTAGAATTAATGACAAATAATCAAATACTATTTATTGCCTATTTCACTAGATATGATTGATATCCTTTAATTTATTATTTCCTTCTTTTGAGTAGATTTAGATCTTCTAGAGGATTTGGCTTAATCCCAAGTTATGCTGGAACCGAGTGTAATCTTAACAATAAATATATGGTTCTCATGATTTAAAAGAGTTCTATTAAACATAATACAATTCTCTATTATTTTTTTGAAATCATAATTATCTGTTCTAAATTAATCAATTGCTAAATTGACTGAAAAAATAATCTGGAACTTAAAGGGGTAAAAAAAAAAATTGAAGTAAAGGGGGTCTTTACTCTTGAACCGATTATAATAAAACAAAATAATACACACATTTATACTAATTAAACAGTTTATCCTAAATTAATTAATTAAGTTCACATCAGCAGTGTGTTTGGTACTTGAAAATTTTTCATTTGTTGAAACAATAGTCAGCACCTTGGATTACATACAGCGGTGCCTTTTGTTTATGTGATAGTTCCTCTAACATGTCAACAAATATAATCAATTGGAACTAGAATTCAGTATATCTGCGACAGTAATACAACAGTATAATATTGCATAATGGCAAATCCACTAAGTAACAAGGAATAATAATGTTCTAACTTCCTAAAGAGATTGAATCAGATTCTTTGGTCAAGTGGCAGCAACTTGGAGCTGTACCACACCAACCCGGAGATATAATTCCTTTCTCTATTAACTATTAAGTGGACTTTGAATTTGCATTTTTCACTAAAAAGTATTTATGAAGTGATTTCCCACTTGTATAGGTTCTGCCTTAAACGTTTTAAATAGTGACATTCGTATTAATTTGTTTTAGTTGAAAAACACATGGGAGGCCTAGATGCAAGTAGGATGGAAAATGCTATCCGCCCCAACTTATTTATTAATTAGAGCAAAGATAGTGTGTGCTATGTTCATCGAGATAGTTTGGTGAGGTAATTACTATTTCGATCAATTAAATGTGAATGAGATTTATATTTTTTCTTAAAAAACTATAGCTTGATGAGCATAACTCTAAAATTTATTAGATTTATTTTAAACAATGAATTAAAATCGTTAAAATTTGAAATCGATCTACTTCACGAGTGACCTATACATTTAAAATTTTAAAAATTTCGAATTCATGCAATACAAAGCCAAGCTGTCAAAAAAAATGAATGCATTAGAATTACTCGTAATACTTCATGACCACTCCACTTTGTACTAGATAAATTCAAAAATTTCAAAATTTCAAAATTTTACATGTACAAGCATCACTCGTAAAGTAAATTGTTTTCAATATTTTAAATTAGTCATTTGAAGTCAATATGTGCAACTAAATCACATAAAACACTAAGGGTTAATTTTCTATATGCCCTCAAAGACTTCATGAGTTTCTTATTTACCCCAATCCTCTTTATTATATTTAATATGCCCCTTAACTCTTTTTATATTTTTTTATTTACCCATAGAGTTAATTACTCACATTAAAATGTTATCAAGATCTATTTTTTCCCATCATACCCTTGCTCTTACTTACAAAGTTTTGTATGTTTTTTATCGGCAGCTTGATTAAACTTGTTGTGCATGAATAAATTTGTAGAAACTTAAATAAACTTGATAATACTCATTCATTTGATAATTATTTCTTAGATAACATTAAAGTATTCTTAGCGGATCCTTTCTAAAGCCTAATAGAACCCGCAGCCCAGTTACATTTTTTGTTTGAGCGGCAATGGAAGGATGAAGGAAACAAAAATCTGACAGCATATAAATATCCTATTACTAGACATTGTTGATTCAAGGATTGAATAGCAGATGAAGTTAGATTGCACTGAGATTGTTTTCTGGTAAATGGTTTCTGGTAAATAGAAGGAGCCACTTTTCTGATTTTCATTTCCTGATGAAAATGGTGCTTAGTATTTGTAATGGCCTACGGGCTTCAAATTACCCCAAAAAAATAAGGATTTGAATCGGTTACTAATATTTGTCAACTACAGGCTTCAAGCTACTAACATTTGTGAACTGATTTGCATTATCAAGGTTCTACAAGTTAATTCGTACACAATAAGTTTATTTAAGTTGTTGGTAAACCGTAAATGTATACATAACTATATAAGAGCAAGGGTATAATGGGAAGAAATAGATCTTAATAACATGCAAATGTGAGTAGTTAACTCTGTGGATAAATAGAAAAATATAAAAAAAGTTGAGGGACATTTTAAATATAACAAATAGTGTAAGGGTAAATAAGAAACTCGTGAAGTCTTTGAGAGCATATAGAAAATTAACCCAAACACTAAAAACAGTTAATTATAAATTTATATAAACTTCAATTAGTTTAAAAATTCATCTGAAAAATTTCTTATATAGATTTAAAATTATAAGATTTGATCTTATCTTTATCTCAAAAAAAGCATATTAAATTTCAATTAATACTTGCACGAGCCTTGGTACGGCCCATCGAGCTCAATTTAAAGGGCTGGACCAGGTTATGAAACAATCCGTTGGCATGGTGGTGATGGGCTATAGAACAAAATGAAAAATTACTAACCTGTAAATAATTAAATAATTAAATAAAAAACAATGCATCTTTAGTTGAATCGAGAATAAAGCATTTCCCATGGGCAGTTTGGCAAAAAGAAAGAAAAAGAGAAGAAAAGAGAGAATAAATCATTCGAAGGGCCAGTTTACTTTACAATTTTATGTTACTGTGTGTCTGTGTTGTTGATCATGAACAACTACTAGATGCATGTCTCGCGTTGTTTCGGCCGCAGCTTTTCATAAGCATATAGAAAGTTTTGACAAGAGAAGTATATAGATCAATAGTTGATACACTGCAAAGGTAGAACTTTAACTATACATAAACGTAGAATAAATTTCCAGAGACATCAAAATCTGTACAGCCAGAAGTATTAGATGAGTATCATTTTGTTGCTATATGAACAACTATTTCTATTGAGCAATAGACAAAATCATCTTCGGTTTGCTTATCATTCTTGTATCATGCATGTGAACCTCGTACATTTTTTTATAAAAATGTGAATCATGTTTAAAAAGATTGTACATGGTCCATGCTAAATGAAATTTTTCATGGAACATTTTATTTTATATCCAATTTTTAAAATTTTTAACAACAATATTCATAATTTAATTAGTTCTACAACTATAATACTATATGCATTTTTTTCGGAGATTTTTATTAATACCCTAAAATTTCTTCTTTTTTACAAATATGCCCCCAATTTTTTTTTAAAAAATGCACCAACCACCCAGTAGAGGGGCAGTCCATTATTCCACTTGACTGCTCAAAGCACAAGCGGTCCACTGAGGACCTGACCGTCCATAGGTAGTTTTAGTTTTCTTGTTTATGGTGTATGCCAAAAAATAAGGTATTTAATATATTTATGAGTGATGTCGTAACTCTTTATAACTTTGATTTGATTTGTCAGTTGGATATTACAAGCCTAAAGATAACACTAATTAAGGACTTGGCCTTGATTCTTAATAATTTATTTTATTGAAATATACACAAGAAAATATGGTTAGATTGCCTCAATGACCTTCAACTACATAAATATAACAATTATTTTTTTTATCCCAAACAAGATGCTTTCGAATATTTTTGAATCATAAATATAACCATAATTCATGCGATGATTTTTGAATCATAAATATAACCATAATTCATAAAAAAAAACATCAACAAAAAAGTTCAGAACAAGATTGTGGAATATAAGAGGAGACGGTTTTGAATTTTGAAAAAAAAAATAATTACTGTGTAAATGACATATATTGAACAATCATAGATAATTTCAATGATTTTTGAATAATAAATAAAACCGTAATCCATTAAAATAAAGTAAATGCATTTTAAAGTTATGGTCGTTGAGAGAGCATGGGTGAGTTATCAATGCTTTGACGTCATCGATGTTTTGATAATAATAAAGTTATGGTCGTTTAGAGAGCATGGGTGTGTATCAATGTTTTGACAATGAAACATCGATGCATTTCTGCCATTGTTAAGTCGAACATAAAGCATTGGTCTGTTATTAGTGTTTTTGTATAAAAGCATCGTTGTTTTCCGAAAAAAACTTTAAACAGTCATAACTTTGGTTAAGAAAGTTGGATTTGCACGTATCACAATTCGAAAAGGGAGGGACGAGACGGATTCAGATTTTGCTCAAGAAAAATCTCCGGGCATCCAAAGCATCAGAATTGTAAAAAAAATGTTATTTAGTGTCTCAAAAATTCAGTTTAAGTTTTCTAACAACGGTAGACATACAACGATCAGTATTTTGTTTAGTCAAAATCCTAAGAGATTATTCAAAAATTATCCATATAATTATTTTAAAATGCATTTACTATTTATTGTGTGCGTTTACTTATTCAAACAAATGGTATATATGTTGACAATAATCAAATAATCCAATTATTTTCTCTCTTGCTCTCCAATTATTCTTCTAAAAAAAAGTTGACATCATTGAGACAATCTAACCATATTTTCTTGTGTATATTAAATAAAATAAATTATAAGAATCAATGTCAAGTTCTTAATTAGTGTTATCTTTAGACTTGTAATATCCAACTGACAAATCAAATTAAAGTTATAAAGAGTTACGACATCACTCATAAATATATCTAATGTCTTATTTTTTGGCATACACCATAAACAAGAAAACTAAAACTTCACAAAATTATTTAAATGAAAATATTAAGATCTCTAAAAAAAAAAAAAAAATAGAGGACCGCCCGGTTTATGGGCAGTCAAGTCCTCAGTGGACGGCCTATGCCTCGGGCGGTCAGGTGGAATAATCGATTGCCCCTCTGCTGGATGGTTGGAGCATTTAAAAAAAAAAAATCAGAAGCATATTTGTAAAAACTTTTTTGTTTAGAGTATTAATAAAAATCTCCGCATTTTTTTTCTGAACACATATGTTAAATGTGCACATTGATTGCAAAATGATAAAGAGGATAACGATAAATACTCTGTAACATATACAATTAAAGAGGGTCGAACAACTAAAATGTAATATGAAGAAATTACAATAATACATGTCAATTTCTGTAAAAATAGAAGAGTTTTATAAAGAAAAAGAAGAAGAAGAGAAAGTTGACGTAGTAATACTACGGTAATTGTAGAATGAATCCGGACCGTTCAATTCGTATTTGAATAAATATCAGGATTTTAAATAGCGCGCTATAGCGGTGCTATAGCATTTTCGAATCGTAAAAGCCATGGCGCTATCAGCGCTATAGCGCGCTATTTCGCACTATAGCGGCACTATTTAAGAATAGCGTTGTTTTTTCAACTGACACGCTATGACGCGATAAACGCTATTTAAACCTTTGATAAATATTAAAGGGTCCGTACATAGCGGTCAATCAAAGTATGAAGAGGATAAGAACCACTTGTTGGAATGAAGCTATGTCAGATCCATAAACACAGATCACTCTAAAATCTAAATAGACTTATTAATATTAAATCTAAGATAATAAGGTTTGGTTGGTAATGCCATGCATAGAAAACCCCCCAAATCCAATGTTTAATTTGCCTTTTGACTCCAGTGCATGTGGAAACCAATCAAACTCAATGTGCGTCCCTAGTTCAGACATGCGTAGGTTTTTATTAAAAGAATAAAGTTTGGTAATTTTAGTGCCTAATTTGTTGTTAGCGCATCTTTGATCTTGACCAGAAAAAGAAAAAGAAAAATTCAATCTTTGACCAAAGTGAAGGCTGCCATTCATATAGAGTTCATTTTGTTCTTGCACATCAAGTTTTTGTCGGTTTTTATAATGTGCAGAAAAGACAGTGAGACAGTAAAGCATCTGTTTGGAGATTGTCAGATAGCCAACTAAATCAGATTGTAGATACTGGTACAAAACGCTGAAGCGAGTCAGTGTTCGTTCTTCTCAAATGGAAAATTCAGAAAAGCTCTACTAAATTCTCAGAAAATGGCGGTTCGAAGGCTACAACTGGTATTTTGTTTCGTCATATGGAGGAAAAGATGCAGGAGGATTTTTCAAGAAAAATACAAGTCAGTGACGTTACTCATCTCGGAAGTCATGGTGGAATATGGCAGTTGGTACCAGCAAGAATAGAAGAGCATAGGAGATTACTGGATTGTGCTTGGAAAAACCAGTTTTGGTCCTCTTTTTTTGCTGTTTTTACTTTCTAGTCCTTTTTTTACTGATTTTTTTGTTTTAGGTTTTTACTGGTCTTCACTGTCTTAGTTTCTGCAGTTTTTTTATTTTTATTTTTTTAGTATTTCAGATCTATGATCTCTGTTTGTAAATTTTATATTCTCTCGACACTACTTGTGTCAATAAAGCGAAATCTGGAAGCTAGACTTCCAAATTTCTTCATCAAAAAAAGTTTTTGTCGGTTTTTTTTCTTCCCTGATCTCTCTTATCAGATCAAGGAGGCATCAGCAAATCAGCATACTCTGATCTTGTTGTACAAGCAATTTTAATAGAGAATCACAAGAGTTGACCGAGTCCATTGAAATAGTTGAGAATTATTAGGACTCATAACAGAAATTAGTTAGAGAGGTTATGCTTGTAGAGTTGTAGTCGGGAATTAGTTGAGAAGTTATGCTTGTAATATTGACCTATAAATACATGTTCTCTGTACAGAATAAATATCAATAAAATACAATATCTCTTTTTCTTAATTAGAATCTATAAATTTATACCCCAAAAATAAGATCAGTGTCTTGTAATGGACAACACGATCAAAACAAAATAAATTCAACAACTAGAAATATAGCCCTCGGATAAAATTATTAACAGATCTACAGTCGCTTAGGATCAGATCAAAGCCATCAGAACGCTAATCAGATCAGATCTATTCTTATCGAGGAATTATCCAAATCAGATCCAACAAAAAATTGTTTTTATCCAACAAAAAAAATGTTAAAAACAAGGGAGCGGCTAACAATCCCCTCCCTTATGTCCCCTAAACGTCTCATAACTAATTAATGCATAAAGTACGACATCTATCACTAACTATCTGGAGGGACCATTAACTACTTTGGAGACCGCTTATATTTGAAAAAAAAAATACAACTAACGCGCACATGTATGGATATTTATGCGTGCAAGTATTACTATATAATATATTAAGTATTCATATCTAGGCATCAAATATTTAAAAAAAAAAATGAACATCAATTTTTTTTCTCTCTAATCACACACCCATGTTTTACTCGTTTTTAAAAATATTTTTTTCTCCATTTAATCTCGTCAATATTTTTGACGATCTGTAAAGAATTTTGCAAATCTAAAATCACAAATGTTTTCTACGTAATTTTCTCTTTCAAATAAGATCCATGATGAAGTATCTTCGAATTCTTCGTCATTCAAGTATTTCTACCTCAGCGTGCAAGTATTCATTGTTGGCTTGTGGTATAATATACTTGTTTGTTTGACTAGATTTACAAAATATATATAAAGTGCATTTTACTATTTTTCTTTTTGAGACATTGTGCATGTTCATGACAACTAAAGATTAAATAAATACACACCAAAGATGAATTAATGAATTACAATATAACATCAATGATGTAGTCATGAAGCACAAGACATTGTACAGCAGAAACATTATCTCAAGATTGAGGACATTTAATCTGTAAATTTGGTAAAATAAGCTTGAAATTGGCCTAAGTGAGGCCTACTATTGCAATGGTCTAGGCATAATTAGAATGGAATAAATAAATTCTTGGCTGAGTCTGTAACGGTTTAAATCGATCAGAATCGTCACCTAATGGTCGGCATTTCAGAGAATTACCGTTGAGAGGACTGTTGCAATGGTTATCTACCGTTGTCAACGGAATCCACCATTGTGTATAATTTTTCACTGTTATGATTCCTCAAATTCAAATTCAAACCTGTTCAAATTAACCTACCGTTGTAACGGTCCCTGTACTGTTACAATGGTAAGTGCCACATAATTTATTTTTATCAGCTCTCTATAAATAGAAGCTATAGCAAAGTTTGGAATAGAACTCTAGTCGCCTCCAACTGCAATATTTCAAATTCTTAGATCTAGAGAAAACCGTTGTTGCTTGTGCACTCAAACTTCAATATTCACAATCAATCTCAAGCTTATTCAATCAATATAACAACTCCTAGAGTGATCTTGTGAGATCAAATCAACTATTCCCTTGAGCCTTGTTGCTCACCTTGTAATCCTTGAGCCTTTTGTTGTTCGGATTGTTTTCTTTTAGCCTTGAGTGCTCGTGAGCCGATTCCATACTCGGACCATGTGACTTCCCAAAAGATTGTAATGGCCCACCGGTTCCACCTTGTACTCCTTTCTCATTGGGTAAAGAAAGACGCACCATCTCTAAGGTCGCGGGCCCCAAAGATGTAGATGTTACTGCCAAACTTTGTAAACAACTCTCGTGTCAAGTGTCTCTAAACTCTACTATTTATTTTATTGTTTATTAATCTAGTTTAGAACCAAGTTATTATAGTTTTCGTCAAAAATAACTATAAAACACATTAGAGACTTATAACTTAGATTAAAAGTTTAAAAATACCCTATTCACCCCCTCTAAGTGCCTTTGGGACCAACATTCATACCTTGTCAAGTATTTATCTCTAGAATGTCAAATTTTATTCTCTAAAATTTTGAGTATTCATACTTACTCAGTAAAATGTAAATATTTATGTTATAAAGTATTTATGAGAAATTTACACACGTGTCTTAGGCATTAACTACTTGGGGCAACCACAAACGTTGCTTGAAAGCAACCACGATAGGGACCACACGTAGAAAACCTAGGACAAGCGGATGCATAACGACAATCACAGGTGTCAGTGTTATAATTGTTGTAAACGTTTATTTCTAAAATATCAAGTATTCATACTTATGCATTGAAGTATGAATTTTTATATTATAAAATATCCTTGAGAAACCTCTAAATGTGCTCTGTGCATTAACTACCTAAGGGGAACTACTACCTACATAGGGGACCGTAGACGTCACTTGAAAGTGACAGCTACGAGGACCACAAGCGCATGCGTAACAACCTTACAATCACCAACACTGTAGTTTTAGTCAAAATATTAATATTTAAAATTTTAAGTATTCATACTTACGCATTGAAGTATAAAATGTTATGGTGTAAAGTAACTTAAATTAGTTAATTTGTTTAGTGCTTGAATATATTAATAGATACCGAATAAAGTATTCATACTTATAACTGAAGTATATCAAATTACCAATGTCGTTACCAATGTCGTCCTTTTTAGTAAACCGCACTTGATGTTGAATTTTTAACCTGATAGCGTCATCTTAACTGATTTTACGTCGTTTAATCTCATAATTCAACTACAGAGAAGTTCCTACGAAGCTTTGATTCCACCCATTTGGAACTTGGGCCGGTCCAATAGGCATCAGATTAAATGTGATCGGATGCTTAGTCGAATCCGTCCAATTCACATTAAAACTTGTACGTACTTGATCTACATAAATTTTAAAGTTGTCCATACGAATATTAGTATGGATTAGACGGTTCCAATCTAGTATCAGACCGCCCTCTGATTCCATGAGATCAAATAATGCAACATTTTGATTTGATTCAATTGCAGTTAAAAAAAAAAATTCATACCTTTCTCCATATGAATTTTAAAAGATGTGTGCAACCCCGTATATCAGCGAGTCGCCTCATGTATGCGCAGATTGTTGCGCCACAGAGCCTCGCACAGTCGCACTCATCAATGAATGTGCATTGATTCCAAATTCCAATCAATTATTAGTTAATGGATGATTAAAATATAAGACAGGCACAGTACATATACAATTAATCAGAGTGGCCCATTATCGTTCAAGTCGATTATGAACAAGAGACCAAGCATGCGCCTGTACCTTCTGACTTCAAACTCCTACCTATTTTACGGTTGGCCTTTTTACGAACTTATGTTTTTGAAACCTCATGGCAAAATGATTGAACCTATGAAGCATAAATTGCGGTGGTTACGTGTAGCGTGTATAACATACAGCATGGTATCTTGTTAGAAATATATATATATATATATATATATATATAGTGAGTTTGGCTAGAATAACATTAGTATTATTTCAGTTTATATAACACTAATTCTAAAACTTATCAAATTGACTTCAAATAACTAATTCAAACTGTTTAAACCGATTTACATTATGAGTGATGTGTTTACATACAATTTTTTTTTTTATATTTTCGAGTTATTTTAGTATCAAATCAAGTAGTAAAAATATTGAAAAATTAATGTATTAAAATTAACTTAAAAACTCACATATTTGACAACTTGACTTAATACTAAATAAATTCGAAAAATTATAAATTTTGCATGTAAATGCACAATTAATGAAGTTGATCAGTTTGAACGGTTTGGATTCACCGTTTGAAGTTGATTTGATAGGTTTTAGAGTTGATGTTATATAGGTTAAAATAACACTGATGTTATATATACTAGCCAAACTCTATAATAGTAGAACCTGATTCAATTATTTTTGAATGTAACTTGGATCCAAATTTAATTTTACATCTGGACTCAAAAGAGTTATCTTCTTAAAAATGATGGCTCAAACTCATAATGTGTAAAAACTATGACTTGTTATCACCGTCGCTTTCTTTTACCGAAATGCAAAAGAACAATATTTATTTGGGAAAAAAAATTAAAATAATATAACTTCTACACTTTATAAAACGATAAAATTATGTGTAATGAAAGATAACTTGATAAAACGTACGATTTTTTTACAGAATAATACAAACAAAAAATGATTTTATTTTTAAGTGTTGGATTGCATATTATGCACGTCTGTGTACTTTTTATTTAAATGGGGAGAAAACATTTAATTTAAATATATAAATGTCCTAATTAGAATAAATGAGGAAAGAGGTATAATTGAACGACTGAGGATATGAGCGTAGAAGTGCTATCGGGTCAGGTCGGATCCATATACTATTAGATTTGGATCCGTTTTCTAAAAGTGTTGGGATTTGAATTTCGATACATATACTTATTTGTTTCAAATCAAATCAGGTTCGAAATTAGATATCTATCTATCCATAGATATTTTGGATCTAATATTTCGGTTCTGAATAGATAGATACCCATAATTTGTTGTAGATTATCGGGTTCAGTCCAGATACAAAGCGGTTTCGAATCTAGAGCAAATATATGTCACAACTCTCAAGCATTTGAAAAATCATTTACATTTCAATATAATTATAATTTCTTAAACATCTCACGTAACAAATTATTATAATATAAATTAAAAGTTGCTGTAAATTAAAAAAATATACTATTGTTTTCTTCATAAATAATATAATAGCAAAATAAAAATAATTATGCCTGGGAAAAAATTAATTAGTTATCTATCTAAATTAAAAAAAAAATACTATTCTATTGATTAATTATGCCTGGGAAAAAATTGAATCAAAATATTGACAGAACACTAACACGAGAAAATACACGTCAAGAAATTTCATCTTATGTCTACCCAAAAATTATCAACATCAACTAACCCGACGCATTAGCATCATTAATGCTTTCCGAGTCTCCAAGGAGAATGATTTGGCGATAAAGACCCCAGGCTGGGTAATTAAGATCGGATCCAAATCAAATTACTATCAAAATGACAATCTCAGCGGATTTGGGGGGAAACTTTTCCTTTTGCAATTTCGGCCTGTCCCCACCACGTGGCCGGTTTCTATATGTTAATTTTTATGTGCATCTTCACGGTCTCACTCTTTATACTACAGTAGCATACTGCGCAATGCAATTTCGGCCACATAAAATCTAATACTAGAAAGTAGCGAGAGTGTGCAGTCCAACTCAAAACCCTAAACAAAGGTATAATTAATATTTTTAAAATACTTAATTAAAATAGATGCCACTGTAACACTGTTCACTTTAACAGAAAAATAAAAAATGAACATTTTTCCTTCATCTCTCCATAGTCCATACCTCTCTGGGGCCACTTTTACAATCTTCCTTTGTGTGTCTCTCTCCAATCTCCATACATTCCTCTGCATCTCCACTTCATTCGCTGCACGGCTGTCAACCCTGATCGGAGACGACGGAGAGGTCGCTTCTCCGTAAAAGCGCGAAAGTGATTTCGCGAAATTCTGTAGGGTTTTGTGTTTCAGGTGATTTCCCTCCCAAAAGGTGCCTCTTTAGAGAATATTCCATTTATGTGATATTTCTTAATTTAGTTCTCACGTATTTAATTTGATCAGGTGAAATGTAGGTATCATCGCCATGATTGTAGGCGAAATCGGAGCCTCTTTTTATTAGATACCTGTCTTTTGCTGGAGATCTTGGCCACTAAGGTGAGTAGTTCACACCTCCACTTTCAATCGTCAATGCCAGTGTAGTTTTCAATTTCTTCTTTTCCAGGTACATGGCGACCTGTACATATTTTTTCTTGGATAATGTGTTTCTTAACGAGAGCTTAGCTGTAGGGGGAGTCATTGGTTTTGATGGTTGATCTGTGCTAGAACCAAAATTTTCTTCTTTTTCAATTTGCTTAAATAATATCATCTTCTTGTCTTGGTTTTCTTTCTTAATTTCTTTTTGCAGTATATTTTTGCTCATCTAATTGTTGGGGGATTTCAGCAATCAGTTACGGAGGAAACGTTTAGTTAGTAACTACAATTTATGCTAATTACCATTCTAACTATTCTGATTAAGTTAGTGCGGGCAGATTAACCTTCAAAGAGTTTGTACTGATAGATTGACTATATTTTGTAAAATTACTTTGTCAATTTTAACCTCCATAGAAAAATTTATCCTGGAATTCTATTTCATAGATTGATATGAGAAATACTTGAATGAATAAGCCATTGTAAAAATCCTCATATATAGCAGGTAAACCAACCATGTTCATGGCCAAAATAGTACACAGTAGATGAAAATCGTAACTCTGATTAGGCTTTTTTCTTCTAGTGTGAGAAGCATTTTTTATGACTTATTGATAACTTTCATATGAATTACTAGGTGTCTAATTAAGTCAGAAAAACTGCAACTTACTAGCAGTACTTCATTTACTAATCTGTAAATTTGTTTATATATTTTCACAAAAAGGGGTATATTGAATAATTCAACTGATTTAATTTTCTTGCCTCCCTTCAGATAGTGCTAAGACACTGGAGTTGCCTTCCTGAATTTCCAAATTTTAAAAAAAAATTCCATAATGGTAGAAGGCTGTGTGGGTCCTAGCGAGCTCCATTTGAAAAAAGAACTAACTGCACTCAGAAAGGCACGATTCTTACGTGACCCTGAGACATGCTCATCCTATCGCTCTCCACTGAGCTCAAAATCATTTGTTGCCTCTTCATCCATCATTCCAAATGATTGTGTAAAACCCAACCAAACTCCAAAGAGCTCAGTGAATGTGCTTTCTAAAGGCAAAAACAAGCGCAAGGTGTACCTGTACAACTGGAGGAACCAGTCAGTCAGGTCCAGCGAGAGTGGGTTCAAGTCAGGAGAAGAGGAAGATGAGAGTTTGGCTGAAGAAAGCTTCAGCGAATCGAAGAGTGAGACATATCATGAGTACAATGTGGTGGGCTCAAATGCCAGGATGACTGTTCGAAAACCCGTCAGAAGGGTGAAAAGATACAAAGGCCCACGAAAAGGTACAACTCGATTGGAGATGCCAATTTCGGCTGAACAGTCTGACGACTGCCGGCCTGGTGGCTATCTGTCCCGTACTGCATCTCCCTTTTTCTCAGGCTCATGTGGTAGTTGGTCTAATCCTGCTAAAATGTTGAAAAGTATCCGAAGGGAAGGCTCATCTTTCTCTTGCACCCCTGTTTCTACCTGCTCCTATTATGGTGCAGGTGCTTCTTTTGATGGTGATGAATTGCTTGACCGAAAGGGGTGTGGCATTTTTTCAAAAAAATCCAATTTTTATTCGCAATCACCATCACTATCTGATACTCTAAGAAAGAAAAGCAGTAGTCTCTTGTGTGGTAGTAACAATGTTTATATTAATAGTAATCATAGTAGAAAGAGGTCAGCAAGTTCTAACAAAAAAACACATTTCAAAAGTAATGCTTCCCCTGGGTTGCCTTTGTTGGCTAATGGTGAGGTTGATTCGCCATTCGACTCGGGGTCGGATGAAATTTCAACTAATTTTGGAGAACTTGATTTGGAGGCAGTGAGTCGATTGGATGGAAGGAGGTGGTCTACTAGTTGCAAAAGCTATGACGGGAATGAAATCGGGTTGAATACTAAAGCGGGTCTAGATCTGGAACTAACCAATCAGAGAAGCTTAAGTCACAAGTACCAGCCGAGGGCATTTGAGGAAATAGTCGGTCAAAATATTGTCACGCAATCGCTTAGTAATGCAATTCTAAGGGGAAAGATTGCCCCTGCTTATCTTTTTCAGGGTCCACGTGGTACTGGCAAGACATCCACTGCTAGGGTTTTTGCTGCTACACTCAGCTGCATGGGCCACATGAAAGAAATCAAACCGTGTGGTGTGTGTAATGAGTGTGCGAGTATTGGAAAGAATTTAATAGAGGTTGATGCCACTAATAAAAGTGGAATAAACAAAGTTCGGCACTTGGTGAAAAATATGCCAACAGATGTCCTCTCTACAAGGCACACTGTTTTTGTCATAGATGAGTGCCATGTGATATCAACCAAGATGTGGTCGGCCTTCATGAAATTGCTTGATGAGCCATTGTCACGAGTCGTCTTCATATTCATAACAATAGACCCTGATAACCTACCGCGTGCCATCATGTCACGTTGCCAGAGGTACATTTTTTCAAAAATCAAGGAGGCGGACATGGTTTGTCGGCTGAGAAAAATTTCAATCCAAGAGAGGATAAATGTGGATTTGGATGCGCTTGATTTGATAGCTCTAAACTCTGATGGGTCATTGAGGGATGCTGAGACCATGTTGGATCAGTTGAGCTTACTTGGTAAAAAAATAACTACATCCCTCGTAAATGATTTGGTAAGGATATAAAATTTACTGTATTCTTCCTCTCATAGAATCTATAAAAAGTTAGCATGATAAGAATGATGAGTATAAATCACTTGTGAATACCTTTCTAGAATGACAAGAAGGTAATAATGAAAAATTACAAATAAATGAACACAAGACTTGCATTTGTTCAGTACGTCTCTATATATTTTTGTAAAAAAAGTAAGCTTCGGAAATGAGAAATGTTGCATATACCCCAATATATATGAGATCTGTCAAGAATAGAAATTCATTATATCCTCTCCCAGTTCCTTCAAATATCTTCGTAAACACCCTTCCAGCCTCCCTGAGTTTGGTTCTCAGGAAGAAAATTAAGAAGAAATGAGATGAAGATTTTTTCATAAACTTTTAAGTTCTCAAGATATTTTCTCCATAGGCTAAATTAAATTATAATGTGCAAAATCTGTATTTTAGGTAGGAGTTGTATCAGATGAGAAGTTGCTGGATCTGTTGGAGTTGGCCATGTCAGCTGACACTGCTGAGACAGTAAAAAGATCGAGGGAATTGATGGATTCGGGTGTGGACCCCATGGCACTCATGTCTCAGCTAGCTGGTCTTATAATGGATATAATTGCTGGCACATATCGGTTAGCCAACTCAAGGAATAGTGGTACAGCACTAGGAGGACGACGATGTAAGTCATATATTTTATTCCTCTTTATTGTGCAGAAGACAAGGGTTTTTAGTACCTTAAGCTGATATGTAGAGGTCCTAGCTGACCTGATATGACAAATCCATCATTATTGATTGGGAGACCTGCTTTCATGACTTGTTGGTATTTGCCTATTAATGCATATTTTAAGAACTTGGAAAATTATATTTCCTGTTGAAATAGATCTCACAGTGACTTGATGGGACCTAAAATTCTTAGTTGATCCAGTTTATGAGATGTATATCCCGTCCTCAGCTGACCTATTTAATCAGCTCCATGTCATTTCATAGCTGTTTCCAATTATGACGTCATTGGAAAATCTATATTTTAATAAAAAGGACAAGACTCCATATTGATTCCACATTTAATTAATTATTTTTCTATTCGGATCAAACCCTAATTGGATCAATATAAAGTTTGATATTTTCTTCTGATCTTCATAAGATAAAGCTACCTTAGCTGCTACTGTTATCCTTTTTATAGCAAGGATATTCCGAGAGGTAATGGCTTTGCTCTAATATAGAAATTTCAACAAATTTATATAAGAACTTTCTCATATGGAAAGAACTTGTCTTTTCAATCTACTAAGCTGATGTTAAGGTATAAACATTTCTTAGGTTCTTTCACCTTGAAAGTATTTAATTCTGCATGCATAACAGGTTGCTATGAATTGTCAGTTTGAAGGGATTACCACATGTTAAACTACATAACAGTATCCTTCTTTTGGGGAAGCTATCTGTAGCTTCCAATTTTTACATTTTCCCTCTTTCCTGAAAGCGGGGTGCTAATTATCGCCCAGGATATTTCGCCTCTTTCTGTGGACTAGGTTCACTTTTTATTCGCTTTAAAATCCGTGTATGGTTCACTCTTCAAATGTACATGGTCTTCTTTTTTCTGAGTGAAAAAAGTGTGAATCCTGAACTGGATGAAATCTGGGTGATTTGTCCCGGGCGAGCAAGATCATTACTGTTCCTGAAATACCCTTGTGGCTCCCTGAACTCTGACCAATAAACGTGCTCAAATAACAAGCTGTATTTGTAACCTAGTGCTGCTTTTTTAAGCTTTCATCTTTGAAATCAGTGTTAACTTCTTATCTCTGTTTTTTTTTCTTCTCTCAGTAACTGAATCTGAGCTGGAGAGGTTGCAACAAGCTCTAAAGATTCTCTCTGATGCTGAGAAACAGATTCGCCTATCCAGTGAACGGTCCACATGGTTCACTGCTGCACTTCTACAACTTGGCTCTAGTTCACTCTCAGACACAAACCACTCACGCACTAGCTCCAGACAGAGCGCTAGAACATATACAAACTCAAATAAGGACAGAGCCCTGGTTGACTTGTCAGAAAACACAAGTAATTGTAACTCGGCTGAGAAGAGAGCTTCTTTGAAAAGTGGGAGTGAGGAGAAATTGGGAGAGATTTGGAGGCGGTGCATTGAGAAGTGCCATTTAAAGACGCTCAGGCAGTTGCTTTTTGACCATGGGAAGTTGGTTTCAATCAATGAGAATGAAGGTGAGAATTTCCTTTTTTTTTTTGTTGTTATAATCAATTAATGCCAAGAACTGCAAGCTGTGAGGCTGAATACATAGGGAGTTTGCTATGTGGCAAATTTATAATTGTCATTTGTTTTTGTATACAGGCAGTGTACAAAACCTTAGACCTTTTAAGAGAAGAACCAATAAGATTTTTGGTGCCATTACACTTTCTTCTCAATAATTCCATAGCCAGCGGACTAATTTATTAAAGGAATATTTTCCCTATTGGCTCAATTCTCATGCCATCTAGCTTAGTTTAATTTACAATATGCTGTTTTGATCTTAAGACAAGTAGAATATTTAATTTTTACAAGACAGGTATCTGCTTTAATGGAAATTAGTATCTTGTTTTTTTTTTCATATATGGAAGGGAGGCACTTTCTTACTACTATCATTTTCAGTGTTTTATACTTTTATATAATACAAATTTTGATAGGTATACAGGAGTGCCACTGCAAGTTACTGTGATATTAAAATTAGCTTTTTGTCTCTCATGTGGGTTTATTGAAGCACAAACTTCACGGACAATATTTAAACTTGTGATTTTATTAGTAGATTATTCCATTAATGCTATATTGTGCAGTTGTACTCAGTTTTTGACCTGTTCGAATGTGCTCTTTTTTTAATTTTTTTTTCTTTACTGGAGGTTCTTTTCTTGAACTTAAAATACTTTGGAAGTATGCCGATCTTTTACCAGCATTCGAAGAAAAAGGTAGCTATATTTCCAATGCTTTATTGGATTGGTAAATTACAATCCTAACATCTTCAATCACATAAATTGTAGATGAGAATAACTCCTCCCATGTTCAATAAATTTGTAAACCCTCTTTTTTTTGCTGTACATCCTATAACTTGCTCATTTCTATTTTTCATTTAAATATGAAGGTGTGTTGATTGCATGCATAGCATTTGAGGACAGCGAAATAAAATCCCGGGCGGAGAGGTACCTCAGTAGCATAACCAACTCAATTGAGACTGTTCTCAGATGCAATGTGAAGGTCAGAATTGGCTTGACGCCTGACCCCTCCATTACAGGGGAAGCGTCCAGATCAGAGCCTGGCTCATCTTTTTCCAGAGGAAACCCTAACACCTCCGATGGATCATCCCAAAAAAGACTAGAGAATGCATGGCTTCAGGCAGGGATGACTAGTCAGCCAAAACCAGAGAAGAACCAAGTTTTGCCCCAGAATAGTGGGGCCCAATCGAAAGAGCAATGGGATGAGGAGATTAGTCGTGAGCTTAAGGCATTGAAGATTGGTGAAGAAATTGTTAAGGAGCAGGGGGAGAATGGGCTTGTGATGTCACCGAGTTTGTTGCATAGCAAAAACTATACGATAAGCCTTGACAAGGAAAAGACGTAAGTGATACAAGTGCGGAACCATTGTTAGAAATGCCATCACAATTCAAAAAAATGCCACAACCTCACTTTTCCATTTATATTGCAAGATTTGAAACCTAAAAGTCAAATCCAAACCAATTATCTTGTTCATTTTTATGAGAGATGCCTTTACATAAAATTTTATGATTTTTGAAGTTCAATTTTATACAAATCAAGTGGTAAAAAAAGGAATGAACAGTTAACTATGATGAATTGATGATTTACTTTAATGCGTTCATTTTTTGACATCGTGATGCTAGATTGAAATGAACTCCAAAAATCATAAAGTTTTAGTTTTATATGGACACATTCTAATGAAAATGAACAAGACGAACGGTTTAGATTCAACATTTGGATTTCATATTTTGAAATATAAATGAAAACGTGAGGTGGTGGTTTTATTTTGTTGCACAAACAGATATTGGGACCTTCCCCTGAAATGAAAATAAGTAAACAGTATTTGCAAATAAGGGTTTTTATGAAATAATCTTTTACTCTAATATATATAACATTTTTGCTTTAGGTTTGAGTTTAATGTTTAGTGGCATGCAGAACTTAAAACAAGAGAAAATTTTATTTTAGTTCTCTTTTCATGTCTAACTAGAGCCAGTTTATATCTACATCTGTAAGGAGGACAAGAAAGGTAATTTTGGTGTTTTTATTTATATTAGGAGAGTTGCAAATTATATTTGCTTCTCTCTCTCTCTCTCTGTTTGGGGGGGGGGGGGGGGGCATCTTGGGGTTGCTTGTTAGGCACTTCTTGCATTGCATGGGTATACATGATTATTTTTGCAGTGTCCTGTACAGAAATTAATGTAGTTGTTGCTTTGTAAATGGAATGATGCTAAATTATAAGTCAACTTGTATACTGTCACTTGGCTGGCAATAAATGAACAAATGAATGAGTATAGAAAAAATATTGGTAACATTGTCCTGGCCTGTGGGTAATACTAGTATTAATTGATGCTATATTTTAACAGGGGTTATGAATCTGGCTCTGCACCGGGATGCAATGGGTTGCTTTGCTGGAGAACTCAAGGCTCACGGGGTCGAAAGGTATAATGTCAAAGTTAAAAATGATGCTTTATGTCTTTATTTGGTTTTCTGAGAATTTCATCGATTTTTAAGTTAAAAATGTCATATATCATCAATCTTTAGGTGAAGCAAGGAGTAATTGCGAGCCCCAACAAAAACAGCAGCAGTCTCTCACTTTTTGGGCCATGCGGGAAGTCAAAGATAAGGGAAAGTAGATTGAACAATTGAGATTCGAATGGAGCTTTGCCTCCTTTTTTCTTTTTTCTTTTTTTCTTTCATATATCTCTTTGATGATTATGCATTTTTTCAGGCATTAGAAGGTTTATTGAATCTCCTAGAACTCGAATTTTCTGATTCTCTGGACTTGCTGTAAATGTTTTGTTATCATGAGCTCTATCCCTCTCATCAATTTGTTGTTGAAATCGATTGAATTAATATCAAACTCTTATTGAGTTCTTCCTTTAATATTGGGGGACATTTGTGTATGGAGATACTTTGGGATATGAGACAATCTGAAAACAAATTTTGAAGGATGTCGCTATGACTTTCATTGACTTTGATGTAAGGATGTTCTTGAAGGTAGATATTGTGATTTGTAATGCCAAATTAAAAGAAAAATCATAATTAATTGGTTTTTAAACATAACAAGTTGCCATGCAAGTGTTTAGCTGACTTGGGAGATTTCAACTGTTCTGGTGAACTTTTTTTTTCTTCTCAAAATTAAAAAGGAAAGGACGGAGAAAGAACGGAAGAGGAACTGTGGAAGTATACATTTTGCAAGAGTTCATAATATCGTAAGAAAGGTGATGTAAACTTCAATATTTTTTTGGCTAATAATAAGAAAATGTGCTGCTTAAACTGCAAAGCAGAAAGCAAATGTTTACCCGTAATGCAGAAAGATATAATAAAATGGTACGTTTACCCGTAATGCAGAAAGCAAATGCCATAGGCCACAAAGACGGCCGCGCTCAGAACGTTTATCTATAGCTCGCTATAATTACACCCAATATATGATACCCTGGATTTTAGTACATTTGTCCTATTTATGATAATTCAAAATAAATTGTGAGCACTTGTATCAGGCTCTTGCAAAGGAAAACAAACATAGAATAGGCGGGTAGATTTCTTATCCGTAAGTAGTCGGCCCATTTTAGCCCAATATTCTCTCGTTCCGGAGGGGGAGAGAGTGAGACACACCAAAGCCCAAAATAAAAGAGAGGAAAGCGCTTGTCAATAGTCGTCCTGCGGGGTAGCCAATCTGCTCCTTTTCTTGAGAAAGGAGGGTCCTCCTATTCTCCAATCCGAACCGTTCAACATCGATCAAACGGCTTCAATTTGTTTTTAACATGGCACGAATCTCAAAACACAAATAAATCAGATGTAATTAAAGCCGTTTGATCGATTTTAAACAGTTCGGATTGGAGAATAAGAGGGTCCTCCTTTTCTCAAGAAAAGGAGCAGATTTCGTTCCGTCCTGCGGCACCTATCTGTAGTCTCTAGAGCCGACGAGCTTCGATCGAGAGAGGAGAAAAATAGAAAGAGAGAATAGGAGTGATCGGAAGGAATCGATCCACCAATGGCGAAACCGCTGGGACCAACGGGAGAGTTCTTCAGGCGGAGGGATGAGTGGCGGCGCCACCCGATGATGATAAATAACTTCCGCCACGCCACCCCTGGTCTCGGGATCGCTCTTGTCGCTTTCGGTATATACGTCGCCGGCGAGTACGCCTACAGCCACTTCTCCGCCCCCAAGTCTCACCACGCCGCAGAATCTCACCACCACTGATCTCTTCTAGGGTACCGCCTTTTCAGTCTCAGATCCCCCTTTCTTCCTATTCTTATATCATGATTAGGTTCTGAGCAACGGCAGAACTAGAAATTCATGATAGACGGTGTTAAAACTTAAAATTTGTTGTTGGTGGGAATTGAACTCAAGCTCTCCATAACCACAAAATAGGCTCTAACCACCAGTTACAAGTAGACATACATATTTCATGAGGGGGCTGGAATATATAAGAAGTTCTAAAAAAATAAAATTCAATTAAATTTCAATATTATGAAATTTAGTTACTGTATGTAGATTTTGAATTATTGATGTGTTAAGAGTAGGCTTCTCATACTGATGCAGCAATTGAAATTTCCAATTTAGTTATTATCCAAGGAAAATCTCTTTTATCTTCAACCTTATGAAGGTTGATTTTGTTCGATTCTTGTTATTTGATCAGAACTAGCTTCTGGTTTAATTGACATCTGTTTCAGCTGCTTAATTAAACACAAGGAGGGTTCAAATGCCTCCATTTTTAAAGCTACAATAACTTAAAATGTAAAACTTAAATGTCAAAATAAAACCATTAGTTATGATCTATATCATTTCTCTATGCACACTTAAAAGATCATGGCATTTTGATTAGTATCAAGAGCTTGCGAAAATACACCGATGTGGTTAAATTCTTGATGTTCATATTTCAACTTTTTGATTTATATAGAACCAAAATTGAGAAGTGATAATTTTTTGTGTGCATGTAGAACTTAAATACATCACATCTAATGGTTTTATTTTGACATTTTAAGTTATAAATTAAAATGGAAGCATTTGAACTCTCCTCATTAAACAGATCCTTTTGTTCTTGGATTATGTCTAAAAGAGTACAACCAGATCCTTTTGTTCTTAAATAGGTATCCTTGATGGCCACATGAAACCTTTAATCAGAAATTTTCTGGAAGGAAAGAATTTAAAACTTCAATAGGTTATGTGTTTATGGTGCCTATTAGCACTGAAATCTGTAGTGCTGTCTTGCTTCTGAATTGTACTGAAATCTGGTACAATATCAATTAGCACCGAACATGTACCTATTTTGTAAATTTTTTGTCTATCTGGTTTCAGAAAACGAATAGGAGCTCAATCTAGGCAATATAAACTAATAGCTTGCCCAAAAGGGTTGTAAAAAGGTGCTTTGTTAATTTGAGGAATTTTCACCGTGTATGTTATGAATTATATGCAATCTGATAAATATTACTTGGGTAAATTATGAATGAAATTTTTAATAATCCTTGAAATATTTGTACCATTGTTTCAGGTACCGCAATGAAGTCGGAAGCACAAATGCAATGCTTTAGTTTTCCTTTTTTTTTCTTTGGGTTATTTACCGGCAATTTGCATGTGGTGATGTAAAAGATCTTATCTGTGTTTTGCTTTAAGCAGCACTCGTAATGTTAACCAGAGAACAATTTACTGGTTAACGCATCTGTTTTCGTTTAATAAGTTACAATTGTCATATTTCTCATCATTTTCTGTTATTTTTTAATACATGATGTACAATGCGGATGGTCTTGCTGGAGATATTGTACCCTTTATTTGCAATTACTCTGTTTGTTCTTGCATAACTGGAATTGGTTGGAGTCAGAGAGTCATTTGTAGGAAGGACTTAAAAAAACTTATTTCATCCTGACTAATTTGTTGGAGGAAGAGCTGTTCCTTTCTGGTAATTTGCTAGATTGGTATCATAATCCTGTAATGACAGGTACAAGAAATACAAAATCATATGTTTAGTTACAAAATAAGAATAGCTAGAATAGCTATCATTTGTCTTATTAGAATAACTAAATCTGAAAACTTTAGGAATAACCTATACAAAAAGTTTGGATTCCCTATTTTAACTATTCTAATCCAACTAAACACCAATAGACTATTTCAAGTAATCTAGCACCAAAAATAGTCTATTTTGCAATCCAACCGAACATATCCTGGGAGTCTAGATGCAGTTGTGGGAAGTTCTTTTTGCCGATTTGAACATTGCGAACCATTTTATATTTGGATCTAATCAAAGCTAATACAGTTCTGAAGCTTGGGTTGAATGATTTGTTTGTAAGCTTAAGTAGACATACCAAGCATGAAGTTACAGACCTATTTCACATTTCGATATTTACCCTAAAAGTAACAGAGACGGAATCTCCTTCAAAAGTGGAGAGAAAATTCTCCCCCTGTTGCCTTAAAAAAAAAAAAGGCTGGCTCGGCAGTGTTTAAAACGGAAATATTAAAAGGGAAAAAAAGTTCCCTCCTTTTTATAGCATGACCGTGCCCATATACAACATTTGCACCGTAGAAACAGCTAAAATTTTTTAATAAAAAAGGTAGATTAATTTTGCTCCCACGGCCACGAGAGAACCAAAAACGCTTCCCATAATTTTACCTCCTTTCTTTTGAAACTAAACTTCGTTTTTCTTCATGTAAAATACTCAGTGAAGTGAACCTACCATGACTAAAATAACGTATGTGATCACTGTATGCAATTGATTGAATATTATAAAACACAAGTACAATATCATGTTAACATCTGTTTTAATCAAGAATATCATTAATCTTTATCAAAATAAGGTTCTCACAATTTTTGTCACCTTATAATGATTTCCTAACAAGCCTAACAACAAATAAGACAGCAACAGAACAGCATAAATTACTAATTAGTTCACCAATGCGCCACTCAAAAAAGGCTAACCAAACCATATCAAAGAAACTAAATCTCTTCTAATCTTACTCATAAATAAGGAGCCCTAGGAACCTGTTAAGCCAGACGAACCCTGCTCCAAAACAAGTTCATTCCACTCCCATGGGGACCTCAGCACATCAGGCTCCTCATGTGCATGATCAAAATCCATCCACATGTCTTTTGAATTTTTTTCCTTTGTTGGAGCAATTTTGACCTGAGAGCGAATGCCTTTATTGTCTGAGTTGTTTCCGTGGCCGGTGCTGCTACTGTTGTTGGTATAGCTGGTCAGGTAGGGTTGCACCTCAACTCGGACGCCTGTTATAAGAAACCGCTGGTGCTTTGACACGTGTGGGGTTGCGGTGTGTATTGCCACATCACAGTTGCGGCAAAGAAGAGCACGGTCTTCTAAGCAGAAAAAATAACCGGCTTTCTCCTAAAGAATAAAAAAGTTAGGGGAAAAAATCAATGCCTCCATTACCAAGATTTGAGGACATATAGCGGAGGGGAGTTACTGTTTCAATTATATTGTATGTCTATCTCAGAAATTTATCACAAGCATTACATGAGCATTTGCTTAATTAAAGTTCACAACTATTTTTAAATAGAATAATGCAGTTGGTAAGAAGTTGACAACCAGTGCGGTCCCGTAGCAGTGACCTTTTATATAAAATGTCACATTTGCTTATCTTGCTTTTTAAACCAACCACCAAAAGAAGAAATCTATAAAGAATTATATTTATCTTTTTCTTAGAAATAAATATGATGCATAACAAACAAAAAGGCAAAAGCAATGAAATTTTAACTGAAGTGATCCTCTGTTTTCAATATTATTTGTAGATAATTGCAGAAGATAACACAATTGATAGAACCATCACAACCTCCTAAATAACTTCCAACTTCATCACTTCACAATGCCAATCCAAATCCTAATGCACAAATTTCATTTTACTGTGCATATATAGCAGGAAAATACCAAGTTATACTGATTAGCGATATGTAACTTTTCAATATGTTGGAAAAAACCCATAAATATTCTTGGACACAATTTAGTGTCAAATAAATAAAAAACTAAATCTTCTGATAATGGTGCCTCACCATCAATTGATCAATAATAAGCAAATAAGGTAACAAAAAATAATTGCTGGTCTTCATGTATTGATTGGTAATTCATCATTAAAATGCAAAGGTGTTTAGAAAAAGAAAATAAAAATGTAAACACATAATAGTTTATCATTTTGAGCATAAAGATATGAACACGTAGTTTATCATTTTGACAGTGCTAACATTCATCTTTGATGGTACATCTGTACTGCTAAGACAGCGATCAAGATGTGAACACATAATAGCTTTATCATTTTGATAGTTCTAACATCCATATCTTGATAAACATCGTTCAAACTAAAATTTGAAATTATAAAGGTTTTTCATTTTTAAATAGTGTAATAAATTTGGGCCAATTTGAAAGCCATTTACCTTTCCGTCAAACAATTTAATATTTTAAAGATGAAGTTTTAATGATTTTTGATGGATTTATCACTCAAATTCAAAACTGTCTCAAATTTGATACACGCCTCATCTAAAATGACAGAAAAAAATATACAATTTAAACTTCTTATTTTGAAGAAATCTTTCTTACAATAGCAAATGAATGCACCATAAAAGAGGGATGTACGCAATAACCCTTATTATTATCATTATTCAATATTTACGAGTTTTAATTGGTTAATTGAAGTTAAATAGCTTCTTATTAACGTTCAGTTGCCCATAATTGATCAACCGTGGCTTGGTTTGAGAGCTCAATTGAGGCATAATAAATCAAGCTAAAATCAAATAAAAAAAAAGAGAGGAAGGAATCCAAAGCTAGTACCTGACAAATGTCGCACAAAGGATTTGAAGAAGACGGAGAAGAAGAAGAAGGGCGGTCGAGGCGAGGAAGAAGTGGGACCCGCTGGTGCTTCCTGGCAAGCTTATTGGCCGCATGGACCACATCATCGCACTGCCGGCACAGCGCCGCCTCATCAGCACAGCACAACAGCGCTGCTTCTGATCTTTCACATACATCACATAGTATCTTCATCTTTTGATCTCGCCTTCTCTCTTTACAAGGTGGTAGTTACGGAGTAGCTCCTGCTCAACAAGTCAAAGCACAAGCTAAGAAATAGAGCAAAATACAGAGGGGTAATAGAAAGGGCCGTAATTGAAGTTTCCAGAAGAGAGATATTTCTAGCGTGTTGCTGCGTATAAGAGTCGCTTTTTCCTTTTCCCACGAGCTCAATTAAATTAAACAAAGGGGGATATTTGTGTGATAAAATAAAGCAGACCAAAAAAATAGTAACGAGATATTAAGAAAAGATAATTTTTTGGAACCTGCGAGAAGATGCTGCAGCAATTGCACAAAAAGAGATTTGGATTGGTGAGAGGAGGAAATGAGAAGGCAGAAGTCGGAAAATGAGATATTTTGTTTGCGGTTAACTTGGTCGGAAACTTTAAGTGCGCGCTAATCAGGAATTTATTCACTAATAAGCTGGGATGTAATTAGGATTCTATGCGGTGTTTACCGTGTTGCTGTTGGGATGTAATGATCTGTTTTGGTGTTTACTATTTCTGAATCCTTTTTTTATTAAACATTATAATTTTGATCATTATTTTGTAAGCGACGCTCACAATTTTTATATATAATATATTAAAATTAAAAACAATGCTTAAATTAAAATATAATTATTGATAATAATAATAATACAACATGATAATAAAATAGAGGGATCCACTTACACTGTTTTTGGTGACACTTAATTACACCTTATATTTTTAAAGTTTTCAAAGTTCAAACAGTCGATCCAAATCGTTCAACATGATGGATATATTAAAATGTACTTGAAGATCAAATTTTACATTTTTTATTTTTTTACTATTTATTAAGTATTTTACAAAATCGTTGTTTTTATACCATTAAATTTTTATACTCATCTTAATAAATAGTAAAAAAAATTCAAAAAATTGTAAAATTTGATGTGCAAGCACATCTTAATATATATACCATGTTAAACGGTTTAGATCGGCTATTTGGATATTGAAAATGTAAAATGTAATTCGGTGTCACAAATAAAGATGTAAATGGATCCCTCCTCAACAAAATAATATAATAATTTCAAATTAAATTGTAATTTATCTAATTTTTTTAATATTATATCCCTGATGCAACCTTTGCAAGGAACATGTGTATTAGGGTTAGAGATTAAGTGTTTTCTTATGAAAGAAGAATTCTTATTTAAGGATTAAAGAAGGAATATAAAATAAATTATAAAACATTAACAATTTTATCATCGTGATTCAGATTCAAGAACATTAGTTATTATAAGTATTTATTTGATATCATCATTGTTAATATATAGGGTAAATTTCGCTGTAGGTCACTAAATTTTGTTATTTGTCTCAATTAAGTCCTCTATTTTTTCCATCCAAAATTTTAATGGAATATGCTAATTCCGTTAGTATTTTGGATGGAGTATGCTCATTCCGTTAATATTTTGGATGGAATGAGTATATTCCGTTAATTTTTTGGACGGAATATGAATATTCTGTTAAAATTTTGGATGGAAAAAATAGAGGGACTTGATTGGAACAAATAACAAAGTTGAATAACTCAAAAGGAACAAATCAAACTTGAGTGACCAATTCGTGACAAATAACAAAGTTTAGTCACCTACAGCGAAATTTACCCTAATATATAAGTATTAAATGGGGGTATTTATATCCGATTTTTTTTAGTTAGCATTTTAAAATAATAAAATTTAAGAACAGTGCTTTGATTTTTTTTTTTTTTTCCAATATTAGTTAGAACACATACATTGTTTGCCCATTGTCTAGGGACGGCACATAAACTAAGTTTGTGCCTAATTAAATGATGCTCAAATATAGTATGTGTATTCTTTATTTTTGATTCAAATATGCTCACCCTCCTTTTAGAGAGAGAACTAAGAGAAGAGAAGCAAAAAAGAAAGATGAGAGAGAAAGAGAAAAAGAAGAAGAGAATGGTAGAAAGTGAGCGGATTTGAATTCTTTATTTTACATGTTTTTTATACCAAAATGTCTCTCTCTCACCCCGTGACGTGAGATCTAATTTTTTTTCTATGACCTTAGTGGAGGGTTATCTTTTTTTTTTTTTTGTATTTTATAACTTTGACTTTTGCATTGTACAGTGCATCAATATCTTTTTACTAAATGTATAGGACACACATAATATGTTTGCATGTTGTCCCTAAGGGGTGTATGCCAATTATGTTTGTATTCTTGCTAACTTAAAAAAAAAAAAAAAAAAAAATTCAAGGTGTTGCCAACTCTGTATTTTTATTATTTTAAAATGCCAACTAAAGAAAATTGGTATTTATATAGGTGTTAGATTGGAATGGAAATTTGTTGCTCTTTTCAAGAAAAGTAGAGATTTGCTTTTCTTCATCCAACTATTTATATAATTTCAACGGTTCAGTTTTTAAAGAGAAGAGTAGCGGATTTCATCTTCAAATTTTAATTGTTAAAATTTTATATGACGATGTTTCAGAAGAAAATATATTTGGTTCCATTATATTGAGTTCAAATTTGGATCATGTAGGGCAGGCAACGACAAATCTTAATAGGTTTAGAAATAGACAAGTGTCTAAATTTGAATATTTTTTAGACCCAATACAATTTAAATCATGTGCCTTCTCTGGCTTAGCATAGTCCCAATCCCTGACCCATAAACCATTAAAGAACACGGTCAGGTGACCAAAAAGTAATAAAAGTTTTGGTCTAGTATTTATTCAGCAAGATAATTAAATTAAACGATCCAATCACTATTCCGATCGTTTTAAAATGCATCCACTCTCTGCTATTTTAATGAGCAAAAAAAAATCTTGCAAGAGTCAAAGAGCAAAAAAAAGAGGACCTATTTGAGTTAGAGAGCAAAAACGACTTTTGCAAGACAGAGAGAAGAAAACGACTCCTCAGAGTTGGAGAGAAAAAAATGACATGGAGGAGAAAAAACTAAGTCTCATGTAGAGTTGCATCAGAGAGAAGAGGAGATTGCGCCAATCTCAAAGCAAATGTGTATTAACTTTGTGAGTATTTTGCTTGAGAACTGAATTTATCGAATCAAACTTGTGAGCTCTTGAATTTCTGTTTTGAGAATCGGTCATGGTTTGGTGCTTGAATTGTTGAAGGTTTTACTCTTGAATTATGAATTGAATTGTGAAATGTTTGCTTAGTTCAAAATATCGCTCAAGTCGGTACTCTTGTGCAATTGAACCTCAATTTGAACCCTCGACTTATTCATTTGGTTGAGAAGTTCATGTTGTATTATTTTGGTTGAAAAGCTCTTTCATATGATATGATTGTTTGAATTGATTCCCTAACCATGCATGATGTTTGAACTAAACTCCAAAAATCTATTCGGATTAATTTAATTATTTGCCATATCTTATTTGGTATTCTTTGGTAATCTTTTAATTAGATAAGTTGGTAATTGATCTTGACCTATTATATTGATTTCTACATTTTAGGATATTAAAAATGAATAAGTCCTTTAATTAGGCACCTAAACTTCTAATTAGTTCAAGTTTATAAGAACCAAGACAAATAAAGTCTAAAAGTGCTGAACAAGAATTTCTTTTTGATCCTAGTTTAAGATCTCTTATATCTCAATACAATCCTAATGACTACATGGGTCTGATTTTATCTAGTAAAAATGACGCTACTGGATTTATCTTTATGGTACTGAAAAGATATTTTAAGAAAAGGAGAATGGAGACTCAAGAAGAATGGCGCACCGTGACCCGTCGGAAACCCACCACCACCAACATCGACAGTAGAAACATATCCCCGGCTATCCAACCTTTCAAACCCTTCCACATCCAACCCTCTTATGCTGAAATGGTCCGCCAGAACAAGCCTTCCCCACCGGCCGTTGCAAAGACAACCCCACGTACACCAACCAGCCCTGTTTTCTACATCTTACCACATAGCCCGTCTCAACTGAGGTTTCCACCATCTACCAAGTATGCCGAGTGGAGAGGCAGATGCTTTCAGTGTTGTCGGATGGGCATAATGCAACACACTGTAGGAACCCTAAATGGTGTGGCAAGTGTTGGGGAATGGGTCATGTGGGAAACCGATGCCCTCAGGCCCTCAAATCTACATGGTCAGTTAAGGAGTATCAGGGGCAAAAGAGGTTTGAACCTCGCTTTGATGATATCTTACAGGGTCCCATTATTGCGAAACCTATGCCGGAGGGTCGGCCACATAAGAGGTATTGTTTTGTTGAGCGGGATGATGAATATTTTGATGAAATGACAAAGTTGGAGGGAGCCGTTGTCATGTATAATCCGAACCTAGAGGTTGATCTGACTCTCGATCAAGTAGCACAGTACGCCGTTCAAACCAAGTTGGTCATGGCTGAAGAGATTTCTGTTGGGGTTATGACGAGATCAAGGTACGTGATAATGTTACCACACGGCCTTGCGCCAGATACTTTCATCAAGGCCATACCATTATCAGTATGGAAGGAAGGTAATTCTTTTTATCAATGGAGCCCCAGAGAAGATGCAATAGTCGCAATGCCTCATTTCAAGGTGTTGATGGATTTGGTGGGAATCCTATTAGATGGATTTGGTGGGAATCCTATTAGATATATTTCGGGAGAAGGAGGTCATTAGAGCAATGAGCTCTATGGGCACTTACTTGGGAATGGTGGCTCAAGAAATGGAAGGAAATGTGGCGATATGGACGGTGGTGGTGGCGACTACCGATCTATCGCTTATACCGCATAAGGTGGGCTATATGGTAGGCGGCTTAGAGCATGAGGTAGATGTCATACTTAAGACATGGATACATTGTCCATTGTATAAGGCAGAGGAGATTTTTCAGTCAAAGGAGAGATATAAACCAGATTTCAATAAGTTAATAACTCCACCTATTGCTTCATCCGAGGAGTCGGGGTGCATAGGCGAGGGAGAAATGTTCCAAGTTTCACGAGCTATACTGACTGAGTTGTGCCGGGGGAGAGACTTAGGCACCTTACCTGAGTCAGTTCGAGCTGTTGTTGAAGGTCAAACAATGGAGGATCTTACACAATGTCGCATAGTTGCGTTCACAAAAGATCAGGAAGAAACAAAAAATTCTAGTACAAAAAAAGGTTGCATTGGATCCAGGGAGTCATGACACTGATGCAGCAGTGGTATTGCCTCTAATAAATGAGGATATAGTGCGAGATACATATGAGGCGGGTCTGAATAAAGATGGAGATGATTCATTACATGTAGTTCGGGTGGAATATGAGGAGCAAGGGATCTTGGAGACATATTGCACTATTAAAAAGGCATGATAAATTCTCCCTCACTAAGCCTACGTGCAACAGGTGGAAGTAAATCATGGGAGGAACTTTCCAAATATCCTCCTAAAATTATGCAGCGTGGTAAAGACAAGGTTATAGAAGTTGGCAGCTGTTCCAAATCAGAGAGATTACCTGCTAGATCGGCTCCAATTTTTTCTCCGCGAGTCTTGCGACCGTCAACGAGGCAAAAAAGAAAACAGCAGCAACAGGCAAGAGATATTCGGGCCAAGGTCAATAAAAATAGTAACAAGGCCCAGGAAAAGAAGGCTCGTTTAGTGACCAATTTAGAAGGCTTGGTTGAGGCCTTGCTAGTTGATAATGAAGAAAGGGCCCGAAATCTAAACGATATACATGAGAATCAAGATGGGATGAATGTAGTCACCCAAATAGAAGGGGAGGGAGAAGGTCGCCATCTCCAGGAGGCAACTTATGAAATGACGGAAGACCAAGGGGAGCACTTGACGGATTTTGAACCCGATTCAGAGGATGAATTGGATTCGGATTCGGATCCAGAGTAGAGCACTCCTATCGGGTACAGTAGTGAAGTTGTTGGGTTTTTCAAATTAACTCTATGTTATACAAAAAAATAAAAGTGCTTTCTTGGAATGTCAGAGGATTGGGAAATTTGGAGAAATGTTCTGTTGTGCGAAATGTAATTCGATCTTCCCGGTGTGATGTCGTATGTTTGCAGGAAACGAAATGGAGTAATTTTGATTACTGTTTTGTCTCTGCAGTTCTTCCTAATTTTTTCCAGCAGCAATGTTGCTTTCAACTCACAATAGGCTCTACAGGGTGGTTTATTGATATCCTGGAGAAGAAGTTACAAGCTTGTTAATTCATGGACTACAACCCACACTCTCTCGGCCTTGTTGCTTCATGAAAACTCAGGCCGATTAGTACTGGTTATGAATGTGTATGGACTGTCTTCTGAAGATGAAGAAAAAAATCGATTCATACAAGAATTGAGATCTTTGTCCACTCTAGTTAATAATCCCTGGATTTTACTTGGTGATTTCAACCTAGTTCGATGGATGATTGACTGCTCAGGAGACATGAGGGGTTTTGATTTGATGAACAATTTTAATGATCTCATTTCGGAGTTGGCTATTATGGATGTACCACTACGCAACAGAAGTTATACATGGTCAAATAAGCGTCCAACACCAACCTTTTCAAAACTCGACTGCATATTTTTATCAGGTTAGTGGTCAGTTAATTACCCCTCTATTACCCTCATTGCTTTAGAGGTTATTGTTTCAGACCATGCGCCGCTTCTGTTGACTTGTAAGCAAATGGAGTCGGTGCAGAGACAATTCAAATTTGAAAAGGTTTGGATATGATATCGAGAGGTTAAAGAGATAGTGCAACAAGAGTGGAGTCAAGCACAGTACCTTACAAATGCGGTCGAAGTGCATGATCAGATCAACCAAATGCAAGCTCGGCTAAGGGTGTGGCATATGCAGTACCTAAGCTGAATTGAATAAGAACTTTAGCAGTGTAAGGATCGAATTGTGGAACATGACAAATTAGAAGAAATACGACCTCTCTCTCCATCAGAATTTCAGTTCAGGCAACAATGTAGAGAAAATGCTTACTACTTATTTGCAATAATAGAGCAGAGATGGGCGCAAAGAGCGAGATGCCGTTGGCTTGCAGAGGGAGACAACAACACCTCTTTTTTTCACTAATTTGCATCATCTCGGTTAAGGAAAAATACAGTACTTTGTTTGGAGGTAAATGAAGCTTCTCTAACTAATGAGGGGCAAATTCAGTTGGCATTTTTTAATCACATGAAGGGGATTTTAGGGGTGCAAACTGGGGTGCTCTCTTTTGACCCAAGTGTACTATATCCTACTGGTCCGGATCTCAGTTCCTTACAAGATCCTTTTACCGATCGTGAGATAGAGGAAACAGTTTTCAAATTGGCAAATAATCGAGCGTCAGGTCCTGATGGCTTACCAAATGAATTTGCCAAAGTGTATTGGAAAGAAATTAAGAAGGATATTACTAATCTCATGCAGCAATTTTTTGATGGGAATATAAATTTGGAGCCTCTTAATACGGTAAATATAGTCATGATCCCGAAGAGAGAGGATGCAGCGAAACTCACTGATTATAGACCGATAAGTATTATTAGTCTCATTCCAAAGATCATATCAAAACTTCTTGCAACAAGGTTAGCATGGTTCCTACCTGAACTGATCTCAATCAACCAAACGGTTTTTGTTAAAGGTCGTCAGATTTCTGAAAACTTTGTGGCTCTGCGAGAGGTGTTGCAACATATATCTCAGGTAAAGGAAAGAGCTGTTTTTTTTAAAATTGATTTTGCCAAGGCATTTGATTCAATCAATTGGGAGTTTTTGTTCCGTGTTATGACAGCAAGAGGCTTCCCAACTAAGTGGTTGAATTGGATTCAGATACTCCTTAATACATCCTCTTCTAGGATTGTTTTAAATGGCCAAGTTTCTGAATTTTTTAATCATAAACAAGGTCTTCGACAGGGGAACCCATTGTCTCCCATGTTGTTCATTATAGCTGTCGATGTGCTACAAAGAATGGTTGAGCAATCCAGTCAGGTTCTGACAGGGGTCATATCCCGAAAAATTAAGCTACCCATTCTATCTTTTCAGTATGCGGATGATACTACAATGGTGGCAAGTGCAGATCTCACTACCATGGTAACTCTAAAACTGATTCTTCGACTTTTTGCTAGTATCTCGAGGCTGCAAATCAACTATAGTAAAAGTTCATTCTTACCTCTGAATTTGACTCAAAGGCAAATTCGAAGAGCTGCTGTAGTGTTGGGGTGTTCTCAAGCTTCTTTACCTATGTCATATTTGGGAATGCCACTAACTTTGAGAAAGCCAAATCGTCAAGATTATGTTCCATTGTTGGAGAAGGTTCAGAAGAGAATACAAGGATGGCAAGGTAAATTTCTTTCAAGGGGAGGCCGAATTCAACTTATCAAATCAGTTCTTGGTAGCTTGCCAATTTACCTCATGACTTCCTTTTTTCTGCCTAAATGGGTGATTGGGAGAATTGAACAAATGTGTAAGAATTTTTAATGGGAAAAATGGAAGGTCAAAGCAAAGGAATACATTTACTAAATTGGGAGTAGTGTTGTATGCCGATTGAATATGGTGGTGTGGGAATACCAAATCTCGTCGTAAGGAATACGACATTGCTATTAAGATGGTGGTGGAAGGTGTATTCGGGTGAGGAAAACTTGTGGTCAGTAGCGGTAGCATGTTTAAGAGATTACACCCTCAATCGGCTCCAAAGATGTGGATGGCCAATGGTTCGTTCTTTTGGAATCAGTTTATCCGAATTAAACCACTATTTCACTGGAGTGCAACATGGAAGATTGGAGATGGTGAATCAGTATTATATTGGTATGATTCTTGGGGCGCTTCTCCTCTCAGATCAATTAAGGATGAACAACAAAAGCCTCATAAACAAGCTATTTTAGTCAAAGAGATGCTAACACGTTGGCATATTGTTCTGTCACACCCTACTGATGAAACTCATGATTTCAGTCCAGACCCAGATGTCTTACTCTAGAGATGGGGCAGTAATGGTTCATATACATCAGCTTCTATATACAAGATGATCATAACAGGGGGAAGAGAACAATGGCGGTATGCTGATTTATGGAGGGCATTTGCACCAAGTAAGGTCAAGTTCTTCACATTCCTATTGCTGCAAGAAAGAATACTGACGCATGATGTGATGATACATCGAGGAATGAATTGTGATACCCGGTGTGTCTTGTGTCAGAACTGCACAATTGAAACAGGTTTACATCTGTTTTTTGAATGTAGTTATGCAAAGCGGGTATGGGAATTATCAGGTCTGCACTTGCATGCAGATGTTACAATCCAAATGACTTGTGATTCTTCTTGGATGCGAAACAAACATACGGTGTGCGAACCTAAGCGGGTCTGGGCGGCTAGGTTCATGGCTGTGTTGTGGGGAGTATGGAAGCAAATAAATGCTGTTATTTTCAGAAATGAGAGGAAGCCATCTTGGCTGTTGGCGCAGGAGGTCAAAGAGGAGGCGCAACTATGGTTGAAACACTGTAGAATGAGTGGTAGTGCAGGAAGTTGTGTATTAAAGTGAGACGAGTTATGAAATTAGGATCTAGAAGTTGTAAACAAATTTATATTATGTAATCCTGGTAGCTGCTACCTGGTTCTCAAAAAAAAAATGATGCTACTGTAGTTGTTCTCTATTTTTTAATTTTATAATATTGTTAGCATTTTGTTCGCTTGTTAGTATTTTGTACTATAACTTATGAAATTCTATAGTACTCTAGTAAAAAAATAAAAATAACACCTCTACTGGAATATAGTTGAGTAATTGTTGAATTCAACAAGTTCTAGAGAGCCGGGGTTGAATAACACATTTTGAATATGAATTTATTATGCATTTGAATGATTCATGTATAAAATTGTAACCAGATATAAAACTACATTGCAAGGGAGGAGCTCTCGATAAGGCGATTTCTAGGCGATTCTAGGCGATTTTGGCGAGCACGCAAAAAAACAAGAAAACAAGGAAAAAAAAACAACACAGAAAATCAGAAAAAAAAAAGAAAAGAAAAAGAAAAAAAAAGAGAGAAAAAGCCCAGTGTGCTAATGTCGCCTAATAAATTCGCTCCTCTCAGTGGGCTTGATCCGCCATCGCACATTGAAGCTCTTGAACACGTTATACAGGCTTTAAAACAAGGGTTGCTCATGGAATCTGGCCTAGATCCAAAGCTGCAACATGCCAAACCACTTCAATACAGTGAGGCTGTGATCAAATCGCCTAATATATGCCAACCTATCACATCGTACTGGAGAGAGAGGGATGCAACAGCCTAGAGAGAGAGAGAGAGAGTCACGCACGGAGCAATTATGAGAAGACGCCTCGCATCGCTCAAAGCAGCTTCGTCGCCACAAAACCTTATTTGTTTTCGATGCACTGAGCACAAATTTGCTTTATCTACAACAAACTTGGCCATCGTGCACTGCAATGCTGATCCGTGACGATCCATCCTCCCTCTCCTGCTAAAACCTCTGTGAACAATCCGATTCCTCCTCTTCTTACACATCCAGCTATTGCTAAAACTTCACCGCAGATCTCTTCAACAGTGGCCAGAAAATCCATGAAGGCACCGATCCCTACATTGTATGAAACAAAAGCGAGTGAGCAACAGGATCAACAATTTCGTAGGAGCTTTTTCCTCAAAGATTCTCATGGGTGGGGTAAAGTTAAGATTGAGAATGCTCTCCCCAAACTTGTGCGCCAGCACAACTGGCTGGTCGCTCGCTGGGATGAATCCCGGTATTTGGTCGAACCTCTTCCCCAATCTGGTTAGAGGATACGCTCAATCGGGGCTCTGTACGCCTCGATAATGTGATTTTCAAGGTTTCCCCGTGGGATCCGTGCTTTGCAGAATGCCTTCGAATCATCCCCTGTTGGATCAAGGTGTGTGGGTTTCCCAATAAGTTCTAGCAATGGGAAGCTTTTGAGACGGTGTTTTTTGATTTTGGCGCCACCATTTTGGAGTTAGACCCTGGCACCTTCTTCAAATCTGAACGGCATTATGCTCGCATTTGACTCGGTGTTTGTGACCTAATGTTTCTTCCTCTTACACACTGGGTGCTACATCAACATCCCGGTGGGTATCTTTCCCGGTTTGACCTCATTATTGAGATTGAACAAGATAACAATGGGAAGTCAGGTCCCTGGTCGCGTAAAGCTACTTCCGTTGATCCTCATCACTTTACCAAATCTAAAGCCAAAGGGGTGACAATTGCAGAAGCTGGAGCTTCAGCTTCGAAGGTAACCAAGCTTTCTGATAGTATCGGTAAAGGAAAGGCGGTTACGCCGCCAGAAACTGATGACTTTGCTTCGATTGATTTAGAGTATGAGTTTGATCAGCATGGGCAGGAGATTGGTCACTGGTCTGAAGCGGGATCTGGGGCTGTAAGCTCGTCCCGTCTGACATCAAGCATTCCTTTTTCCTCTACTTTGGCTTCCAAAGTACCATTGACTTCTATCCCTGCCCTTACTGAACTCCCCATCCTCCTGCCTCTCCCCCCATCATCCCTGCCTCCTCACCTCAGCTGGCCTTCACACCCACTGTCACCTAGGTCCCACTAATACCAGAAGGGTCCACTAAGGACTGGGCTACTTGGGTTGCCTCTGATGATACGACCCTGATAAAGGTTCAGTGTGGCTTGGTGGAAGGGGTAACCATTGAACACTGCCCCAATCGTCAGGTCAAGGTTCATACACCTCAAGGTGTAGTTCAGTGTGCTACCAAAGACATCTTTTCTGCCATGGTTGATGACTTGTCAGCGCAGAACAAACTCCGCAAAATCACAGTCTTTGATGCACCTTTTCTGGTGTCTACCCCAACCTTGGGCCAAACCTCTGCTACGCCTATCCAAAGGGGAGAATCTGTTCCTAAAAGGTGGACGAGTGGATCTCTTTGCAAACGCACTATTGTTCCCTGTGCTATCCCTCGTCGCAGTCTCAAGTTGGTGACTATAGGCTCTAATGACACTATTCTCACCAAGACACAGAAGTTGGCTAAAGCAAAAGTTGGCTTGGGATCCTCCAGTTCAGGTATTCTTCTTGTCAATAATTTCTCGTTTAACAGGTTAACTGATGAGAAAATAGAAGATCTATTTAGGGTGTATAAAATTAGTTTTAGTCAAGCTAGGATTAGCACACATGATTTGATTAGAGCTATCCAGAACATGAGTAGAACAGACTTTGATAAGTTGATCTAGGATGTTTTTGAACAGCAGAAACATAGCTTTGATGATTCACAAATGGTGGTCTTAGACTAGAACTCTTTGGGGGTAGTTAGTGTACAATGAATATTATGATTTGGAATGTGAGAGGGCTTAATGCCCCTAGAAAAAGACACATATTGCGAGATATACTTTTAGAGCATCAAGTAGGCATTGTAGCTATTCAAGAAACAAAAAAAAAAAAAAAAATATGATTTTACTCCTAGAGTCCTTAAATCTATTTCAACTAGAATTGATAAATGGGTCTGGTTACCTGTTGTAGGTAGATCTGGTGGTATGTTATTTGGTTGTGATAGTGATAATTTTCAAATGCTAGATTCTAGACTAAATAGATATTATGTAGATATTTGAATTCAGAATAGGAAAGACCTGGATAAATGGATGATGATTGTCATCTATGCTCCTATAGCTAGACACCTCAAATCTGAATACTGGTCTGAACTTCTCAATAGTAGGAATGGCCAATTAGACATGTGGCTTTTATGTGGTGATTTTAATTCTATTAGGAAAAGATCTGGGAAATATGGTCTGAATTTTGATGTCCGTCTTAGCACTAAATTCAATGAGTTTGTGAATGATTTCCATCTCATTGACCTTAAGCTTCCAAATAGAAAATATAGTTGATCTAATGGGACTCATATGGCCTTGCTAGATAGAATTTTAGTTTCTTTAGATTGATTAGATACTTACACCAATTTTCAGGTTCTAGGATTGTCTTCTTATGGATCTGATCATGTTCCTATCCTCTTCCAACTTGGTTCCCTATAGAGAACGAATTCTGCTCTCTTTAGATTTGACCCTGAGTCGTTAAAAATGAGGATTTTATTAGATTAGTGATTAAGTGGTGGGAGGAACTTCCTCTTTCCCCATTACACACTGGACACTCCTAGCACCGTAAAATGAAATCCCTTAAAAAGAAAATTCGAGCTTGGGCCAAGAATTTTTATGGGGAGAAAAAAAGGAAAAAACACCACATTATCACACAATTGTCACACCTAGATATTATTAGGGAACATAGGGACTTGACTCAAGCAGAACTTATGTCTTGGCACGACTTGAAAAATCAATTAGATAATTATTTCTTGGAAGAAGAATTGTACTGGAAATTATAGTCCAAGCAAACATGGTTAGCAAAAGACAATCACAATACTAAATATTTTCATAGGATAACTTGTACTAAATCTAGGAAGAATAAAATTCAGATGTTGGAAATTGATCAGCAGCTTAGTACTGATGATCAAGCTATCCACCAACATGTCTTAGATTTCTATAAAACTTTGCTAGGTACTTCTGGATCTACTTTTGCTAACCTGGAAGCTGGATTTTGGCAGGATAATGAAATGATCTTACCAGCTGAAAACAATGCTTTGATTACCCCGTTCACAGAACATGAAATTCACCGTGTTGTTTTTGACTCAGAGGTTCATAGGGCCCCTGGTCCTTATGGGTTTTCATTTGTTTTTTATCAATTTTTTTGAGAAACCATCAAACATGATCTCTTTTTGTTATGTCAGAAGTTCTATTAGGAAGAATTGACATTAACTCTTATCAACAAATCTATTATTTGCTTAATCTCGAAAGAACATGAGGCTCAAAATATCAAAAAATTCAGATCTATTAGTCTTGTTAATTGCACCTTTAAGATCATTTCAAAAATCCTGACATGTCGCTTAGAACCAATTCTTCAACTCATAATTGATCATAATCAATAAGCTTTCCTCAAAAATAGATATATTCTTGATAATGTTGTCTTAAGCCATAAGATCATACATCACTGCCAGGTTACTAACTAGCAAGGAGTTGTTGTTAAAATTGACTTTGAAAAGGCTTACGACAAGATTAACTGGAATTATCTAATCTCTTTAATGTACAACAGAGGTTTTCATCCTATTTGGGTTTCTTGGATGAAAACATGGCTGTACAGTTCCCAATTGTGCGTGAACATCAATGGGCATCTCACTCCTTTTCTTTTGTAAGAGGAGAGTGAGACAAGGAGATCCTATTTCCCCTTACTTATTCATTTTAGCTGCTGATATCCTTAGCAAGCTTTTTAAAACTGGACGAAAGGCTGGAAAATTAGTGGGACTGGGACCTTCTTGTGTGAATAATAAAGCTTTAATCAATGCCCACTATGCTGATGATACAGTTCTTTTTCTTCAAGCAACACCCCAGTGTGTTCTTACAGCATGGTGGACTATGGTTATCTTTGAAGGTATTTCAGGGGTTAGAATGAATTTAGATAAAACATAACTCTATCATATTAATCTGGATGACCCAACAGCCCACTACTTAGCTGATTTGTTTAGATGTAAACTTGCCTCCTTTCCTTTCAAATATCTAGGGGTTCCTGTGCATAACCAGAAATTGTCAATGGCTGATTGGAGGTTCATCATAGATAAAATTTCAAATAAATTGCAGAACTGGAAAGGACAGATATTGTTTTTAGGAGGTAGACTTACACTAGTGAATGCAGTCGTGTTAGCTGTCCCCTTGTATACCTTATCTTTATACTCATTTTCCCAACAGGTACTAAAAAAATTGATCAGGTTAGAAGGGTTTTTCTCTGGCAAGGTACTAGTACCAAACGAAAATATGCTTTGTGTAGTTGGGCTATGCTTTGTATGGCCAAACAATTTGGGGGCATGGGGATACTAGATTTACACCAAATGAACATTGCTCTATTACTCAAATGGTGGTGGAAATTTAGAGATCCTGCTTACCAAGCACTTTGAAAAATAGTTATCCACCTCAAATATTATTCATTGACACCAGCCTTGCCTTTCTCTTCCTTCTGGCAAGCTGTTATAAAAAAAGAACATTTGGAAAAATCTTGTACCACAATGGTCCCTGGCAGTCAAGGAAAGGTTCTATTTTGGCAAGATCTTTGGTATGAAAATTGTTCTCTTATGAGTAGATTCCCTCAATTGTATGAAGTGTGTACCACTCCACAGTTGACTGTACAAGAGATGGTTACAACCCAAGGGGGGGCTATGAAATTCAGACAAAATTTAACTAGCATTTTACTACAAGAATAGGGATCCATCCTTCAACTTTTAAGCATTGTGTCCTTTAGTCACAATTTAGATCAACTAGCTTGGAGATGGGACTCAAATAGGAAGTTTACAGTTAAATCTTTATATCAATTTCTCAATTTCCGAGGTATGTTAGTCCACTACCCTTTACTTTGGTGGAAGCTCCCTGTACTACCTAAAATCCGAGCATTCATGTGGTTGGTCCAAAAACATAGAATCCTTACAAAAAAGTCCTTTCCAAGAAACGATGGACTGGTGATCTCTCTTGCCAGTTTTGTAAATATATCGAAGATTCTAATCACTTGTTTTTTCAGTGTCACTATGCTCAGCACATTTGGTTTTGGATGGGGAGTTGTCGGGTGCATTCTAGATAATGGTCCTCTCTTTCTGATGTACTTCAGTTTGCTACCCAATTAAATAAAAAACAGAAAACTGCTTTCCTTCTGGTGGTATGTTGGGTGATTTGGAGTATCTGGAAGCACCGTAATGATTTATGTTTTAATCACAGTTTTATATATACTTGTAGAAATATTGTCTTACAAATTATTTCTTTGGTTTCTTATTGGTCAGGAGCAGTGGAACCTGCAGTTCTGGAAGCAACTCAAATGTGGCTGCCATAGAACATCGATGCAATTCCTATCCAAGTGCTGGAACCAGAAGACTGCTTGATGCTAAACTGGGTGACTAGCGACGAAGACGAAGATTAATCCACTAATCTCTTTTAGTAGTTTAGTGCATATGTGCACTTATTTTACTATTAGTTTTTTTATTTCTACAGACTTTCCTCTTAATATACCTCATTTTGACAGTGCTTGTGTGCACTTAGTTAATTCCAGTAGTTTGCTTTGTGTTTTGTTGATCCATTGTTTTGTTTGTGGTGGTACAGTGGAATGATGCCCTTGTACTGGTACAACTAAAAACATTTCTTGATGCTGTAAGTTACAAATAGTTTCAATATATGAAACGGGCTGTTATAGCCTTTTTTTCAAAAAAAAAAAAATTGTAACCACCCTCTACTCCTGCAATCTGAAGACACCACTATGGTGCTGCAAAGGCCTTAAATTGGAGTGATGTATTTAAGTTGCAACCACCCTCTTCTATTGCCATCTAGAGACACAACTAGAGTGCTGCAAACTCCTTTAACTTAAGTATTGTAATATGGTTACAATCACCCTCTTCTCTTGCCATATGGAGATACTACTAGTGACTATTACTAATGTGTTGTAAACACATTCGATTGGAGTGTTGTATTAGAGTTGCAACAATCCTCTTCCCTTATCATTTCGAGACACTACTAGAGTGCTGCAAAGACCTTCAATTATAGTGTTATACTAGGGTTGCAACTACCCTTTTTCCTTGCCACCTGAACATATTACTAGAGTGTTGCAAAGCCTTTAGTTTGAGTACTTCATAGACCTTGAATTGGAGTGCTGTATTAGGGTTGCAACTTCCCTCTACTCTTGCCACATAGAGACATTACTAGTGTGCTACAAAACCTTCAATTGGGGTGCTATATTAGGGTTGTAACTACTCTCTTCCATTGCCATTTGGAGACACTACTAGTGTGATGTAAACATATTCAATTAGAATGTTGTATTAGAGTTGCAACTACCCTTATTCCTTGCCATTTGGAGACGCTACTAGAGTGTTGCAAAGATCTTCAATTGCAGTATTGTACTAGGGTTGCAACTACTCTTTTCTCTTGCTATCTGAAGACACTACTAGAGTGCTACATAGACCTTCAATTGGAGTGTTGTATTAGGGTTGCTGCTATCTTTTTCTCTTGCCATATGGTGACACTACTAGAGTGCAACAAAAATCTTTTATTAGAGGGTTGTATTAGAGTTGCAAATACCATTTTCTCTTGCCATATGAAGACACTACTAGAGTGCTACAAAGACTTCAATTAGACTGCTGTATTAAGGTTGTAATTACCCTCTTCTCTTGCCATATGGAGACACTAATGGTGTGTTGTAAAGATTTTTAATTGTAATGTTGTATTAGGGTTTCAACTACCCTCTTCTCTTGTCATCTAGAAACACTACTAGTGTGCTGCAAACACAATCAATTGGAGTGTTGTATTAGGGTTGCATCCACCATCATCTTTTGTCATTTGGAGACACTACTAGAGTGTTGCAAAGACCTTCAATTGGAGTACTGTATTTAGGTTGCAACTACCCTCTTCTCTTTTCATATGGAAACACAACTAGAGTGCTGGAAACTCCTTCAACTAGAGTGTTGTAATTGGGTTGTAACCACCCTCTTCCCTTGCTATATGAAGACACTACTAGTGTGCTACAAATACCTTCAATTGGAGGGTTGTATTAGGGTTGTAACTACCATTTTCACTTCACATTTGGAGATATTATTAGAGTACTACAAAGACCCTTCAATCAGAATGTTGTATTAGAGTTAGAACTACCATCTTCTCTTGCTATCTGAAGACAATACTAGAGTGTTGTATTAAGGTTAATACTATCATTCTCTCTTGCCATATGGAAACACTACTAGAGTGCTCCAAAGACCTTCAGTTGGAGTGTTGTATTAGGGTTGCAATTACTCTCTTCTCTTGCCAAATGAAGCCACCCGTATGATTTCAAAATTTTAATTATATATATAAGTATTTAATTGAATTTTATCTTTTATAAACTTTTTTATAGTCTAGCTACCCTCAATAAATAACTAATGTTTAGTTATAGCCTAGTGGTTAAAGCTCTATTTTATGGTTAGGAGGTTTTGGGTTCAAATCCCACACACCACAATTTGTATTTTAATTTTCAACCATCCCTAATAAAATTTTCTAGTTCTGCCCCTGTGAAGACACTAATAGAGTGCTAAAAAGACCTTTCATTGGAGGGTAGTATTAGGGTTGCAACTACTTAGTGTTGCAAACTAGAGACCTTCTCTTGCCATCTAGAGACACAATGAAGTGTTGCAAACTCCTTCAATATGAGTGTTGTAATTGAGTTGCAACCAACATCTTCTCTTGCCATATGGATACACTACTAGTGTGCTAAAAAGACCTTCAATTGGAGTGTTGTATTAGGGTTGCAACTACATTATCCCATTGCCATTTCAAGACACTACTAGAGTGAAGCAAAGACCTTCGATTGAAGTGTTGTATTAGGGTTGCAACCACCCTTTTCTCCGACCATCTGGAGACACTACTAGGGTGCTACGAAGGCCAATTGGAGTGTTGTATTTGGGTTGCAACCACCCTCTTCTCTTGCCATATGGAAACATAACTAGAGTGCTGCAAATTGATTCAATTGAAGTGTTGCATTTGGGTGGCAACCACCCTCTTCTATTCCCATATGGAGACACTACTAGTGCACTACAAAGACCTTCAATTGAAGTGTTGTATCAGAGTTGCAACTACTCTCTTCCATTGTCATTTTGAGACACTACTAGAGTGGTGCAAAGACCTTTAATTGGAGTATAGTGTTAGGATTACAACCACCCTCTCTTCTCCTGCCATCTGGAGGTACTACTAGGTGCTGCGAAGGCCTTCAATTATAATTGGGTTACAACCACCCTCTTCACTTGCCATATGGAGACACTACTAGTGTGCTACAAATACCTTCAATTGGAGGATTGCATTAGGGTTGCAACTACCCTCTTTGCTTCACGTTTGGAGACACTACTAGAGTGCTGCAAAGACCTTCAATTGAAGTGTTTTATTAGGGTTGAAATTACCCATTTCTCATGTCATTTGGAGACACTACTAGTGTGCTGTAAACACTTTCAATTAGAGTATTGTATTAGGGTAGCAACCACCAACTTCTCTTGCCATCTGGAGACACTACTAGGGTGTTGCAAACTCCTCCCATTGGAGTGTTGTAATATAGTTGCAACCACCATCTACTCTTGCCATATGGAGACACTACTAGTGTGCAAAGACTTTCAATTGGAGTGTTGTATTTAGTATTGCAACTACCCTTTTCCCTGGCCATTTGTAGACACTACTAGAGTGGTGCAAAGTCCATAAATTGGAGTGTTGTATTAGGGTTGCAACCACCCTTTTCTCTTGCCATATAGAGACGCTGCTAGTGTGCTACAAGTATCTTCAATTGGAGTGCTATATTAGGGTTACAACTACCTTCTTCCTTTAACATTTGGAGACACTACTAGAGTGCTGCAAAGATATTCTATTGGAGTGTTGTATTAGTGTTGTAATTACCCTCTTCTCATGCCATATGGAGACACTAATGGTATATTGCAAAGACTTTCAATTGTAATATTGTATTAGGGTTACAACTACCCCATTCTCTTGCTATCTGGAGACATTATTAGTGTGCTGTAAACACCTGCAATGGGAGTGTTTTATTAGGGTTACAACCACCTCTTCTCTTGCTATTTGGAGACACTACTAGAGTACTGCAAACTTTATTAAATTGGAATGTTGTAATAGGGTTGCAACTACCCTCTTGCTATATGGAGACACTACTAGTGTGCTGTAATTACCTTCAAATTTTGTGTTGTATTAGAGCTGCAACTACTCTCTTCCCTTACTATTTGGAGACATTACTATAGTGCTGCAAAGACCTTCCATTGGAGGGTTGTATTGAGGTTGCAACCATTCTCTTCTCTTGCCATTTGGAGACACAAAGAATACTACAGACTCCTTCAACTGGGTGTTGTACTAGGGTTGCAATCACAAACTTCTTTTCCCATATGGAGACACTACTAGTGTGCTTCATAGACCTTCAATTGGAATGTTGCATTAGGGTTGCCACTACCCTCTTTTCTTACTAGATTGCTGCAAACACCTTCAATTGAAGTGTTTCTATTAGCGTTGCAACTACTCTCTTCTCTTGCCATCTAGAGACACTACTAGTGTGCTGTAAAACTGTCAATTAAAGTGTTGAATTAGGGTTACAATCACCCTCTTCTCTTTACATCTGGAGACACTACTAGAGTGTTGCAAACTCCTTCAATTTAAGTGTTGTAATAGGCTTGCAACAACCCATCTGAATTAGAGCGTTAAATTACGGTTGCAACTACCCTCTTCCCTTAACATTTGGAGATACTAGTAGAGTGCTACAAAGTTCTTCAATTATAGAGTTGTTTTAGGGTTACAAATACCATCTTCTCTTGCCATCTGAAGACAATACTAGGGTGTTTCATAGACATCCAATTGGAGTGTTGTATTAGGGTAAATACTACCCTTTTCTCTTGCCATATAGAAATACTACTAGAGTGCTCCAAAGACCTTCAATTGGAGTGTTGTATTAGGGTTGCAATTACCCTCTTCTCATGCCAAATGAAGACAGTAATAGAGTGCTAAAATGACCTTCCATTCGAGGGTTGTAATGGGGTTGCAACCACCCTCTTCTCTTGCCATCTGGAGACACAACTTGAGTGCTACAAACTCCTTCAATATGAGTGTTGTAGTTGGGTTGTAACCATCCCCTTCTCTTGCCATAAGGAGACACTACTATTCTGCTACAAAGACCTTCAATTGGAGTGTTGTATTAGGGTTGCAAAAAAATATTTTCCTTTGCTATTTGGAGACACTACTAGAGTGGTGCAAATACCTTCAATTGGAGTGTTGTATTATGGTCGCAACTACTCTCGTTCCTTCCCATTTAGAGACACTACTAGAGTGCTGGAAAGACCTTCAATTGAATTGTTGTATTAGGCTTGCTACTACCCACTTCTCCTGCCATATCAAGACACTGCTAGATCATTACAAACACCATTAATTCGAGTGTTGTAATCGGGTTGCAACCACCATCTTCTTTTATCATATAGAGACACTACTAGTGTGTTACAAATATCTTCAATTGGAGGGTTGTATTAGGGTTGCAACTACTTTCTTTCTTTAACATTTGGTGACACTATTAGAGCACTACAAATACCTTCAATTGGAGAGTTTTATCAGGGTTGCAGTTACCCTTTTGTCATGCCATATGGAGACACTAATGGTGTGCTATAAATACTTTCAATTGAAATGTTGTATTATGATTGCAACTGCCCTATTCTCTTTCCATATCAACAAACTACTTAATTATTACAAACATCTTCAATTGGAGTGCTCTATTAGGGTAGCAACCACCCTCTTCTCTTGCCATCTCGAGACACCATTAGGATTTTGTAAACACGTTCAATTAGAGTGCTGTATTGGGGTTGCAACCACCCTTTCTCTTGCCATCTAGAGACACAACTAGAGTGTTGCAAACTCCTTCAATATGAGTGTTGTAATTGGGTTACAACCACCATCTTCTCTTGCCATATGGAGACGCTGTTAGTGTGTTATAAAGATATTCAAATTGAGTATTGTATTAGGGTTCCAACTATCATCTTCTCTTGCCATCTGAAGGCACTACTAGAGTGATGCATATACCTTTAATTAAAGTGTTGTATTAGGGTTTCTACTGTCCTTTTCCCTTGCCATATAGTGACACTACTAGAGTGCAACAAAGACCTACAATTGGAGTGTTGCTTAGGGTTGCAGATACCTTCTTCTCTTACCATATGAAAACACTATTAGAGTGATACAAAGACCTTCAATTAGAGTGTTGTATTAGGGATGCAATTACCATCTTCTCTTGTCGTATGGAAACACTAATGGTGTGCTGCAAAGACTTTAAATCTGAATGTTGTATTAGGGTTACAACTACCCTCTTCTCTTACCATCTCGAGACACTACTAGAGTGCGACAAGACCTTCAATTGGAGGGTTGTATTGGAGTTGGATCCATACTCTTCTCTTGTCATCTGGAGACAAAACTAGAGTGCTACAAACTCCTTCAACTGGAGTGTTATAATAGGATTGCAACCACCCACTTCCCTTGCCATATGGAGACACTAGAAGTGTGGTATTAGTGGAGCACACTAAACAACTTCAATTAGAGTGTTTGGAGCACACTAAACCTTAATACAACTTCTAGAGTGCTCCAATTGAAAGTGTTTGGAGCAA